>OZ024904.1:5242714-5785694 GCA_964017125.1 Flabesymbios commensalis
CGAGCCCTGGCGGTCTGAGGCCGAGAACGCGTCTCGGTCACAGAGGCTCCCTACAATATTGAATTTTTGCTAGTCAGCGGGGAAGAAACATTTTGTTTCCATGAAACTTGAAGGCCAGAGTCGGATTCAAGCCCGCCATCTCCGACTTTCCAAGCAGGCAGCTTTAACCACAGCGTTAGCAATCGGATTTACGTCACATATAAACGGCCTGATAATTCTGAGTAGGACTACGTGAACAAAAAATTACGTGATCAATGTTATATAGATTCCCCCAACAAACATGATACATTGCATATTTATAGATTTCGATCTGCTGTGTTTGTGTTTACATTGCCTAGCACGTGCTGTTGATGTACAAATTCTAATCATTTCAAAACCTGGTATTTTTCACACTTTTATGCATTTGACATAATAAAGTGCAGCAGAAATCCCCACAACGTGAATAAAAAATATCTGTTATTTTAAGATACCCAAATTCAGTGTCAATTAAAAGCACAGAACGTTCAAACCCCTAGAGCACTGATGTCGACCACAGTCGCCATTCTGTGTTTCCAGCAGCTATAATCATTTTTAAAATAAAACAACATGTCTTAAATCTTGAATCACTGATGTCAGTACTTAAATTTAAAAAAATCCAATCATTTATGGTTGTGTTTCACGGTAGTTTATAGGGTTATATCATTTAATTCCCACCCGCTTGAAGTTGTGTTTCGCTACCGCAAGCGACAACTTCAAGTGGGTGAAAATTACTCATAATTAGTTTGATACCAAACATTTGCAAATCTTGATATTTAAGCATTTATTTCGTTCCCAATATCAGTGATTTAATCGGCTGATAAAACGTATTAAAAGCAACTATAGTGCGGCTTAGCGCTTAAAGGGCTTAACTCCCTCGTCGCAATTAATTTAACCCTTTCAATCCTGAAGCCTTTCAAATCTTCATCCACTACAAGCCGCGAATTGCTGTCGCAATTCCCGACTTGTTATGGATTGCTGTCGCAATTCCCGAATTGTAGTGGATGAAGATGACTTGAAAAAGGTAAAAAGTTAAAGAAAATTGCCATGTATTGGTAAACCAGTTGCATGGAAATTTTCATTCTAAAACCCCTAGTTGTAGAAAAATTAAGTTTGTTTTCAGGGATGTAAAATGATGCTTTGGTGCATCGCGAGGGCTTAAAGGGTTAATCACCACACGGCATATTTTGAATATAACTCATTAAATGGAAAATGGTATGACCCACCACAATAGGAGGTTCTCAACTTTAATTTGTGACGTTAGACTTGGTGAAAGATGTCAAAGATGAAAAACATTTCCTTTTGCAATGCCCCACATATAATGTAGAAAACCATGTACAATAAGAATTAATGCACACCGAAGGAATTGAACTAGTAGCGTTTCAATGCTTGGCCATCATACAGAAAAATAACATTTGCATTCTTCATTTTTGAGTGACATTTGCATTCTTTATTTTGGCAAATAACTGATCATCAGTGAACTAACATTTATGAAAATTGACATAATAGGTCATACTTCGAATATTTTATTGAACTGAAATCACTTCACTTGATCTTTAACCCTTTCAGCCCGGGGACCGACTTTAGACGTCAGAATCTGACGTCTGAAGTCGGTCCCCGCGCTGAAAGAGTTACCAATGTATAATGGCCGTAGACCCGTATAAGTATTCAAATGAAGCGGAAAGAGCTGACTAAGACATTTATGGTGATTTTCAAATGAAAAAACCCTTTGGTCTCCATGGTTTATACAAAAATATCTCAGCGCTTGAAGAGTTAAGACATGGCCACCCCTATAGTGGCAGGTTGCGGTGACAGACCAGAGTTCGCTCCCAGTGTTGACTTTATAATAACGGACCGTTCAGCAAGTCTAACCCTTTATCCTCCAGAGCTGCAACGGACCGTTCAGCCAATCTAACCCTTTACCCACCAGAACTGCACTTATTAAAACGGACCGTTCAGCCAGCCTAACCCTTTATCCACCAATAACGGACCGTTCAGTGAGCTTAACCTCTCACCCACCAGAGCAGCAGCTGTAATTTGGGATTAACCATTGCGTTGCTATAGACTTGTATTGGCCTCGAGCATGGTTCAAACCAAATAAAATGCATCTGAAAATGGTAATATTGTTACCAGGCTACTAGTACATTAACCCTTTAAGTGCTGAATTAATTTGTAAAAAACATCGCAACCAAACGGGGTTTTTTTCAATTTGAAATCATCATAAATGTCTTAGTTAGCGCTTCCCGATTCATTTGAATACCTATGTTAGGGGTCTACGGCCAATAGAAATATTTGTAGTCCTACAGTGCGGGGACCGACTTTAGTCGTCAGAACCTGACGTCTGCAGACGTCAGGTTCTGACGACCAAAGTCGATCCCCGCGCTGTAGGGGTTAAAAAACTCAATTTACGAGCAAAACACTTTAATCTCCACATCAGTTATATGATTTTTTTCGCTGACCACATTTTCGAATAGAAATGAACATTTTGTAACATCGATAACAGTGAGTGATCATTTAGTTGATCTGGAAAAATAACCACGTGACGCCCCCTCTGATTAATAAACGTTTAAGAGATATACTAGCCATTTATCTGCTAGTGACGCACAAAACTATTTCAAATGAATTTGCGAGTCGTGGTCAGAGCTGAGATGAGCAGCCGTTTGATTCAAGATGTTCACGTAAAATAGACATCTAGTGTGAAATTAGAACTGTTTGTTGCTTAAATCTTCCATAAATTCATTATATGCTAATAAGTAGCCAAGCCTGCCACGACTCACAACTTCAAGAAAATGAATGTTGACCGACAGTCTGCGACTCCCAACAATAAAACAACATATATTTGCGTCACTAGAGGGTGCTGCTGAATTGTCTGTTACAATTTTCACAATTTATTTTAACCTGGAATCGCTAACACGATCTTCAGACATCTCTCTCTCAAATTGTACCCACAGACACATGACGTTGAATCAATGTTGGTTTAACGTTGGCACAACGTCGTAGACGGTGGTCTTAGTCAGCTCTTTCCTCTTCTTTTGAATACCTATGTTATCAACGGTTATGGATCAATGGTCGCTATAGATATGTTTACTCTTTCAGTGCGGGCATCGACTTTAGACGTCAGAATCTGACGTCCACGTCTTAAGACGGTCCCCGCACTGAAAGGGTTAAAGAGGCAGATTATTTTATTTTTCACCCCCTTTATTCTGTGTGACGCTAACGCAAACAAGCAATGCCACAGACGTGAATAGTGCTTTCACCCTGACCTATTCAATTTAAATTTCCTCTCACTTGAGTTAGTGTCTCGCTACAGCGATACACAACTTGAAGTGACTGAAATTTTATGTGAAATCTGAAATTTAAATTTTTAGTGCTATAACATCTTAAATTATCATTGAACGACTATTATATATTGGTGCACCTGCCTAGGTTCTAATTTGGTGAAAACTCGGCTATATAGGCCTAGTGTAACGTCAGATCTGGTAATTTTTGCGCGTTTGAATATTCGCGAATTTCTCACGAAGTTTAGAATTCTCAAATATTACCAGATTCAGGCTACAATAGTCCCTTTGAGACATTTTATTTGTAACAAATGGTTATAGGCTACATGTGCTACTGTGATCGACACCAGTGCTTGTCCCGCGAAATTAAAAAACATGATATTTTCACCCACTTGAAGTTGTGTCATCAAGTTGGTGAAAATTACGCATATTTCTTGAATCTAAGACGCCAAACATTAGCAAATCTCAATGTGCAAACACCTATTTTATTTCCAATAACTGTGATTTAACCTACTAATATAAAACTGATTAAAAACGACTAAAGTGACGCTGGCAGGTAAATGGTTAGCATTCTGTCATTGTGTTTGGTTTGCTGTAGTCACCAATATTAGCTCTGCTGTCCAGGGAGTGGCTTATCTGGTGGTCACCCCGGGCAACCACTTGACCACAAGCCAGTGTTTGTCCCCAGTCAACCCTTTAAACTCTAAGGACCGCTATAATAATTTTAATCAGTTTTATTAATCGTTCAAATCACTGTTTTTTGGACTAAAATCAGTGTTTAAACATCAAGATTTGAAAAAAATTTGGTCTCAAATTAAACAAATACGAGTAATTCTCCCCCACTCAAAGTTGTGTGTCGCTACCGCGACCCACAACTTCAAGTGGGTGAAAATTTAAATAAGATACCTAGGCGTGTAGAGGGTTAATAAGTAGTCACATTGTATTATGATAGGCGACCGCTTCCCTGAACACACACAGATACATGTAGGCCTACCACTTTGACCATTTGACCCCTAAAGCGCTGACATATTGTGTATAAACCATGGATACCAAATAAAATAGGGTTTTTTCAATTTGAAACCATCATAAATGTCTTAGTTAGTTCTTTCTGATTCATTTGAATACCTATGTTATGGGTCCACGGTCGTTATAAATATTTTACTCATTCAGTGCGGGGATCGACTTTAGACGTCAGAATCTGACGTCTACAGACGTCAGATTCTGACGACTAAAGTCGATCCCCGCACTGAAAGGGTTAACCCTTGTGCTGCTGAAATGTTTGTTTCCAATTTTAATTTCATTTAAATGATGAAAAATATGCAAATACTTATGAAAAATATTCATCTCCCATATGGAATTATTTGATCAAGTAAGCATCTATGAGACTTTAACTATAGTTTGTAAAATTTATTGCTTAAAATATTTACACGGGAAACGAGTTGAGCCCTGGACAATGTTTGTGCCCGGTGAATGAGTAGTCAAATGTCAACGACTGTGTATGTCCAGGGAGTTTCGCGACAGAAGGAAGCCCCAAGTCGGTACTATGCCCTACTATGCCCTACTCTTATCGAATGGCTTCACGGGTTCTTTATAGTGCACAGTACAATTGACAACACAGCACATTCAATACATTTGAACAGTTTGGTGCACTGTATATTCACAACCTCGATGACAAATATCCGACCCGACCGGGATTCGAACCCAGTTTCCAGCCACAACCGGATAGAGTGAACCGGGCGTATGTCCAGGGAAGCAGTAGTGACGGATCCAGGGGGGAGGGGTAGGGGGGTCCTACACCCCTTTTCCAAAGTTGATTTGCATCAACTTCGATGAAAATTACCGGTATTTAAGACTCAAAATTCACTTGGGTATTGCCTCAAATTGAGGCAATACCCAAGTAAATTTATGTTTTACAATTTGCAAAACGGACCGCCCCCTTTTAAAAAATTCTGGATCTGCCCCATGAAGCCGACTAAAAGTCATACATATACCCATATGCTCCGCATGACATATCGTCCCCTTGGATATAAAAAGGTGTATCTGTCACTTCACAAAGTAGCAGATACACCCTTTTATATCCAAAAGAACGATATATTTTAAACATTAAATCGGTACATTATAAAATCTTAATTCCCACCCACTTGAAGTTATGGGTCGCTTGCGCCCCCCACAACTTCAAGTGGTTTCAAATTGCTGATATTTGTTCATTTTGATATCAAACATTTGCAAATATTTATGTTGAAACAATAACAGTGAATTGGACGTATAATAAAACAAATTAAAAACGACCATAGTTATTCAAATTTATAGGCAAATGTCTGTTCTTGGTACCCGTACTACGGAAATAGCCACACATACATATTAGGTACACAATTAGAATTACTGTCCCAAACATTTATAAATATTTATGTTTGAAACACACACATATAATTCCCAATAACTGATTTCATTTCCAACAACAATATGGATTAAAAACTGCTGTGGCGACATAGCGGTGAAAGGGTCAATGCATGCGCTGCTGAATGCATAAATACCAGTATCACACTCACACACCATGACACAATAAGCAGGTGCCCGTGTTCAACATGGTGCGAGGTGTGAGACAGTTCTCTATGGTTACATTTGGCAATCATGTAATTAATGAAAAACACCTGTATAAAATCTAAGCGCTTCACATTGATTTTTCGTATAATTAATTATAATTATCATTTCCAGTATAGCTTTCTTTGCAAAATTTGTGTTTTTTTCTCAAAAGCGTTAATAATCGTTGCCATTTACGCCAATAGCAACAGCTGTTGCTATTCTTTATTGACGATCATTTGCATAATATGTTTCGTCGGACATCTTATAATTGCATAAATGTGTTTATATAATCAGGATATAATGATTTGAGCTTATGTAGCATGGATATATACAAAATACTGAAGATTTTGTACTGTTGCTATGGAAACCGTTTCTATGGAGTCGGGGGACATTTTCTAGAGGTAATATAACAAATTGAGATTGACCACCCAAATGTTTCCCATGTGCGTAGACAGTTTCATGTGTATTGGCATAAAAGTGTAAAAGATATCAGAATATTTGCATTGCGTTAACATTTTTGTTTTAAAAGCTAAAAAAAACTTGGGCGTGAAAGTGTTAAGTAGCCAAAATGCAATTGATTGTTCCTTGGCCCGAAGCACACCTCTGGTGGAAGTTTCATGCAAATCCGTTCCCTATTTAAGTAATCAGAGGGACAGACCAACCAACAAGACCAAAACCATAACCTTCCTGGCGTAAGTACTAATTTAGATGTACATCTGTTTAGAAATATTTAAAGCGAGATACAATCAGGCTTAAATAATAAAAAAAAATCGAAAATTGTATTTTGTCTTTTAAATATTACCATATGATGTAAACATCTCGCTTATATCACACATTTACCATCAGTTAAGATTTCTCGCTTAACTGATAAATGCGCAATACATAAATTAAAAAAAACTTTTGCAGTTCTAGTCTATGGACATGTTTAGGCCTATGTTCATATTAAGAAGCCAAAATAAAATTATCGATTTTTTTTATCATTTTAGCCTGATTGTGTAAACAAATTAAGCAGTGACTCTTTAAATATGCTCAGGCGTTCTGTAAAGAGACATCTATTCCTAGACGTTGAATCAGCGTTACTTTAATATTTGATGTTGCTCCACCGTCTGCGACGCTGGGCCAACATTAAAGAGACATTGGTTGCGTTTCCTTGTAAAAGCTATAAGAACTCTGTATTTTACGGTACAAAAATATAATAATAATAATATTAATAATACATTGACAAGTGAAGTGATCTGACGTAATTATTACCGGCACACTCATCGTCGTGTTTATTCTCCCACTTGACCTCTGTCATATCACGTGGCGAGGTCACGGCGTTATTGGCAGATAAGGGGCGTGGCTATCTAATATTTGATTTATGTGTGATTGATAGTTTGGTCATTGATTATTATATGCAGTGGCGGTTTCTGCTCCGTTATATAATACATGCTTCGTTGACTTATCTCGGAGCCTTCCATGTAGGCCTACTTATATATCGCATAACCTATAAATTGCAAATCTTGATGTCTAAACACACCTTTTATTCCCAATTACAGTGAGTTGATCGGCTAATAGAACATATGGGAAGGTAAATGTGTAGTTTGATGTCTGATATCAAGTCCGAAGACATATCATCCGACTTTATATTTTATTTTATCCCCTGGTCACTGAACCTGTTTATTCGAGGGCTTACAGTCCTGCAGCCAGTTCGGCGTATGGTACTAATTATCGTACTGATTTTCACCTGAGTCAAGTGACGCATTTGAGGGTTGAAGTGCCTTGCCCAAAGACAAAACATTGAAACAATGTCTCAATATTAAGAGGAGAGAAACATGATATTTCTTTGATAGTCTGCCAGCCACGGGCTTATAAAGTGAGGCAAAAATGACTATGAAAATCCTGTACCAAGCGGGGCTCGAAACCGCACGGCAGGCAGCGACATCGGCAAAGCGCCACGCTATGTGTATACTAGTCACTGTGACAGTTATACCAGATAATCAATAATGTGTATAACAATAATATAATAATATGAGTGTGTCATATTAGCCCTTATAGATCTGGAATGTGGAATTTAAATTTTCGGTCACTTGTATTTGAGTCTCGCTACCGCGATCCACAAATACAAGTTATATATTTGCATTTTAGAGACCGACTTTAGACGTCAGAATGCGACGTCTGCGTCTAAAGTCGATCCCCACACTGGAAGAGTAAAATATTTATAATGGCCATAGACCCGTAACATGTGTATTCATATGAAGCATTAAAGAGCTGACAAGACATTTAAGTTGTTTTTTTTCAAATTAAAAAAACTTGTTCTCCATGCGTTATATTAAAACCCGCATTATGGGCTATATAAAATGGGTTATATAAAAATACCCGCATATTGGCAAAATATGAGACTGATCAATAACAGCGTCTACAGTAAAACCAAATCTGTGACTGTGAAATGTACACAAGCATTTAGCCCACGTAATGCGTCAAATAAATCCATTTATTCCTGCCAGCAAGTATAATGGGCCCCGTGAAACCCGAGCGCAGAATCCATTCTGTCTAGCTGAGATTGTATATGCCTGTAAGTTAATCTTAAATACACAGATAATACCATGAGATCTATACGAGACTTTGACAATACCAGCCGAGTCACATCAAACAATATCTACCTATCCCCACACGAGAGGCCTTAGACGTGGGCATACAACAATACCTACTATTATATTGTAAAAGTCATATTAAAGGAAGTAAGTCGTCACGACTGCGCCGGTCACAATATTGCTATTTTACGGGCTCCGTAATTTACCAAGTAAACACTGGGAGGGAAATCTGAAGTCACGTGACTATGACGACACCAAGCTTTGAATCCAGGGGAAAAAATGGCCGACATCTGAGGCAAGTTGAACAGATTTCGAATTAAGCCATGTTTTTCTGCGAGTGAGCGTAAAAGAAGAAGAAAAGTATATGTAAATAGGCGAGTACGTCGTCAGGTTTAGATCGGTACCGCTATAGACCGGTGGAATGACACGAAAAAGACACTTGGACCTTGGTCAACTGACAGCAGTGACACTGTGACAGAGCGTCGCAGTGCATTTGAATGATGTTGTGATTTGGTTTGGCGACACGACGACGATAGTCTGTCACATCTTTCTTGACAGTATGCTACGGTAGAACTTAGAAGGTAAGTTAACGACAATGAATACAACTTTTGACTATTTTGTTTCGGAAGAACCTAGATTCTACTTCTAGGTCTAACACTAACAGTAACAATAAACATGTCATTTATTTTCAACGAAATAGGGTCTAGGCCTGAAAAAAGGCTAAACTCAGACTGTGGCCGGGCGATAATAAAAGTTTCTGTCAGTGTCATTCATGCAGGGGACATGGGCGCTAGACCCTATACTCCTATAGGCTATAGCCTATAGGCCTAATGTGAGAAATGGGCCTATTGAGTAACATTAGCCTAAGATCAGATCAGATCATAGGCCTAGACATAGTAGCCTACCGTCACATAATTTTTTTTTTTTTTTACTTCTAATCTATGACTAGATCTAGGCCCCCAGTATGAGTATGACACAATTAATTATATTTAGGTTATCGATTTCTTTGTCATTTCTGAACCGATTTTCTTGCATAGCCATAGGACATTCCAAGTGAGGCCTATGGCTATGTGAGTAGGCCCTATGTCCTAACAGTAACATCAGTAAAATTTTTGCGAAATTATATTCAATATTTCAAAAGTTAGACCATTTGTCATGTAATAAAATTCCAGAATTAGTTTTACCTGCCGTCAGATTACCCAGCAAACACGAGACGTTGGCCCAAAGTTGTGCTGATGTTTGCCCATCGTCTACGACGCTGGCCCAACATCACTCCAACATTGGGTCAACGCCTCGTGTTTGCTGGGTAACTTGTATCGCATGTTTTTCGTCAATTCTCAACCGATTTTGATGAAATTTCGCAAGGACTGTTTTCGAGTCTTTGGAAAAGTCCTGTAAAAACATAAATGAACCGGGAAAAGTTCTTGATTTTGCTCTGGCTATAATTAATTAATTCTTTTTGAGTATAAGGCCACTTTTTTTTCTCTTGTTTTAGATGAGCGCGCGCATTAGATCCAGGCCGCGCATTACCAAAAAAAAACATAGTGTTTTTTTCTGCCCAGGCGCGCATTGAATTGTTGCCGATTTTTGAAAAAAAAACATTTAATTTTGGTAGATAACAAAAACATTCCGAAAAAAAACCAAGTTCATTTAAGGAAATAAAAAACTTCTTTTCAGCTATGTTTTTTTTTGCTTGTTTTTTCGTCGCCCTCAATAACTTTATTTAAAATAGGTAAATTTTTATTTATTTTGTTGCTCTCATTACCTTTTCCAGAATTTGTCCAATGTTTTTTTTATTTGGTGGCCCTCATTAACTTTTCTGAGAATATAATTTTTTTTTTTTTATGTTTTTTTACCGCCCTCCCTCTTTAGATTTTGGATTTTTTCTGATCTAAAACAGAGAAACAAAAACCAGTGGCCTAAGCCTGACAACCCTGACAATTTAACACAATTAGAATAAAATTCAGTCTGTCTGCCTACATAGTGTATTCATGAGCAAAGGTTCATTGTAAGCTACATCTACAATCACTGCAGTATCTGAAAGTGAAATATACATACAGGCCAATATAAGAAATTTGAATGACAATGAATAATATTTATAATGTAATTCTGATTGATATTTAAAGTGAATCCTAGTGAGTCCACAGCCATAAAGTTTACACACGGTTTAACCCTTAAAGCGCGGGAAACAATTTGAGACATCAGATTCTGAAGTCTAAATTTGATCCCAGCACTGTAATCTTGAGTAAAAAAATCATTTGATCTGCAATGAAAAAATAGGGTTTTAAATTATCATGCTTAAATTGTATATGTGCACAAATGTGGCCTAAAATCCCATTTTTTTTTTTTTTTTTAGTATTGTAAACCGGGGTTATTTTGCCACCCCCTAAGAAAATTGATAAAACCCTCTGGTTTTCAATAAATGAGGTAATAAAATAACTATTATCCTAGGTTAGACTATATACAGATATAGTAGGGAACATTTTTATGTCTATTCACAAAATTTAAAAAATATTTTGACACCCGTAAAAAATATTTTACCGAAGTGGTATTTTTTACGTGTTCTTTAGAAATTGGACAAATTTGAACTCTGGAATGTTATTTATCCGTTATATTAACGTATATATTTTTTTATTTTGTGATAATTGAAGGTTCCTTATCACATAAAAAAAATTTAATCGATGAAATTCAAAAATTGAGCCTTTTCGAGCACTTCAAAGTAACCGGGGCTATTTTGCCACCCCATACCGGGGCTATTTTATATGATATGAAAACAGACTTGGCCACTAGACTCACTGACCCCTAAAAACTATATAAATATTTATATACTAGTTTTGAGGCACTCATTTTAAAAATTAAAGGAAATTCATAAAAAATAATGACTTTTCACCTAATATTTCATGTTTATGTCGGTATGGTACATTTACCATATTTATGTTATATATGAAATGGATTGATAAAAATGCCTACTGACTGTTCAGTTGATTTGATTTTCATTCGATTAGCTGCTCAATTATATTATTTTGAATTAAAAAATATTTACATGGCAAAATATTTTTATTTGGATTGTGACAAATGGTTTTAATTGTCAAAATTAGCTACAGTGGCAAAATAGTCCCGGTTGCCGGGGCTATTTTGCCATCATACATCATACATCATACATTTTTATTTAAAAGTCCTAAATACAAACTATGCTAAGTATGTAAATACCTTACACAATCACCCTTATTTTTGACACTTTATATTCCTACTTCAAAAAGTAGTTTCAATACAGCGATTTCAAATATGTAAATAGTGTGGCAAAATAGCCCCGGTTTACGGTATTATAAGCCTGACAACCCGGAAAATTTAAGACAATTAGAATTCCAGTCTGTCCAGTCTATCTGCCTACATGTGTATTCATGAGCAAAGGTTCATTGTAACTGTAAGCTACATCCACAATCACTGCAGTATCTGAAAGTGAACTACATACAGGCCAATATAAGAAATTTGAATGACATATAAATAATATAATGTACTTCTGATTGATATTTAAAGTGAATCCTTGTGAGTCCACAGCCATAAAGTTTTCAGTCGGTTTAACCCTTGAAGCGCTGGAATCAGCTTTAGACGTCAGATTCTGAAGTCTAGATTTGATCCCAGCACTGTGATCTTGAGTAAAAAAATCATTTGATCTGCACTGTAAAGGTAAAAATATTTATAATGGCTGTAGACTTATAACATATATCAAATGAAGCTGGAAGAGCTAACTAAAAGATTTATGATGATTTTAAATTGAAAAACCCCTTTGGTCCCCATGGCTTAAACAACAGTATTTAAGCGCTTTAAGGGTTGACTAATTCAAATGTACTGAAAATAATATACTGTACAGTGTACATGTACATACATGTACTGATAAATAGGTAGTTGAATATTGATCATATTGATGCTCGCTTATTCGCATTATACTCATATTTCATGTATTTGGAGATGTTCAATTTTCATGAATATAAATCTATGAAAATATTCCTAATTATTTTAAAATGACAATGTAATTAAATAATTTAGCAGGGCAAGTGTTAAATAACTGACATTGTTTGTTTATTGTTTGTGGAATTGTATATTCCAGTTATGAAATAATAATCAGCTTCTTTCTTTGTCATTTATTTTTTTATCAAGCTCTATATTTTATTTTTTGTCTTGTTGTTACAAATTATAATATTTTCATTTTTCCAGTGTACTAAAGACATCTGAACAATGTGGGAAATATAGCCTGAAAATGTATTTCATAGTTCCTGAAACCACCTATCAGGCTTTTGAAACAGGGAGAGAAATTGAACTTATAAATTGGATGTAGGCTATCCGGTGAGTAGGCCTAAATGTAGTGCAGTTATTTCTTGTTATTTGTACTGGCAGCTGACAACTTCTCAGACAAAACATAGCTGAAGTCTTATTATTATATTTTTAACCAAATAAATTTTAACAAAAATCTTTAAAATGAACTGATGAATGCTATATTGCTAATTTGTTTTCCACAATATCAATGCAGGGTTCCCACTCACCTGGAAAACCTGGAAAAAAATCATGGAATTTTAAAAAAAGGACATTTTCATGGAATTTTGCTTCAGTTATCCCCATTTTTTTCAATATCAGAATAAATTTTGCAAAATTTATTCTTTGCACAAGTGTTCCTTTCTAATAGCCTGATATTTGACTACTTGTGGTTGCATATATATGTGCCCAAATCTTTTGACGTACAAAAACAATTTAGGCAAATGATAACAATTTAGGTAAATTACACATGCAGCCAAAACGGAATTGAGCACTATTTTATTTCCTGGAAAAATAACCTGGTATCATGGAAAAATCATGGAAAAATCATGGAATTTTGTTTTCAGTTTTGAGTCGGAACCCTGTCAATGTAATGATTTTGATTGTGCACATGGCTACATTGCTAAAATAATGTAATTATTTGTGCTAATTATGGTAATTAAATAATACTTTCAACTGATCGCTGCATTGCTGCATCTTCTTCTAGGATTGCCATGCCGCCACTAAAGTACAATTATGTCTTATAATTTAGCCAGCTTTACTTTCATACTTCTGTTAATTATAAATATCAGTCCTGGAGATGCCAAATAATATCAAATGTAAAATACCCTGACAGTCATCTCCTATGTATTTATGTCATCATACTTTTTATATTTTATTAATTTTCCCTTTAGTGCCTCCTGTACACATGTGTACATTTGTTTCTCCTATTTCTGACATAAATGTTTTTTTTTCTAAAAATTAATAACCAGTGCTGCACAAACCACGCTATAAATGTTTTTAAAGAATATAACCACCTTTACTGATCCTCAGGGGTGAGCACTATTATACCATCACCAAGGACATGTAGTAGGCCTACGTGATCCATCCATGCGTTAAGTTTTCTGCAATTAACAGATCGAACATTCTTCTCACTTACTCAAAATCAAATGAATTTTAAATTGTATTGTTTAAAATAGCAGGCCTATTTTAGCTGAAATGGAAACATAATAATATATATCACAGTCAATAATGGCCACAAGTCCCTGATTTTAATTTTGTTCGAGTTGACATTTTTTCTCAGGGCATATATATCACTTCTGAAGCCGCACATTTTGTTTTACAGTAATAGTCTACCTACATGTATCTAGCAAGGTTTTCCATATCTTATGCATACTACCATGACTACGGTTAATAATGACC
Organism: Flabesymbios commensalis; assembly: GCA_964017125.1. Classification (NCBI taxonomy): domain Eukaryota; kingdom Metazoa; phylum Annelida; class Polychaeta; order Terebellida; family Flabelligeridae; genus Flabesymbios; species Flabesymbios commensalis. The sequence continues at coordinate 5,256,876 of OZ024904.1, forward strand.
GCAAGTTAGTCATTTTGCATTTGATTGAGTTTAAATTTCTCAGAGCATTCTCATAATGCATTCCTGAAACCACACATTCTGTTTTAAAACAAAAATTAGTATTAAATACAGTAATGTATGTATATAAATACATGTATGTATGCATGTAGATACAGTAAAATGGTCTAGCTATCTGGCACAGTCATCCAGATACATGTATCAACAACATTGAAAAAATTAGACTATTTTGGTGGATAGAGGTAAATAAAAAAATAGGTCAAAAGGCCTAGGGTGATATGAAGAAAATCAGCAGCAGGATGGAGATGAGAGAGAGGGAATGAAGGACAGAGAGAGAGAAGGAGAAAACAAGGTAGAAGAAGAATAAGTACAAAAAAAATATAAAAAAATAAGGATAGGATAATTATAGGAAGAGGAGGAAAGGAGAATTGAAGGAGGATGAAGAAGAGGATCATGAAAGAATGAAGAGGGAAAGAAAAATAGAAATATGAAGAAAAGGATAAGAAGGAGAAGGCGAGACATTGAAAATAAAGAAAAAAAAGAAGGGGAATGAATGAAGAGGAAGAAGAAGTGGAGACTGAAGAACAGAACAAATTGAAAGAAGAGAATAAAGGAGAAAGAAAAGAGGAAGACTAGATGAAGGATGAGAAAAAAGAAGAGGTGTATACTGTGATGCTAATGAAAGAAAGTAAAAAGAAGCAGGATGAATGAGGGAGGAGAAAGGGAAGGTAGAGGAAAAGGAGAATGAAGGAATGGGATAGAGAGATAAATGGAAAGAAAAGGGAGAGAATGAGAAGATGGAAAACGAGAAGAAGAGAGAAGAAAGTAAAATATAGAAGGATCCATGATGAAGAGAAGCAGGAGCAGGAAGGAATGGGGAGGAAAAGCAGGATGGAAGAGGAGGAGTAGAAGTAAGATGAAAGAGAAGGAATGAAGAGGAGGAAAAATGGAAGAGGATACATAGGAGGAATTGGAAGAGAAAGAACAAGAAGATGGAAGAATTAGAAAGGAAACTAAAAAGGACTGGGACTTGACCCGGAGTACTGAAATATCACTGCTCTTGTTGCGTGCAGATTCATTATAAACATGCACCTTTTTCAATTGATATGTTTTAATTTCGCTAATGTTAGTGAGTCCTTCATTTTCAGTATATTTTTTTTAAATTTGTGTATTGTTATTATTATTATTATTAGTAATCTCTGGAAATAATAAATTGGCTAATTAGCAAGATAGCAAAGATGGCTGCAGTGGAAGGTGGCGACTCTCATATTTGCCACGCAAATATAACATCCAGTGTAAAGGATTAAATAACAATATAATTATTCATCCTTTCTTCACAATTTTTTATAAACATTCTCTTATTTGTCACCTTCTACAGTCATCAACATTCCTCCAATCTTCATATCTTTTTTCGAAACACTGGTTCAATACATTTGAAAATCGGCTAATTTTCATTTCAAGATGGTTTAAAATTACATTTCCTTATACATGTTATATATATCACTGTAAACCCTGCCAGGGGGGGGGGGGGGGCTTTTTGTTTTTGTACGGTTTTGTCCGTCGCCGCTGGCACTGCCGCCACGTGTGGCCGCACCCGTAATTTCTTACCCAGATAAATCTACAAAACCGCTTCTCGGATTCATACGGTGTTCCAGATACTGATAACTAAAATTATGTCCTAAGCTGCATCAATTTTTCAGGAAGGTTAAAAAAAAATCTCCGGGTCATGTTGGCCATATTTGCTCCTTTGTCGTCAAATTAGGACCTTGTCACCCTGAGACCTTCAAAGCTGTTTATCCGATATACTCTATATTCAACATACTGCATAGTAGTAATAATTCCTAGAGTAAGTCAATTTTTCACAAAGTTTGGGGAAATATCTGGGTCATGGCGGCCATCTTTATTCTTTTTTACTCAAAATTTAGCACCTTGTCATGCCCTAAAGCTGCTAGCATCTGCCTCAAAATATATTACTTGATAATTACATGTTCAAATTGATTATCTGGTAAAATTATAAATAATTTACTATTTTTATTTGAAAAGCGTGAGGGGGAGCCTTCTTGGGTGTTTATATGATCCAGCCGTCATATATGTATTGTATTTGGATAAGTGTTTAATGTAGATCTATTGTATTAATGTGTATAGACTTTAATTATATATTATGTTTAGAAGTGTATGTGAAGATAATGGACAGCAGAGCATCTGAGAGATTATAGGGATTAGTAGACCATCTCTGCAAGTGGGCACAGGCCTGAGATCACTATAACAATGGGTGTGATCATCAGGGGATTAGCCATCATGTGTACCAGCCTGTCGCAGATATGGGTTACCACATGTTGGTTACCCCTGGCACTGGTCATCACTGACAACCAGTGTTGTTGTAAAAACAACACTACTGGGGTATATAAGATGGCTACTTGCAGGGATAAAGTTAGTGAGTAACAGAGAGAGTTGATAAAGGATATTGTACATAGGAGCAGATGAATAAAGGAGTCAACTGTATAAAATAAACATGGAACAATAAGCCAAGCTGACAGAAGAAAGTTGTTGTTATATCTTTATTATAATCAGCTCACAGATCCCCCTCTGAAGCTGGTTATATTTACATGATAAATATGTACATCTAGTTTCTCTATATATATAGAATTCACTGAGCAGTCAGTATGCCGAAGATCTGATTTTCAGCAAAGTTTTCTTGAGCATTATATGATTTATAAAATCTCCACCCACTATGTGGTGGAGACTTATTGTTTTAGTGCTGTCTATTGTTGTTATTATTATTATTATTATTATTATTCTTCAACAATTTGACGACGTAGACGCTCTCCAGTCGCCAATATTTATCCAATCCTCGCAACTTTTTTTCTGAACACTCTCTGATGGATTATCCTGTTGAATTTCGAAAATCAGCTAATTTGCATATCCAAGATGGCCGCCATGGGCTAATTTGCATATCTGATATCCATGATCGACGTCAACGCTCTCCAGTCGCTAATATTCATACAATCTTTGCGATTTTTTTCCTGAACACTCTCTGATTGATTATCCTGCCTGAGTTCGAAAATCAGCTAATTTGCATATTCAACATGGCCGCCATGGGCTAATTTGCATATCCAAGATCGACGTAAACGCTCTTCAGTCGCCAACATTCATCCGATCTTGGCGATTTTTTCCTGAACACCCTCTGATAGATTATCCTGACTGAGCTCGAAAATCAGCTAATTTGCATATCCAACATGGCCGCCATGGGCTAATTTGTATATTCAAGATCGATGTAAATGCTCTCAAGTCGCCAATGTTTATCAGATCTTCGCAAAACACTCTCCGATGGATTTCCCTGGTTGAGTTCGAAAATCAGCTAATTTGCATATCCAAGATGGCTGCCATGGCACTTATGTTATATAGCCCCATCGTTACTGCATTGGCAATAAACTTTTAATTGTGGAAGGTGGAGACTTTCATATTTGCCATGCAAATGTAAGATCTAGTTACTACTGATTTGAAAATAGGCTAATTCGCATATCCAATATGGCCACCATGGCACTTCTAGGCCTAATATTGGCTATAAACTTTGAAATTGTAAAAGGTGGAAATATTTGTCATGTATCTAATCATTATTATTCTTAAACAGTTCAACGACATAAACACTGTACAGTCCCCATTATTCATCTGATCTTCATATTTTTTTTTTCTTTACTCTCTGATGGATTACCCTGGTTGGGTTTGAGTGGCTAATTTGGCTCTTTTTTATAACATGACATCTTGCTATCATAGACGCTGTAGACATGATAGACGTCAATATTTATAAAATCTTCAAAAAATGTTGTTGTCAATTTTTGGGGTGATTATCCTGGTAAGTTTGAAAAAATGCTAATTTGCATATATATAACTTGATCACCATGATCACCTGGGCTCTTCCTTACAAATTGATGTAAATGCTACCAGATCTTGAATTTTAAAATAATTCATAGCGCAAAGGGTTTACACTCAGGCTTGCAAATACTGGATATGGTCGCACCATAGCCTCAAACTAGCAATTTATTATAAATTTTGTGACTATATTTTTCAAACTGATAGAAAGGGTTTAGAAATAAAAATAATGTTGAGTAACGTTGGAAATATATCTACGAACAGTTTGAAAATTTTAGGATGAACAAACTAATAATAAAAAATATTTATGGTCGGTTCATTAAAAATAATTTGATCTTTTTCTGCTTACAGAATGCAACAGAGCTCTATCAAAATAAGTGAGAAGTCTGTCCTGCTACCTCAGAAGGTTGCTAGAAATTGTGATTACACCTGAGATATACACCATATGATATTCCAAGGAAAATGGTGAACTACCAATGTACCAGCCTGCTGAGCTGTCCGAAGAAATATCCCACACATTGTTATTCCACCAAGGAAAGAGATCAGAGAACACATTTCATGATTTTGAGTAACGTTGGAAATATATCTACGAACAGTTTGAAAATATATCAATTGACCCGGAGTACCGAAATATCACTGCTTTTGTTAAGAAAGAAATATTCCATTTGTAATATTTTTTTGTTTTGTTTACTGGATTTCTGTTAATATTAGCGAGGTTTTATTTTTTAAGTTCATAAAAATATACGGGTCATATCTGAAAAATATCTGGGTCGGGGCTAGGAATTACAATTTTAGAGGAATGCCAACAGAGCACTCACTTGCTTATGTTTTTAATTGTCTGTCTAAAAATTTATGTGGCCACCCGGAACTGTATTTACAAATAATTATAACAAACATTAATTCTAAAAAATGACATAAGAAACGGACGGTGAAGTGATGATAATAATTATTCAGCAACTTGTCTAGTGTGTGCCTTAATTTTTAGCCCTATATTTTAGCCCTCTCTCGGTGGCAGATAGCCTGTGTTGATTCAATTTTGCTCCAGATACCGATGTTGCATCACTAACACCTTGACATCAAAAACAACCACTTTAGTGTCATGTTTCATGTTAACTCGCCGCCTTCTAATGTGGCCACAACATCCATACCCTGACACTCACCCTGATATCTCCAGAATTTTTTTTTGCATTCACTCTGTATTTAACTTACTAAATACTAGTATAAATTCCTAGGCTGCATAATTTTTTCAGAAAGTTCGGAAAAATATCTGAAAAATATCTGGGTCATGGCTGCCTTCTTTAACTTTTTTTCATCAAATTCAGACCTTGTCACCCGGATTTCAATAAAACTGCGCTTCTTTAGTATCCCCCGCCCGTAGGGGAAGGAGGATTTTAGTCGCACCAGGATTCCGTCAGGCGTTACGTTTTCCTGTGGCCGCAAAAACTACTGGTCAATTATTTTTGAAATTTTAACATGACATTCCAAGCAGCATGGGGATGTGCAAGTGATTTTTACCCCTCAGCCCGCTGGGCCCTGAGGGGTATTGTCGTCCCTGCACGCGCCGTCTCCGCCGCCGCACGCGGTTTTTTAGCTACTACACCAACATGGTGCAACAGATTGAATTCATTATTGAATTATTCATTCAAACATTCAAACCCTCCTGGCACTTTTTTACCCAAGGTCAAAGGTTCAAAAAAATTCTTGTTAACGCCATAACTTGAAAAATAATAATTGGATCTCTCCATTTTTTTACGTGAAGTTACCCATGAGTACAGAGATCACTTGATTAGATTTTCAGCTTTCCACCAATAATCAAAATGGCCGCCACCTGGCGATTATTATTTCTTTTTCGACTAATTTTTTTTTCTGAATCCCCTTGAAACCTGGTACCGGTATATAGGTTTTCAGGGTTTGCGAGTCTATTGTCATTGTCCTTTTTCATGTGCGATCCAAACTCTTGATATAGCGGCCATCTTGATTTTATCATTTATCATTTTTCAAGGTTTTACTGAAATTCAAAGTGGCCGCCATGGATGAACTTCATAATTTTTTGTGGTCGCAAAAACGAAAAATTGAAGTCATAAATAATTCACATTTCACAATCACCATCTGGAAATGTGCAGGAGATTTTACTGAAATTTAAAATGGCCACCACAAGTGAACTTTGTGACCGCAAAACCGGTTAGCCTAATTTATGGCGGGGGATGGTAGGCCTCTTGTTCACCTGGTGGCCATCTTTAATCTTATTTCATCAAACTTGGACCTTGTTACCGTGATAACTTAATGCCAATTATGATATATAAATACCCAATATTTGACATATCAGAGATGCCAGTTTTGAGATTTTTATGATACTTAATGACCTAAAAATGTTTTTTTTTCAATCTAAAACAAGTTTTTTCGACTTCAAGAAAAAGTAAATCCGGATTTTTTCCCATGACCCACTGAAATCTCTGCATACTGGAGGGTAGTATTATTTCCTAGATTGCATAATGTTTTGGAAAAAATCAGAAAAATTTCCAGGTCATGGGGGTCATCATTAATTTTCTTTCGTCAAATTATGACATTCTCACCCTGATTACTTCAAAGCTGCTTGTCTGAGGTAAAGCCGTATAGAATTCTGCCATATAGGCTTTTGCTTGATACATGTAATATAACTTGATATTCACATGTATAAATTAATTATATGCTGACATAAAAAAACTTATTAAAAACTAATATTTTAAAAGTGGCCTCTTTGATGTACTAGTTACGTTAACAGTTATTTCTTGTTATTTATAAAACAGGTGGATGTGTATCACTATTTTCTTTATTTAGCTTAGTAATGTTGTAACTTTTGCTAGAAAAAAATTCTATTTGTAATATTTTTTTGTTTTGTTTACTGTAGATCCGGCAATATTAGCGAGGTTTTATTTTTCGCGAGGAGGACAATTTAACATGTTTAAGAATCTTGCGAAAATTATTATTATACTAGCGCTACTATCATCTAAATTGATAATTTGCAAATTCTAGACTTCACGAAAAGTTCCAAAATCACGAATTCGCGAACATCTAAACGCGAAAATTACCAGATCAACAGTACATAAGATTTTTATTGATACATAAGCCTACATTTAATGGGGAGTCAAATATATTTAGGTTGTTTTTCAAATACATCTAAATTATTTTCATCGCTGAGTTTATTGTACCGGGTACTGGAAATGTTGCAAATAACACGCCTCTGAGCTAGGGACACCTGAGGATTTAGACGTGCTAGAAGACTTTCTTTTCATTTCAAATAACGCTGAAAATGATTGCCCCGAAGAAGTGACAAACTGTATATAGTATATAAAATATAGGCCTACAGGGCTATAAAAGAAAATAAAAAAAGTTGTTTATATGATTTTACTTGTTTTGGTAATATTCATTTTGCAAAGCAGAGAGGTTGATAAATACCTGAGCCAATAAGATTTGGTGCCCCCCCCCCCTACTTACATTAACTGTGACCGGTACCGGTGGTGGTTATGCTCTAACTAGTTGTCTGCTAATGGTGGCAGATATTTTCTTTTCCTTTTGTGAATTGGTAGAGTAACCATAGTTTAAATGTTATCAAATTATATTTAATAATCAGTTAATGTAGAGTAAATTTGATTTAAAATAAATACATTTAATCATAGGATTTTTTTTTTTTTTGTAATTATGCACTTTTTCTTATACAGACATAACTTGATAAATTAATTCAATTATATAAATAATTTGCTTGCTTGTTTAGACAGGCCCTACTACTTTTAAAAATTCGACATCCCTCCACTATCTTGATAGCAAGCTACACGATGTGGTTTAGCTGTGGTGGAGGCCCGGGGTGGAGGGAAATGAGAAGGAGAGTATGGACTAATATAATTTCATAAACAAAGATAATATTTAAAATTCTGATGGAAGGGGGCATTCTTGAACCGATCAGCTGTTTAGTAGTGGAGTAGATTACAAACTAGAAAAAGTTGTTCGGAAACTAACACGAAAGCAGCCTTACGTTATCACTCGACCACTATTTTAAAATTGTTTGCTAAAAAAAAATTTAATTGGCCGACTGGCGGCCATTTTGGATTTTTAATTTAGTGTGAAATTTGTCATCATTTGGTGAGAGACTACATTTTATTTTATATTCATGGTCCAGTCGTTTTGCATTTCTTGAGTTAAGAAAATATTACAAAATTCAAAATGGCCGCTGACAGCCATTTTAAAATTGTTGGATCCCAAAAGTTAATTAGGTCATTGGCTGACATAGCTGAACATGTTTGCCAAATTAAAAGATCTGATGGCAACTTTTTCCTGAAATGCGCTAACAAACATTTCTTCGTTAGTGGCCATAGTAATTAAAGGGTTGATGATATGGGAATCAAAGTGTCACCAAAACAATTCCCAGTGGTATGTGACGGCTATGTGAAGTATGAGGAAGCAGAAGTTGATAGATTAGTAGCTATCTTGAAAACAAATAACTGCGGAGGCGGACCGTGTGGAATACAGTCAGCAGCCCTCCTCGGCGAGGAGATAAAACTAGAAACAAATTACATGAGGCCAACCAACAATGAATTACAATTATGTCCCCCCCCCCCAGATTCACTGGTGTCAGAGCTTGTGCTGGTTAGTTCTCAAACAGGAATCTAGAAAAAATAATAAACCCACATTATGAGCTGACTGATTATCATCGTTAGAATCCCCTTCACATCCGGTCTGTATGCTCACATGCCTTATCCCTCGTGTTATATAGGCCTATACATAAAATCGGAACAGACTTGGGGTTTGTTGTCGTGAAAACAGGGTCTGGGGCATTTGGACTGGACATGACCGCTTACACGTGTTCTTACATGAACAGAAAAAGGTTTGGCTAGAAAATGGTTTCAAACCAGCCATTATCGGAATTATATAGATGAAAACGTGCAGTCCTGTTAAAATAATAACTAGGACTATCGCCGGATCAAGGAGATGGCACAGTGGAACATACATGGCATACAGAATAAGTCTGTGATGGCAGGCCTAGCGCATACACACCCCTCACATAGGCTTATACAGTGCTCCCTTTATGGTAGGTTGTTCAGGCTGGCAGGAATCGGTTACTATGCCAACTGCACCCTCCTTACGTCAGGAGACTACAGTAGCATGTATGTAAACACCCCAAATTGACAGATGGAGTCTTGTACAAGTTCGTAGACTGTATTTGGTTAAGCATTCATTCATATTGAAATGTAGAAAGAGGCCTAGCTGGCATGTCACAGGCAATGGCTACCGGGCACAGACAATACCTAGCTGTTAGATCTATTAATTTTACATCAATTTGATAGTTTGAAAATAACCGATAAATGCCATTATTGCATTTGGTAATAGTAGTATATTTATTATCTTTTAATAAAGCTAATATTATCTGGCTCATCTATTTCCGATTTAGTTATGGTGTGTAAGACTAATAGGCTAAACCCCCGGGCTGAACCTAAGCTCCCACCTACAAAACCGTTAGGCCTACGGTATTACACCTGCAATTATCTGCTGTCCAATGTAAAGATGCTTTAATTATTTTTTATCTGGTATAGCCTACATGCCGCAACAGTTTACCATAATTGAATAAAAACATTCCACATTGACTGCATTACTTTTGTTGAGACCATTCTTGTTATGTCAATGTGATGTGTTCATGCCAACACGTGACATTGCCATTCTGCCCGGATTGGTTTGCTACTTTGAGTAGTCGTCAGGGAAAACTGAAGGAGAGCTGAGGGCGAGATCGGGGTAATTGTAGTGTGGTTGTCTGGCCTGATACTCAGGGATCTGGTGTTTGTTTCTCTTGGTATCGTGTCTAGGTTTCAGAGCAATTGACACTTGTCGGAAGGCCCTGGCAGCCCGGCTATAAGGCTAGCTAACTAAACAAACAAACATTGGGGCTGTCTAGCTGACTGATTCCATTCATTCATTTTGTGGCTTCCCTCGATCTAAAAATAGATAGTCAACAACACAAAATAAAACAATAACAACAACCTATTGTTGACAAAACGCTTGCGCATGCCGGAATGAGACGACTTAAAACCTTTAACCGCGTTACATGTTTCTCGTTGATTTCTCAGTTGATTCTCAATTGATTTTTATCAAATTTTGCAAATCTTTCAAATTTCGTGAAAATTGAGTGATCGACTATTTAAAAATGAGATAATTTCACATGTAATGAAATTTCTAAATTTGAAGTAGATCAAAATGCGGGTTTTAAAAAGGGCGTCATAATTAGCAATTTACTGAATGTCAAATAGTCTAACTTATATAAAGCATATTTCATGACTTTGTCCGTTTATTTGTCGTGGAACTGGAAAATAGCGTTTGTGCGAAATTGCATGGGCCCACTTGCATGCACAGCATGGTCAACGTCCACAGGAGTGGGGTTCGCCTCAATTTAAAGGTGATCTATCACCCTTTATATGGTATGAATAATTATGTCCTTATATAGAGTGATTGGCTATCATGTGACCCTCTCAGAGGGTCACATAATAGCCAATCACTCCATATATGAGATGATTGGTTATCACGTGACTCTCTCAGAGGGTCACATACCAATCACTCCATATAAGGGAACACTTGTGCCTCATCTTGTGGCAGCATTGATTTATTTGTCACAAAATTATTCACACTATATAAGAGGTGATTCATTACCTTTAAATACATATAGTCTGGTTCAGCGAAAAAAAACGTACCAGCTTTAATGTGACTTCCACTTAATGAAAAATGCTAACATAATCATACCCATTAAAATAAGGAGAGTTAATTTACCCTTTTAATTACCCTTTAAATTATATAATTTAAAGTTTCAGCCAGCATTTATCTCGATCCAACTTCCAGAGATGGAAAGCGAACTTTATTCAGGAGGGATTCTGGGGCGGAAAAGCTGGAATAAACACACTTTAGAGCCCTCTCCTGAATATTTCCCATACAGTGAGCTTACGGAACACTGCAGTTATACCAGACGGTCAAACAGAAAAAAAAGACAATTAATACTTGTTGCTGAGGTAAAAAGACAATCTTCTCAGAGCGCCCAGCTGTCGGCCAGGAGTCTTAAAATCCGATCACTGTTATTGAAAACAAAATATCAAGATTTTCAAATATTTGGTCTCAAATTAAACTGATGTAAGTAATTTCCACCCACTTGAAGTTGTGGCTCACGGTGGCGAGACACAACTTCAAGTGGGTGAAAATTTAAAGGGACTGGCCCAGGCTAAAATCATCAAAAAATCGGTGATTTTATTTCGGGTTCTTATTATGACCATATGATGTGAGCATGTACATAGACTAGAACTGCCATTTTTTATAATTTTTGTGCTGCGCATTCATCAGTTAGACTAGATATAGAGACGAAATTCACGCATTTCCTATTTTTGACATGGTTGTCAATAATTAGAAATCAGGAATTTCGTCTCTATATCTAGCCTAACTGGTGAATGCGCAGCACAAAAATTATAAAAAATTGCAGTTCTAGTCTATGTACATGTTTACATCATATGGTCATATTAAGAACCCGAAATAAAATCACCGATTTTTTTATGATTCTAGCCTGGGCCAGTCCCTTTAAACTAACTTAGCGGCTTAAGTCTTAATATTCTTGATCAACTGGTATTTTATATCACAAAGAAAATAAAGCAGTTTGCAAGGTGTCTATTACTTGATTGCCACCTGGTGAATACTATGGCATACCCATGGCTACTTGACAGTGATTTGCTGCTGAAAGACTATATAAATAAACATAAGAATATTAATAAGACTATAACAAATAAACAAGCAAACAAACAAACAATCGAACAAACGAACGAACGAACGAACGAACGAACGAACGAACGAACGAACGAACGAACGAACGAACGAACGAACGAACGAACGAACGAACGAACGAACGAACGAACGAACGAACGAGCGAGCGAGCGAACGAGCGAGCGAGCGAACGAACGAACGAACGAACGAACGAACGAACGAACGAACGAACGAACGAACGAACGAACGAACGAACGAACGAACGAACGAACGAACGAACGAACGAACGAGTGAGTGGGGAGTGGGGTTCGCCTCAATTTAAAGGTGATCTATCACCCTTTATATGGTATGAATAATTATGTCCTTATATAGAGTGATTGGCTATCATGTGACCCTCTCAGAGGGTCACATGATAGCCAATCACTCCATATATGAGATGATTGGTTATCACGTGACTCTCTCAGAGGGTCACATACCAATCACTCCATATAAGGGAACACTTGTGCCTCATCTTGTGGCAGCATTGATTTATTTGTCACAAAATTATTCACACTATATAAGAGGTGATTCATTACCTTTAAATACATATAGTCTGGTTCAGCGAAAAAAAACGTACCAGCTTTAATGTGACTTCCACTTAATGAAAAATGCTAACATAATCATACCCATTAAAATAAGGAGAGTTAATTTACCCTTTTAATTACCCTTTAAATTATATAATTTAAAGTTTCAGCCAGCATTTATCTCGATCCAACTTCCAGAGATGGAAAGCGAACTTTATTCAGGAGGGATTCTGGGGCGGAAAAGCTGGAATAAACACACTTTAGAGCCCTCTCCTGAATATTTCCCATACAGTGAGCTTACGGAACACTGCAGTTATACCAGACGGTCAAACAGAAAAAAAAGACAATTAATACTTGTTGCTGAGGTAAAAAGACAATCTTCTCAGAGCGCCCAGCTGTCGGCCAGGAGTCTTAAAATCCGATCACTGTTATTGAAAACAAAATATCAAGATTTTCAAATATTTGGTCTCAAATTAAACTGATGTAAGTAATTTCCACCCACTTGAAGTTGTGGCTCACGGTGGCGAGACACAACTTCAAGTGGGTGAAAATTTAAAGGGACTGGCCCAGGCTAAAATCATCAAAAAATCGGTGATTTTATTTCGGGTTCTTATTATGACCATATGATGTGAGCATGTACATAGACTAGAACTGCCATTTTTTATAATTTTTGTGCTGCGCATTCATCAGTTAGACTAGATATAGAGACGAAATTCACGCATTTCCTATTTTTGACATGGTTGTCAATAATTAGAAATCAGGAATTTCGTCTCTATATCTAGCCTAACTGGTGAATGCGCAGCACAAAAATTATAAAAAATTGCAGTTCTAGTCTATGTACATGTTTACATCATATGGTCATATTAAGAACCCGGAATAAAATCACCGATTTTTTGATGATTCTAGCCTGGGCCAGTCCCTTTAAACTAACTTAGCGGCTTAAGTCTTAATATTCTTGATCAACTGGTATTTTATATCACAAAGAAAATAAAGCAGTTTGCAAGGTGTCCAATACTTGATTGCCACCTGGTGAATACTATGGCATACCCATGGCTACTTGACAGTGATTTGCTGCTGAAAGACTATATAAATAAACATAAGAATATTAATAAGACTATAACAAATAAATATATAAATAAACAAGCAAACAAACAAACAATCGAACAAACGAACGAACGAACGAACGAACGAACGAACGAACGAACGAACGAACGAACGAACGAACGAACGAACGAACGAACGAACGAACGAACGAACGAACGAACGAGCGAGCGAGCGAACGAACGAACGAGCGAACGAACGAACGAACGAACGAACGAACGAACGAACGAACGAACGAACGAACGAACGAACGAACGAACGAACGAGCGAACGAACGAACGAACGAACGAACGAACGAACGAACGAACGAACAAATATATAAATAAACAGGATACGTAAACACTAGTAAATAAATACAATTTCTACATAGCATGTACTATCTGCATAATGCCAGGTAACATCAGAAAAACATAAGATGTATTTCTGGTGACATTTATGATAATTGTTTTCATATTTTCATCCACTGTGAACTGTGAATTACTTCATAATCTACATAATCTATTTAGCCTCCATTTTGACAAATAGGAATAATTTTCACTCACGTGAAATTGTGGATCGCGTCAGCGAAACATAACTTGGCGTGAGTGAACATTGTATTTATGAATAGATAATTTGTTTATTACGATAACACCAAGCCAAAGAGCGGGAGTTGTTTTTGACACGTTGCATTATATATTAATATTTCACCGTGGAAACCAATCCCAACAGCAATGATATTGATTTTAATCCTTGCAATCTAAATGTACACTTAAAATCCTGCATATTTATAATAAATTCACATCGTCGCGTGTTTGCTGACCTAAATGTCACCATCAGAAATGTGACATATTTATAATAAATTAGCATTAATTGACCATTTGCTACCGCGACCCACAACTTCAATATACAAGTGGGTGAACATTGCTCACATTTATAGAATTTGAATTAAAACATAGGGGCCGATGCTAATCAAATTTATTGCTTATCTCCTTCAATTTTTCCAGTTTGAAAGACAAATGAACGGAATGAAGACGACGTGAGACGTGATTATGGCACTTAAACCCCTTGTACTGCTGAATAGTTTGCTTCTATTTTTCGACATTTGACGCAATTTCCAGCTTCAAATAGCGAAAAATATTAGTATGTATGATAAATAAACATCAGCAAAATTGAACAATTGCATTCACCGAGCATCGGTCACCAATTGTTATGGATTTCAGTGGTATTTTATTTGGTCTCAAACTTCCTGGAAACCGTCAAACTAGAAACTATGATCGATGTCGCTAAACATTTTAGTACAAAAAAAGTCCACTTGAAATATTATCCTTATCATTCCTAGATACCATATTGAGGTCTCTCCAAACTCAAATTTAGCTTTACATGTAATTTATATGTTGTTTAAAAGCAAGCCAATTTCTGATCTATTTTAGCGGTAAAATGCTATTTTAATGATTCTCCGCTTTGACATAATCTTCCATAACACAATCTCCCTTCACAGATTTGGCTGATTTTTAAAATCTTCATTTAAAATAGCCTCGCCAGTACTCAGTAATAGATATAATATGATATCTCGAATATAACTCGGTATATATCCCAGCATCACAAGGGTTAAGCCTCCTGCTTGTCATGTAATCCTGGGCCGCCATCAATTTACAGGAGTAGATTGAATTAGCAAGTCAAAGATAAACAGATACTCATTCAACCCGCATTATCGCTCAAATCTCCACCACATTTATTATAATGTAACCCATGTCTCGCTAACACATAAAGCGCTACATTTAAAAATTACATTTTCACCTACTTGAAGTTGTGTCTCGCTACCGCGACCCACAACTTCAAGTAGGTGAAAATTATCCATATTTGGTTAATTTGAGAAACAGATATTTGCAAATAATGAAGTTTGAAAACACATTTCGTTCCCAATGACAGTGATTTAATCAGCTAATAAATGTGATTCAAACTGTCTCTGGTTGTGTTCAGTCGGGTAAAGGTTAACCTTTACAGCGCGGGGATCGACGTTAGACGTCAGAATCTGACGCTATGGACGTCAGAATGATCAATCTGACGTCTGAAGATGGTCCCCGCACTGGTGGAGTAAAACAATTATAAAGGTCGTAGACCCATAAAATAGTTATTCAAATGAAGTGTAAGAGCTAGCAAAGACTTTATGATGATTTTAAATTGAAAAAACCCCTTTGTTATACAGGCCCTATAGGTCTATTTGTCTTCAGCCAGCAAATCACTTTGGTCGCTATATAAAATTGTTAAATAAAAATATTTCAGAGCTTTTTTGTACGCGTTGAATTCGAAATTCTCTGGTTTATATTCATCACCACATGTGATCATCAGTTTAAGGATTTCAAAATGACCTAGTCTATAGATATATAGACTATATATCTATAAAAGTAACCATAATCATGAGAATCATGATAATAGAAATTCAGAAAAATAACAATTGCTCTTGTTTTGTGTATTGAAGCAATATTTAAAATAATTTACTTCTATCAATGTCACATCTAGAACATGCATGATTTGCATCCTCAACATTATCATTAGATCCCGTTACCCCCCCCCCCCCCCCCTACATCTCTTGTGGAGTACGTTGTTGTCTACGCTATTAAACCAACCTTGAGTCAACGTTACGTGTTTTCTTGATATATGCAGCAATTAGTTGTGGCGAGCATAAATATGGATGTATGCATTGCTGCATTAAAGGCACATCGCAGCCCCTTTTTGATAGTCAATCTACTCATACGTGCTCATATTTATCAACAGATTATGATGATTCTTATTTTGGTTGCTACGTTTTTTGTCGCTATTATTGCTATGATGTCCATTTCAAGAATCGTGAGGGGAAATTATAAGGAGTATAAGGTCGGGTCAAGTACGACAAGGTCAGGACGGCAACTCGGACCTGATGAGAAGCTGCATATAACGCTCATCAACTATAATGTGATGAATGTGCTGTTTAAATATGATTTTACGTCGCGGGTGAAGGTTTCCTTGAAGCAAATAGAAGCAGCTCTTCTAAAGTCAGCCAAGAGACATCCGCTACTGCGCATGCGTATAGGAAGTGATCGTAAAGGCAACTACAGATTCGAGCCTTTTCAGAGACCTATTGTAGACATAGAAGAGCTGCCTGACAGCAGTAGTGATGATGTCATAGAACAGCAGCTGGGGTGTCCTTCAATTGACCTTGAAAAAGGACCTCTGTGGTACGCGAAATTTCTGCCAAACGCTGGAGGAGCTTTTAATGACAGTAAACATCAACATGGGTTCACTTTGCTACTGGGATTTAGCCACGCTATCGTCGACGCCGTGTCCGCCTTACAAATAGCCAAGGAAGTGGTGGAGAACTTAGCAGACGACATTGAAGGTCATGTCTCCAAGGATACAAAGCCATTTCCGCTTCCGGAGGCAATGGAAGACCTTATGGAGATTGAAAAGAAACTCCCGCTAATAATCAAAATAATTCGATCTGTGGCCAAGTACTGCCCCAAGTTTTTACGAGCAAGAATGTCGCCAATAAAGCCGACTAATATATGGGTGGAGAAGCTGGGAGCTGAAATAGACAGGGATTCCGATGTGAGACCTAAAACTAGTTTTGTCGCAACAAAGCTGACCGTGAATGAAACAGAGGCTTTAGTGAGGAGTTGTAAAGTCCAAAAAGTGTCCCCCCTGGCTGCCCTACAGGCGGCAATACTGATAACAATAGCCAGAAAACTGAACATTCCAGAAACAAAACTAGATTTTGGCACAGCAATTTGCTTTCGAAAATATATCGGGAAATCAGCAACCGAGGTTACGGATCAACCGGTGGCGACATATACCGGACAAGTGGACAATGAGGTCATAACTCCAGAAAATCTGACGGCGCCAGATTTCTGGGCATTTGCTAAGCAATGTAAGAGCTCTCTACACGATGACCTGATGAAGAAAATCTATAAAACGATTACGCTGAAAAGCATAGCATGCTCCTTCCTCCCAGACCCTTCAGTTCTAAAGAAAAACCCACAATTACACACCGCAAAGTTTGCAAAGACCGGATTGAGAAGTAGAAGTGTAGCATTTTTCAATAATTTTGGGGATATATCTGGCACAAATAAAGGTGATGATTGTCCGGTGAGGTTGAGGGCGTTTGAGGACTTGGTGACTGTACATAATGGGCCCTGGCATCTTTTCACGGTGAATTGTCACACACTGGACGAGGAATTCTGTGTAACACTCATATACTTCGATCATATTGTCAATAGGTCAAATGCTTCTGACATTCTGGAAAAAAGCAAATCTCTGTTACTTAAGGCAGCAAATAATGTCGATACTGTATGTAAGTGATGCATTATGCTTCTAGGTTTGTTAATATATTAACAATAATGGTTACATACATAAGATAATAAAGGATCAACTAGCAAATTTTAATCAGAATTGATGCCCCACAAAGCACAATAACAGTCACATTTTTCTTGAATTTCATGTGTAAATTAGCATTTTTGTTGATAGTGACATTATCACCATTTTAATGTGTAGAATATAATCTTAAATATGATATGACCCTAAATCAGTATTTAACCAAAACTAGCCATGTGTCGTTTTTAAGATGACAAGCTTAATCATGTTAATTGTCAGTCATATTGAAGGAAATGTTGCTTATGTACCTACTTTATTGTACAGTGAATTTGGATACTTTGGCAAAGAATACACAATATTACCAGTTGATATATTTATGGTATGGAGACAGAGAGAAAGACTTGGATAGCGGACTTAACTTTTACAGTACATGGATCGACTTTAGACATCAGATTCTGATGTCTAAAGTCGATCCCCGCACTGTAACAGTAGAAATATTTCTAAAGGCTGTAGACTCATAGCATAGGTATTCAAATAAAGCAGAAATATCTAACTAAGACATTTATGATTTGAAACGGAAAAAAAAAATTTGGTATTCATGGTCTACACAAAAATAATACAGCATTGTAACGTTTAAACGGGCTACAAAGTATCTTGGACATTCCCATGTACAGGCCATGACTCATGATGGCAACAGTGACGTGACTGACAGGGTGGATGACAACTTGACGTTTCTCCGGTGAAACATGGTACACTGTGCTGCAGTGATCTCATTCTGTCCAATCACTGTGTGGTTAGGACCATTTCTAGATAATGGCAGCATGCTAACCTGAGGTATCACATGGTAGGCAACACTGGGTTACAGTGATCTCACTCAGCTCAATCACTGTGGTGGTTAGGACCATTACTGGATAATGGTAACATTCTAACCCCAGATGTCACATGGTACACTGGGTTACAGTGATCTCATTCAGCTCAATCACTGTGGTGGTTAGGACCATTACTGGATAATGGTAACATGCTAACCCCAGATGTCACATGGTACACTGGGTTACAGTGATCTCATTCAGCTCAATCACTGTGGTGGTTAGGACCATTACTGGATATTGGCAACATGCTAACCCCAGGTGTCACACGGTACACTGGGTTACAGTGATCTCATTCAGCTCAATCACTGTGGTGGTGAGGACCATTTCTGGATAATGGTAACATGCCAGCCCAGGTGTCACACAGTACACTGGGTTACAGTGATCTCATTCAGCTCAATCACTGTGATGGTTAGGCCCCTTTCTGCACAATGGCAACGTGCCTGTTCAGGATTCACTGGCATTTGGCACTAATGCGCCACCTGGTGAATACCTCATATCCCAGTATCTGATCTAAATGGGGTTGGAGGTTAATTTATGCTGTTGACGGTGCATGCTGTTGGTTAGGGTGTTTGACCCGGCCATTATGTACCTGGAGCTGATGGAAGAAAGATGGTAATAAAACTTTGCAAGCCTGAATATGTTGTCTCCTCTTATACACTTTCTGCACTAAGTCTATATCCTGGACATTGCCAACCCCAGGTGTCATATCGCAGTGTGGACCCCTCAGCATTCAGCTTTTGCCAGACTCAAGTCAAGATAATGCCCGACCTGGCCAATATAAAAAATAACAGTAGATTTGTAGATCCGAAGCGACCATTTATTACAATAGACTGACGTCACCGGTGTATTTTTAAAATGCTGTAAATGCCTGGCATGATTTTTGTGAGATTTTCAATTAACCAGGTTTTGTCCCGTCGCCAATTATTTAAGTAAAAACCAAATGTAAGGAGTGTTTGGATAGGGAGGGGGGGGGGGGTGATGAACACTGATGAAAGACTGCCATGTTTTACTGCCATGGTCTGATACATTAACCCTTACAATGCCATAAACTACAGAGACCAAAGCTGTTTTCAATTAGGAATCATCATGTCTTTCTGCTTCATTTCAATGCCTATCTGATGGTCTACGGCCATTAAAATATATAAACCTTTTCAGTGCAGGGATCATATTTATACGTCAGAATCACAGACGAGAGATTCTGACGTATTAATACGGTCCCCACACTGAAAGGATTAAAATGACCCATATTTAATTAATTAGCTATTTAGCTAATTAGTGAAATGATGTAGAATCTGTGCTGTACTGGCATGGCATTAGATATGTGGTATCCATAGATTGTTAACCCAGCGAGGGGAGCGTCTTTAGACGTCAGATTATGACGTCTAAAAAAGTCAGATTCTGTCGTCTAAAGACGGTCCCCCGCACTCAATGAAGTAAGAAAAAACAAGGTATTCAAATAATGCAGAAAGAGCTAATTAGGACATTTATGATGATTTTAAATGGAAAAACCCTTTGGTCCCCATGAGTTATACAAAAATAGTCAAGCTTTGTAAGTTTTAATGACATTACACTACAAACTGATCTTATTAACGACTGATCTTATTATTACAACGTTGTGTAGAGATTGCAGGATCATATTTCACATTAGGACAACGTTGTAGTAGTGTCAGCAAGTTTATCACAACGTTGTGGTGAAGTTGCAACATGGTGCAGGTACATTATTAGGTTTGGAGTAGTCGCCCAAACATATTGTTCTCCTAGAGCAGCTTTCTTTTCTTTTAGGTATTATTATATATTAAAAAGAAAGGCTACATTCATAAGATACACAATAAACTATTTGTACAAGAAAGGTTTTAAATTGATTCCCCACAAAGCACAATAACAATCACGTGCAGTTCGCATGTCTAACTGTTTAAGAAAGTCACTTTCCAACTAATCGTACAAAAAACTCCTTTCATACATATTATGTTGTAAAAATATTCAACAATTTGTTTTTTACTTCAAATCAATCACAAAAGGCTAACTAAGACATTTCTGATTTAGAATTGAAAACAAACCCTTTGGTATCCAGGAGTAGAATTAAACGTTGGGGGCAAGCCAATCCACAGGACTGGCAAGTCGAGGAAACTGCCATTCCTGAGTAAAAACTGTCATTCCTAGAAATGGCACTTGTCCTAGGATGGCCTAAACTTTGCCAGTTCATCGGAATGGCTAGTAATTTTTTTTGCCATTCCTGCACATTTTTTGGCAATACAGGACTGGAGGAATGGCCTTATTTCGAGCCCTGGTATCCATGGTCTACACAAAAATAGTTCAGCGTTGAAAGGTTTAAACAGGCTACAATGTATCTTGGACATTCCCCTGTACAGGCCATGACTCATAATGGCAACAGTGACATGACTGACACTGGGTTACAGTGATCTCATTCAGCTCAATCACTGTGGTGGTTGGGATCATTTCCAGATAATGACAGCGTGCCAACCCGAGGTGTTACATGCCAGTGTGGGTCACTGAGCATTCAGCTTTAGCAGGAGCTCAAAATGCTGAAAACGCCCGGCATGTTTTTTGTGTGAGGAGATTGTAAATTCACCTGGTTTTATCCCATCGCTAATTATCGAAATGAAGGCCAAATGAAAGGGGTGTCAAAACAGACAGGAGAGGGGGGGGGGGAGATTGACATTGCTGAATTTTTTTTGTGTGCACCATTGATAAAGGACTGTACATTTATGAGACAATAACCCTTACAATGCTGAATGATTTTTGTATGCACCAAAAAGTTTTTTTAAATTTGAAATCAACATAAATGTTGTAATTAGCTCTCTCCGCTTCATCACAATACATATGTTATGAATCTACCTCCATTCATAATATTTATGTTCTTTCAGTGTGGGGATCGTCTTTCAGGGTTCTAGCCAGGCCTTTCTAGCGTATCGGTCCAATACGCTGAACTTTCTAGCCGATACGCTGACAAAACGACAGGTCCATTGTTTTGAAGGAGGGGGATTAAGAAGTTGTTTTTATTTTTTTGCTGCCATACCGTGCTTGCTGTCATTTTCCACACTATGCTTTCACTGTTTCAGTAGCTGGCGCCTGTTTTGTGACTTGCGAAGTTTCGATTCGTCTCAGAGCCTTTCCAATTTGTTTGTTTGTTTGTTTGTTTGGGAGAGCTAGCTCTGAATAACATATCGATTCTCAAAGGCTAGTAGGCCTACTCCGCGCTAAGGAAAACAACCCTTCGTATTTTAATAGCACAGCCACCATGCAATACGTTTGTTTGGGATAGCTAGTCCTGGAAGCAGGCTGCCCTGGGCCTTCTCGTAAATATCGATCGCCAATACCTTGCCAATGGCAATAGAAAGGTCTAACGTCCGACCACTGTTTGTGATGCTGACTCAACATTGGCAGGTCGACTGTTCTGTTTGCTGGGATGACGCCGGGCCGTGATTCAAGATGGCCGACATGTTACGGCAACGCTGATTGGTTGGAGTCTTCATCTCAAACCAATCAAGGCATGTCTTGCATCTACATTATGCAGATTCCCACTGTCTTGACTCTCAGCATCTGTTTAATATGCCATTCTGCATAATTATGGGAACTGACCTACCAAATATTTAATTATTTTCTGTATAAATATAACATTATGTTTTAAACCCAAGATTATATTAACTAGCTGTTTTTACCATTAATTGAAGAAATGTCTTGCTATTATATTTTCGTTATCAAACCAAATACAATTCTTTCACCAATAGCAATATGCCAGATCACTTGAATTACTTACTAATAAAACATTAATTTTGAGGATTTTTTTCTATGCAGTTTGGAATGAAATTAAAATTGTCAATCAGAATAATTAACTACCCCATGATTTGGTACTGAACTACTTAACGTTTGGTCTTCAACAAAACAATCCAGCAAAATAGAATATTCTGCACAGTTCTGAAAGTACCCGAAAATGCAGTGAAACGCAGATAAGAGAAGCTAGATCTTATACCCCCAAAATTCTAACCCCCTGCTGCTTAGCTTTCTCGGCCTGCGGCTCGGTCTCTGGCTGCACCGCACGCTTTTACCCCTATGCTGCCATTTAGGGCTAGCTAGAACCCTGGTCTTTATACATCAGAATCTGACGTCTACAGATGCCAGATTCTGATGTAGAAAGATGATCCCCAAGCTGAAAGGGTTAAGCTATTTATGCACCCCTTAATCCACCCCAATAGCTCTTCAGCAGCCCCGTTGACAAACCTGCTTTGGCCTCGATTATTACACATGATCACACTAAGAATTTGTGCGCCTCTGAGCTCGGTTCGCTGATGATATAGGCGCTATGGAAGTTTGCTTGATTGATTGATTGATTGATTGGTTGATTGATTGATTGATTGATTGATTGATTGATTGATTGATTGATTGATTGATTGATTGATTGATTGATTGATTGATTGATTGATTGATTGATTGATTGAATGAATAATTATGAATTCACCTACATCAAACATGTATATCTTATTATATATATAATATTACATCTGAAGCTATAATAACATAACATTATTAGGGCTAGAAGGGTTGTGAGAAATTTCTAGCCTGGTATTTCTTCAGGCATCCACCAGAGCAACATAATTTACAATATGACCATATTTAACCCTTCAAGCGCTGAAATATGTTTGTACAAATCATGGTCACCAAAGGGTTTTATTTAACTTGAAATCATTATAATTGTTTCAAGCAGGTCGTTCAAATTCATTTAAATGCCTAGGTTATGGGTCCACTATTCTGTTAGAACCAGTGGATGAATGTCATTATTTTTTGGTTGTTGGCCGCAAATAAGTACCCTGATGACATCGCAAGGCTCTGACAAACTGACCACCATGTTTTAGCGGGCCTGGCTCTACGGTGATCACCAGAGCGCGCTAGCTGACTAGGGCCAACACCGCTACCGTCTTATCGGTAGGCGGAGTCACTGTCTTTTTTACACGGGCAGCTGTGGAAAAATGTCAGTCACTGCGGCCGAGCTCCACGCAATGTGAGTAGCTTGGCTTAGCCGGGTAGCAAATAAGGTGTTGACCGAGATCAAATGGATATCTAAATGTCGGTTTGATTTTACCCCGGGCCGGATGTGTGTTTAAATACATTTAAAAAACACAGGTTTGGTAGACGTTGTGCCAGTGTTGGACCAACACCTTGTACTCATTACAAAATGGCTTTGGCACTTGATGTGTGTCTTAAGTGGGCCAAGTGTAGGCCTATGATTAGTTAGCTCGACGCAGACCCATCATCTTTCGTGTTGAGTGACGGCACGCGTATTAAAGTGAATCACACAAATGAATTGGCTTGTATTGTGAGCACGAAGTGATGAACTTCACTGTTGTGTCAAACTTTGGAGAAGTAATGTGTTTTTGTATATATATTGTAAAGCTGCAGCATGTCATGTGTATAATAAACTGTGCAATCAAGCTTCATGACTTATTCTCTGCCAGAACATGCTGAGAGTCACTGTGACTTTTAACACTAAAAGTGCGGGGATCGACGTTAGACGTCAGAAACTGACGTCTACAGACGTCAGATTCTGACATCTCAAGTCGATACCCGCGCTTTAAAGGTTAAACACAATTTCACAATCGTTATTATTGGATTTTGTGATCATCAGTTATCACTAACCAAGCGAGCGAAGCTTTGCTCCAGAGATTATGCTTAGACATATTAAAAATAGGGGATATTTGTACTTATTTTTGTTCTTGCTACTATGGTTGCATAAACCCTTATTCAAGGAAGAAACATCACACAGATTTTTGGGCTACCATTCTGAAATCGTTCACAGTAATTATTGCCAACAAAGTGATCAATAAAACATCAGGCAAAAGCTTAACCAACATATCCCACAATCTGCCCTACTATTTTGAATTTATTCAAATTAGTCTGTTCCCCCAAAAAGCACAATAGCACTGTTGTGACAGCCAAAATCTCAATACACTCAAACACATGAATGGTGAACTGTTCTCCTTCATCTGTAGCATCAAATCACAATAATAATGACAACAACATCTACACAAAATCAACACAACACCTGCAATAACAATATAAGCGTTTTGAATGTAAAGGTTTCATAATAATTTAGATGCACTTGTAATTTGAATCAGAGACGTTGAATCCGGTATTATTAGTGAGCTTGTCCACAGCGCACAAGGATCGGCAATGGTAACACACATCTCGAGAATTAATTTCCTCAGTGGGCACCTTGATGTCAATTTAACGTCGATAATTAGTCAAGCTTCCAGGTATGTCAATTTGATGTCAAATATATATCAAGTCTTAATGGGGATTGTGTAAATATTTTTTTTGCACTGCACTCAATCGTAATGTTAATATAGTGAGATATTTTCAAATAACCTGGCTTTTACTTTATATAGGATCACAGTTTGACAATCAATTGATGTAAAACAAAGTGACATCAAATTAATGTCAATCCCCAGACATCACATTGATGTCAATTTTGTATTCAATTGATTTACCATATATGGTCTCGCACAACTATTTACCATCTCATAGACCATATAATATAATTAGAGCCCACATAATAGACCTCACAGAACCATCAGGGACCACTGAAAATGCATAAAGTTATTTATTCCTTCAAAAAAATCACATAACAAAAGCAACAATGGGCGTAGGATGGCGACGTCATGCTTTACATTGTGACTATATGTGTAGAGGTTGTAGGGTGGCAACGTTATGTTTTTTTATTTTAACGACGTTGTGTAGAGGTTGTAGAATGACATATTTTATCACAGCGTTGTGTGGAAGTTACATGGTAAGCCTACCGGTACATTTTTATTTTTTGCATTTTGACGACGTTGTAGTAACGTCGAAAAAAACTGTTCATTTCAAACATTGTGTCAACGTTGTCACAACGTTACAAAATACTCGATCGCAAACGAGCGAGTTTATTTATATCTACTGCCTGTCTGTCTGTCTGTCTGTCTGTCTGTCTGTCTGTCTGTCTGTCTATATTTTGATCCGTCCGTCCGTCCGTCCGTCCGTCCGTCCGTCCGTTCGTCCGTCCGTCCGTCCGTCCGTCCGTCCGTCCGTCCGTCCTATTGGACACAATATGTACCTTACCCACTCATGTAGTTGCCACACAACATGTTGCACTTCAGCAATGTCGACGTCTTCTTGACGTCTTGTTGTAAAAGGTCAAGTGTAGTGGTACAGAGAGCATGCTTTCTGAGAAGTGTTTGTGTGGCCCTGAGCGAGCGCATGAACAACACACACAATGCAAGCAAGAGTCGATAAACTAATTATTGTTTAATGTTGGCCCAGCGTCGTAGACGCTGGCCCAGCATTAAACCAGAACTGGTTCAACGTCTGCCACTCGCAGGGTGTGTGGAGCTGATGAACGCATGAACAGGACACACATTAGGCAAAAAAACACATCTGTTTCCAATTACCGACCGACCCTATTTTAACAACAGCCCTCCACGACCCTATTTGTTATGGCAATTTCAAAATAAAATCGTCGCGACCCCCGACCCCCATTTTGAGAACATCCCTCCCCAATTTGTTTATCAGCGTGTATTTTTGTGTGAACAGTCTTTTTTGGGGGTAATTTGGCAGTAAAATTGTAAATAAAGAAAGGTCCCCCTAGGCCTGCCTATAAACCTTATTTTTGAGGGCCATGTAACCGGAATCTCCCACGAAATATAAAAAGAAAAATTATTTACCTACCCGTGCACCCTGTTTAGGAAGGCCGTGTAATTGGAAACAGAGGTATAATATTTTGGCTTTTCAATAATACGATAGTAGAGAATGGGTGAACTCACAGAATTCCGTCCAGTCAGCTGAGGAGTCAGAAAACACCCTGTGTTGTTCTAATGTTGTCCCAACAATAAATTAGAACATCACATCAGCACTTGATATCTGGAACAAAACTGTCATGTTCTACTAGGCCAATACAAGGGGCGTATCCAGGATCTGAAGAAAGGGGCGCCGGGGTTTTGGGGGCCTGGGGCCCATCCCATTATAAATTCTAAAATTGAGATGATATTAACTTTCTCTCATTGTACCATAATAAAAGCGGAGGTAAGCTTAACTGTCCCAGTGGAGGTGAGGGGAATTAGGATAATCTTAAATTTTAGATTTTTAGTGGGAAGGACCCCTGGTCGCAAGAATTTTCTGGTATATGTAGGCCAATTTAGTTAACATTTTAAAATTTTGATCGAAAAATAGGAGGCGCAGTCCCCTTGCCCCCCATCCCCCAAGGCATGTTGGTTTAATGTTGGGCCAGCGTCGCAGACGGTGGAGGAACTTTAAAACCACACATAGGTACAGTACAGTGAATTCAATGAGTTTGGTTCATGAATGGTTGAGAAACGTAACATTAACCATGTTGACCCTTACAACGGTGAAATATAATATTACAAACCTTGGAGAACAAAGGGTTTTTTCAATTAAAAATCATCATAGGTGTCTTAGTTAGCTCTTTCTATAGACGTCAGAATCTGACGTCAATAGACGTCAGATTCTGACGTCTATAGTAGGTGCTCACACTGATATTGCTAAGCCATATATATTATGATGTCATAAATAATCCCATGTATCTCCCCGCGCTGAAAGGGTCAAACCAACACATATTATGTATAGTGACTTCAGAGTTTGGTCGAAGGAGCTTTGTGAGAAAGTGACATTAAGCCATATAGTATGATGTCATAGATAATCCCATATTTCTACAAGTTAACTGCTACATCGTCACCTTGGTATTAACCCGTATAGTGCGAGGATCGACTTTAGTCGTCAGAATCTGACGTCTGTAGACGTCAGATTCTGACAACTAAAGTCGATCCCCACACTATAAGACATATTTCTAATGGCCGTAGACCCATAACATAGGTATTCAAATTAATCGGAAAGAGCTAACTAAGACAGTTATGATGATTTCAAATGAAAAAAACCCTCCATGGATTTTACAAAAAATTCAGCGTTTTAAGGCTTTAAGGGTGGCATCTGACACTTTGCAAAGTGTCAGATACCACCCTTTATTATCAGCGTGACAATCCTAAGAAATAACATAGTGAAAGTAACGATAATAGAAAACTTAGTGATATGCAACAACATTCAAGAGCCGTCATATATCACATAGATTAGTATTAATCGTGAAGATTTAGTCACACAAGGGATTATCGCGAACCGAAAGAAGATTTGTAAGATAAGACCCTCCGGCGAAAAGAGTAACGGTTCGTGAGATCACTGTATCTGTAAATCTATTGACGATATATATATAGTACACCCCTGAAATAAAAAGGGTGGTTGTATAGTTATTGTCTCGTGTATTAGAGGGGCTACGGAGAGAGGGGGCGTGGCACATTCCCATTACGGAGTTTACAGGACTTTTCAGGTATAAGCTTACAGCCATTAAGGAATCCTCTCCTGATCCAGTTTAGCCTATATGTGCACAAAGGTGGCCTAAACCCCTATTTATTCATTCATTCATTCAGTAAAGAATCCTGTCCAGCGTGATATTTATTTTGTTCATGCCGTTCATTGAACAGTCATCATCTGCTGTGTGTACATGTTAAATAATAATTTTAATAATGTAGGACATACACCTTTACCAACAAGTATATTTAAAAAGTTTATTATGATCTACCCGATCAAAAGCTTTACCAGCATCTAAAAGTACTACGTGTACGTCACTGCCATTTCTGTTATAATAGTTGACTACTTCGTCAAGAACAAATGTACAAGCAGTTGTGGAGCTTTCTGATTTAAAACCGAACTGAAGACCAGAATACTTTAAAGCCATAGTATGGTTAGCAAGAATAACTTTATCAAGTAATTTACCGAAAATATTACTCATAGCTATCGCTCTATAATTCGAACTATCATTTAGAGACTTTTTCTTATTTTTCGGTATTGGTATCAATTTAGACATGCAAAATTGTGACGGAGAAAAACCGTGTTGAAGCATAGCTGTGAACAGGAGTGACAAGTGAACATTTAAATTAGGTGTACCATTAATGAGATGATCAGAGAACATATCACATGTCCCATCCCGCTTGTTATTATGTAAACCATTAATATAACATTTTTAGACCCTCTGACTTTTTTTTACATGATCCCAGAATTGAGTAGGTTTACATTCATACAAAGATTCTGCTATTTTATTTGCAACAATCCGTTCTTGAGCTCTTTTGACTTTTCTGACATCAAAGTGATATTTAGCGCGTGTCGCCCTACGTATCCGGGCCACGTGCCCATGACGTGTGAGCCGTTTTAGTTTACCTTCCACAGCGAATGCCAGAAAATAGCACGCTGTTTGGACTGCTCAACATGCTCAGTCCAACCTGGCACGCGACCTGGACTAGATTAACTCGACTTCGACCCCCCTTTAACGGTATAGACTCAGTGCCTGATGTAATACAGCATGATATTATAGCGTCATGGTATGCTTGTAAAGACTGGTTGTGTTTGGAACAATTAGTGTCACAACAGTGCAGAGCTCCTACGGGCAATACAATAGAGGACAGCTGCGAATTCAACTGTTGTTTATATAATTCTAACTGGTTCTCAATGGCCTTGGCCCAGTCACAACTTTGAGCGCGCACTGAGTCAAGATCACTGAGAACAACATAATTCACATCAATATCAAGAACAAGCCTAATAGCATTATGGTCTGACAAATTTTGACCATGGTGTAAAGACGTATATTCAGTTATTGCACAAAAAGTGTTATCACTTACCAAAAAATGATCTAATAATGATCTGTTCCCATTTATTTTACTTTCATAAGAAAAAGTAGTAGTACTAACAATACTATTAAAATAACATTTGATATCATCTTCCAACATAAACTTTTCTAACATTTTAGTGTTTTTTTATTTTTTTCTCATAAAACTAGTATTAAAATCACCGCCAATTATAACACTGTGAACATCATATTTTTGACTTATTTCTGACAATTTACTAATCATCTCAGCATAGGTGGCGGCACTATCTAAACTTGTATCATCACATGGCATATATACACAGATAATGAGTAATCTTACCTTACCAGTATTATGGAGGACACAGCACATACGCTTGTGGTCACATGGGATGGGTGTGACTCTACCTACCAAATCTTTCTGCCACAAGATACAGCAACCGCCAAATGGTCGACCAACAAGCCGTGTAGTCGGATCCATCTCGGACACACCATGCACATTAACATTAGGAATTTCTTTCTCAAACCGACATATCTGCTCATAATATTGCCAGTGCTCTTGAACAAGAACAAAATGATGGTTCCTACTTAAATCATTGACGTATGACATTATACCAGCACCTAGACCGTTACTGCTAGATGTACAGAGAGAAATGTTCATTGCCATAATTAGAATTATAAATATGAATGTGAATATAAATGTTCAAGGCGTAATAAACAGCGCAATACAATCACCGCTTGGTGCTAGCCTGGTCCCTTCTAGAAGGGAAAAATCGCCTAACTTTGACACCTTCTGGCCACGGAAACTCGTGAGTCAAAAGCGAGGACAGCTGTGAAGCTGACACAGTCAACTTAAATGACTTAAACAAAGACTGTTCACTGGAAATGCACACCAGATCCCGAACCTCAAAGTTTCTACCTCTAATACCATCCTCAATATCACGCTTACTTGTGTCCGGGTGAACACGATAAATAAAAATATTTCTACTCGGTTCAGGGGCCCCTCTAAAACCGTCATTACCAGGTTTATGGCAACCAGTAATTACCTTGTGTCTCTTGCCGTGTCTTCTTTTCTTGGTAACGAGGCATCATAAATCCCTCATCGTCCTCTGACCATCTACCAACGCGACCAGACGTCCCTGACCACCTGGAAGCACCACTAGCCAGGGAAAGAGAACTGAGGGCCCTCTCAAGAAAGCGCTGAAAGCTGTCATACGAATCTGACGTCTGTAGACGTCAGAATCTGACGACTAAAGTCGATTCCCACAGACAGACGTCAGATTCTGACGACTAAAGTCGATCCCCACACTATAAGAAATATTTCTAATGGCCGTAGACCCATAACATAGGTATTCAAATTAATCGGAAAGCGCTAACTAAGACATTTATGATGATTTCAAATGAAAAAACCCTTTGGTCTCCATGGATTTTACAAAAAATTCAGCGTTTTAAGGGTTAAAGGGTGGTATCTGACACTTTGCAAAGTGTCAGATACCACCCTTTAATACCAGCGTGACAATCCTAAGAAATAACATAATGAAAGTAACGATAATAGAAAACTTAATGATATGCAACAACATTCAAGAGCCGTCATATATCACATAGATTAGTATTAATCGTGAAGATTTAGTCACACAAGGGATTATCGCGAACCGAAAGAAGATTTGTAAGATAAGACCCTCCGGCGAAAAGAGTAACGGTTCGTGAGATCACTGTATCTGTAAATCTATTGACGATATATATATATAGTACACCCCAGAAATAAAAGGGTGGTTGTATGTATACGGAGTAATATCCTTGTTTCTCTCCTATCAATGTGTCTAGGCGATCACGTTAATGACGGCCTCATGGAGTTGAAAGGACTAGCCCATCATCTAGTTTTAGTCATGGTTGTTATCTGTTTCAATAACAACTGCATAATTTACATTTTTAATTTTTAAACATTGTGAGACTTAACTATTTTAGCAAAAAGAAAATTTCATTGACTGTTGATGCACCTGACAAGGTTTCACTTTGTGACAACCATATGACTAGAACTCGGTGGTGGGCTAGACCCTTTAACCTTTTTAAGCGCTGAAATATGTTTATATATAAGATACATGCGTATTGATTAGTTGCTTGTACATTTGGCAAACGGCGCCAAGAGTTGTTATAAATCTCATGTATGTGATAAATGTGATAAATATCGATACATCAATACCACGTATGCCTGAGTGATCACGGAGTATTTATTGTGTAGATGTGATCATTGTAGCGGGGAAATATATTATTATATTCTGATATTGGACGGCAAGAATCACGTCTCAGAATGACTAAGTAACATTATAACTATATTAGTTTTACTCCCTGCTATTTTGAATTCATTTAAGGCTTTAGAAATTTCCATTTTCAAATAATTATGTTAAATAATAGTTTCCTTGACATACTCGATCACTGCTATTTTGAATTCATTTGAATATTCAGAAATTGTCGGCTTCAAATACATTAAATAACAGTTTCCTTGAGATATTCAACTACTTATTATCTGAGCCTTTTCACCGCTAATCTATGGTCGCTTTTAATCGTCAGAATCTCACGTTTGTAGACGACTAAAATCTATCCCCGCACTGTATAAGAGTAAAAAGATTTCTAATGGCCGTAGACCCATAACACATAGGTATTCAAATGAATCGGAAAGTGATAACTAAGACATTTATGATTATTTCAAATTGAAAAAAATTAAACAAAAATAATTCAGCGCTTCAAGGGTTAAACATCAAGATTTGCAAATGTTCCGATTATTAAAAAATATGTGTCAATCAAAGATTTGTTTAATAGTCTTCTAAGCTAACATATGGCGGCTTGAAAATCTAACTTTAAATTTTGGGTGTCAAATACCGACATTTTGGCAATTTTGATCGATGTTGAGACAACTTAGTTTTGGTGAAGGGGTGGGTAGGGCAGGGAAAATTTGTTTGAAAAATATCGATTAGCAATTTTCTTTTCCAAGTTGTAACTTGCTAGACATCCTTGTCATTGATGTATAAATAAATAAATCACAAATTTAATTAGCAAATGGGCAGAATTGCGATACTGAACTATTTTTTATACTGTGTATTTTAAATTTTCACCAGGGATAAGAGGGTGTTGAATGCAGATATAGTACTGAAAGGGTTAATATGGCAAGTAAATGCCTACTTGTAAGAATTGCCACAGGATTGAAAGGGTTGGTCAATGTTTATACGGCCCTGGTATGTGAATGGTTTCCTTGAATAATAAAGATCAATAGATGTATATTGGAACGATTATGTACACAAGGCACGTGAGAGGATTAAGCACGGGGCCTGCGAGGGGGAGCTCCAGGTACCGAGTATACTCCTGACAAATTGGAATTGAAAAAATAACCATTCATTGACCCGTCATTTAATTGTTATTTAACCCAAAAGCGATGATTATTTTTGGTATCACCCATGGGGACCAAAGTGTTTTTTTTTTCGATTTGAAATCATCATAAATGTCTCAGTTAGCTCTTTCCGTTTCATTTGAATACCTATGTTATGGGTCTACGGCCAGCAGAAATAGTTCTAGAATTGTCTTTAGACGCGTCTTTAGATGTCAAAATCTGACGTCTATTGATCGACTTTAGACGTCAGAATCTGACGTCTAGTGACGTCAGATTCTGACGTCTAAAGTCGATCCATGCGCTGTGATGGTTAAATACTATGATTAGAATACCTTTCATAAGGCTAAATCGTTTTAGAAGTGCTGGTTTAGTTGTATTTAAATTATTTGCTAATCCAGAACGAAAAATCTGAAATGCCTATTCATTGTCGCTTATTAACTTTCATTACATTATAATTATTATGTTTTTTAAACTATATGTTTAGGCCTATATACATTATTGTTTAGTCTGGTGTTGTTAATGCCTAATTGCATTTTATGTGGACACAATGTAATACAATTTTCACAATATACTGCTGCCCATGTAGGACATTCTGCCCCTAATTTAAATAACAACTGAATGCCAGATGTGATTGGCTGATCTCGTAATGTGACAGGCTAAAAACAATCTGTCATTGCAGGTCGGTGGTAGAATAACATACTTTGTCCAGCAATTCCTGTACATTTGATAAATTGAATTTATAAATATATAATTTTTGACCATACATTTGATCAATTGAATTTATAAATAGAATTATAATTCAATTATTATTTGAAAAATACGCCACAATAATTCTTTGGATTCTAAGGTCTGTAATGTTTGTTTAAATGTGTCTTTAAATATGTTGTAACCAGAGCAAAATAAATCTTTTTTATATATAATAAAACAAGCGACATATATAAGGAGTATCAGGCTGGAGGGAGTACGAGGTCGATTTGATCAATCAGATTTGTGAATTTCATATTGTACCGTTTAGAGCCTCACAGCTTAACGCTATGATGAGGCTTGACTAAAGATTTAGGAGGATGTGTGTTCGCAGTGCTACACCACACAGCAACGGGCAGTGGATAACAACCAAGGGCGATAATATCAACAATTAGGTAAGTCCTGCAGCTTTCACTTAATATCACACCTTAACAACAACATGCACCATTCCTTTGTTTAACATGTTTAAGTAAAGTTAGTAGTCTTGATTGACTGCCTTGATTACTCCATACTCCATTTATCAACTTTAAATAAATATTCACCGCAAATAAATGTCTTATTCAGCTCTTTCTGCTTCATTTAACCTTTTCCTGACTAAGATATCCTATTTAAATTTGCATCCACTTGACGTTGTATCTCGTTACCGCGATTCACAACTTCAAGTGTGTGAAAATTAGGCCTACTAACATTTTTATTTGATATGTATTATAAACATACAAATATGCAATTGTAAATACAATTGTGTACATTAGGATGTCAAATGAGGTGACCAGCAACTTTACTACGTTTGACATCCAGGATAACATTTTATATACACTTAAATTAGGTTAAAATTTAAAAGATAATGGTTATATACATACTATATAAAAGATATGTTTCCCGCACCAAAATCAGATATAAAATAGCCACATATTGTTATAAATGGTAGGAAAAAAGACTCAGGAAAGCGTACAAACCTTTAGATATTTGTATACTTTGAGATCAAACACTTGCATATATGTTGCTGTTTAAACACACATTTCATTCCCAATCAAAGCGTATCGAAACACAGCTTTAAGTGGATGAACATTTAAATAAACTATTTCAGCGGGTAAAGGGTTAACTGTCTAATGCAGGCGCCGCAGTGAAAGTATTTATTACATATGCGTCAAAAGATTATATTCATAACGAGACATTCAATGATTAGTCATTGTCCTTAATAGGCCCACTTTAACTAGGCCTATTTTAAAATGCTGTTGGTTTTTACCACAATGCTTCACCATGCTCACATTAAACATGTTAAACACTATTTTTGAAACATGGATAGTGAATGTAGGCATATGTTTCTTAAAAATAGCTGAGACTAAGAAAAGCGATTGGACTATACGACCTCGATGATGTTTGTTCAAGCAGAAAAGGAATCCACATACATACTGTGCCATAACGTACTGCTGGAGGGCATCCATACCTTACATTAACCATGTATATTATATATATTAGCAGTGATTAGTAGGCCTATATATTTACCCTAGTAAATAAATGAATAAAAAAGTCGGTGGGGTTTCGTCAATTCACTTATTGGTCTATTAAAACAGCGCTGTTTTAACTTTTACATTTTAAGGTGAATAAACATGAGAATTTAACCCTTTAGCGCCAAGCACGGCTATAATCGTTTTTAATCCATTTTAATATCAGATTAAATCAAAGTTATTGGGAATGCAATCTGTGTTCAAACATCAAGATTTGCAGATTATCTTTGGTCTCAAATTAACAAATGTGAGTCATTTTCACCCACTTGAAGTTGTGGGTCGCGGTAGCGAGACACAACTTCAAGTGGGTGAAATTAAGATAACGCTGAATTATTTTTGGAGATAAAAGGTTTTTTTCAATTTAAAATCATCACAAATGGTGCTCTTTCCGCTTCATTTTAATACATATGTCATAGGTCTACTGTCATTATAAATGTTTTAATTATTTCAGTGCGGGGACCGTCTGTAGACGTCAGAATCAAAATAAGGGGTACATGAAAAGGAGGGTAAGTGACTGGGTTCCAATAGGGCCTCTACACAATGCATATAGACCTAAAACCACAATTCTTCAATCCTTACATTGAGCTGGTTGTTTGCCTATCCTTCCTTATTCGCGCAGATTTTGTAATGGCATTAACACAATGTGTCATATTTTCTATGACTATATTGATTTGTTTTAGTTTTCTGGTGATATGAGTCCCAGGTGTGGGGGGGGGGGGTGTATTCAATTCAGCCGTTCAGCCCAAAATGCATTATCTCTTACTTGTAAAGTAAGCAGATACTGCCTTTTTCACGGCAGCGTTGATTATTCCGTAGGGTTTCCTGCAGGCTCAATATGTTTGGGGAGGACTAGTTTTTTTTTCTTGGGAGGGGGGGGGGATGAAAAAGGACAGTAAAATATGTGCACTTTTTTGTGGGGTAGGGAGAGTAATCAAACTTTGGGGTGATGGCTACCCCCCCCCCCCCAAAAAAGGGCCTCCCAGGAACTCTGTTCCATAGAATGTGACATGCGTCCGTCTGAGACACAAATGTGGCACAAAACAAAAACATCCAGCGCGATTACCCAGTAAGCAAAATACCTAGAACCAATGTTCAATGTCTGCGACATTGACCTAACATTAAGCCAGCATATATTCAACACCTCTGATCTTGTTGACGCATCCCAGCAAACACGACACGTTGAGCCAATATTGTTTTAAAGTTGGTCCATCGTCTGCGACGCTGACACAACATTAAAACAACATTGGCTCAATGACTCGTGTTTGCTGGGATTGGACAATATCATTTCGACAAATACCATATTTCTCGCGGATTCTGTAATTGCATTGACACAAAGTGTCATGTTTTCTGTGACTATATTGATTATCATTCACTGCCGCCCGATGCATAACATATCTATGTGTTATGGACCGGTTCACCCTCAACCTCACAACGCTGAAATATTTTTGAATAAACCATGGGGACCATGAAATCTTCATTAATGTCTAGTCAGCTCTGTCTGCTTCATTTGAATACTTATGTTATAGCTTCATGGCCATTATAATATAATTTTCTTAATCCTTTTAGTGCGGGGACCGTCTTTAGTAAAGGTTCCACCTACATACCAGGTGTTTATGTGGAGCCTATCTCTTTATCACTATATGAAAAATAACCTCCAGGAACTTTTTATGCAGATTCTATAGATGTAACAGATTCTGACGTCTAAAGACAGTCCCCGCACTGAAAGGGTTACAGGACAACTGCTGCCCGGTCCATAACACGTGCATGTATTATGTATCGGTAACAAGGTCATGGTCTGTTGTCTGGTAATAATCAGAACAAGATAAACAAAAATCAATGATGAAGCGCGCCAAATGGAAATATAGATTCACCTGTTTACAGCAGCACAGAATAGGGGCGGATCAAGAATTTTGATCAAGGGGGTCCGGTGCAAATATGCAATTATTAACCCTTACAGCGCGGGGATAGACTTTAGCCGTCAGAATCTGACGTCTGTAGACGTCAGATTCTGACGACTAAAGTCTATCCACGCACTGTAAGAATAAAAATATTTCTAATGGCCGTAGACCCATAACATGATAGGTATTAAAATGAATCAGAAAGAGCTAAATAAGACATTTCAAATCGAATAAAACACTTTGGTCTCCATGGTTTATACAAAAATATTTCAGCGCTTTAAGGGTTGAACGTGGGTTGAAGGCACCTAATAAGCCCATTACTGGATGGAGTATGGTGACAACACACTCCGTCCGGTACTAGACGGAGTGTTGGAGACACTAAGTGGATGGCATCATGCACAAGTGGTCTAACCCACATTAAAAAAACAAGGAAAATACATGACATTGATAGCAACAACTTGATCAATATACGAGTTTCACATCCAGGGTTAGACCAGGGATTATTTATATTATCTCTGGTTAGACCATTTCGTCACTGATGTTGTTACCTTTTTGTGGTAATTTGTATTTATTCGTTTTATCCTGTACTCCATGTTGCTGCGAATCGTCAAAATGTGGGTGCATGATGCCATCCCTATATACGTTTTTGTAATGCCGATGTTTTGCCTTTTGTATCGATGTTTTGGCAATTTATTGTTGAAAAGGGGGGTTCAGATATCCTGATTCTAGTATGTCTAGGCCACAGTGTAAAAAAGACAAGCTCCAGCGTCTTATTTCTACACCACATATGTTCATTACAATAGATCAAAGACATCCATAATGAGATGAGACATGATTCATATTATTTTCCAAAATCAATACTTACAATAGCGTATACCTACTTATAGGGCGGGGGCCCTAGGGTAGTGGTTAGCACCGCTGCCTTTCACGCCAGAGTCCGGGGTTCGGTTCCCGGTCTCGGCGGTTTGAAAGAAACAAAATTGTTTCTTCCCCATCCACGTGTGAAAGTTAGTATTGTGGGGAGCCTCCGTGACCGAGAGGTAGCGTGCTCGGCCTCAGACCGCCAGGGCTCGAATTTCGAATCCTGTGTCTGGAGGACAGTGTCATCTCAATCATCTCACCATCCTCAGGAGGTTCTCCTGGCCCAGTTTAGCCTATATGTGCACAAAGGTGGCCTAAAGCCCGATTCATTTCATTTTTATACCTACTTATAACATACAAAGTGAGAAGTTCTGGTGAAACATGTCATTCGACACGACACATGTATAGCTAGACAGTCAGTCGGAGACCAAAAACCTCCACAAAATCTAATGAATTGTTCCATGACCTGAGCCACAAATCGTTAAAAAAAATTTCGATCCGGATCGTTATCCGGATCATCCCCAAAATGAAGGCAGTGTTAAAAACAAATTTAAGCCAAACTGTGTTTGATAAGGTATGGTATATGAGTAAACCACCTGAGTAAACCACCTGACATAATACACTTCATAAAATCAGGAATTTTTCTTCATCTTGAGATGGGAATTGCCGGAGCAATTCCCATCTCAAGGTGAATAAAATTAATTAGGTGAGTGTCGTGAGGTTTAAACCTTTTAGCGCCAACTTACCAAACTTTCACACACTCCTCCTTTTTCCGTGGGGCGGATGTAATATTAAAATTGGATTATCCACTGGAAATGTTTGGAAATCACACGACTTTATTTTATAGGGTCTAAAACCTATATATGAAACATTTTTTAAATGTTATGCAAAAATTTTTATCATTAAAAAGTTTTATAGCATTATATACTATGTACTAAATGTTTCAAGAAACATTATGGAAAATTGTTTTAAAGCGTTTTAAAACGTTTTTATAATGTTTTATGTCTAACATTAAAATATTTTGAAGATATTTTATAGACCCAATGAAATAATCAAATAATGTTGTTTAACATTTCATGTGACTTTCTTATTTTCTCATCACTTTCTTTGGCTACATTTAAAAAAAAAATTACAGATATTTTGTAGACCCTACGAAATAATCAGGTGATTATAACATATCCTTGCATGCGACTTTCTCAAAATGTTACATTTTTGTGTGTGTTTTTTAGGGAGTTTATAGGACTTTTCAGGTATAAGCTTACAGCCAGTAAGGAATCCTCTCCTGATCTAGTTTAGCCTATATGTGCACAAAGGTGGCCTAAGCCCCCATTTATTCATTCATTCATTCATTCAGTAAAGAATCCTGTCCAGCGTGATATTTATTTTGTTCATGCCGTTCATGTCGTTCACCCGGGGTGTATTCTATTCGGATATCGATTACCGGCCAGGTCCATATTGTGTCGCCGGAGTTGCGATTGATCTGAACGAGACAGCAATCAATCTCTTCTATACACCTCTCACTCATGGCACTCTGAAAGTACCAGAGACCGAACCAATGTTAACCCTTTCAGCGCGGGGACCGTCTTTAGACGTCAGAATCTGACGTTTGTCGAGATATTACCATGATTGTGCAGAAGGCGACGTAAAGCAATACTGAAGATGTGGTAACATTCGCGTAGTTTTAATTTTCGGGAATTTAGCGAGGAAGAAAAATTCGCGAATTCAAGAATCCCGCGAAAATTATTATTATAATAGCGCTTCTGAAGAAAAATGAAAATTCGCGAATTGTGAAATTCGTAAAAAGTCCCAAAATCAGAAATTCGCGAAAATTTAAACTCGAGAAAAGTACAAGATCTACAGTATTCACTCACTCATGGCGCGTACAAATAGACTGCTTGAATGAGTGCGCGTGAACAGTTGTCTGATTAAAACAGTTCAGCGTTGGTCACTGTGTGGCGTGTTGTCATTGAAAAGTGTGTAACAGTTGTCTGATTAAAACAGTTCAGCGTTGCTCACTGTGTGGCGTGTTGTTATTGAAAAGGGTGTATTCTACAAGCAACTCGTCAATTCGCATGTATCTTGAAGAAGCGCGACGTGACGAAATTAACGTCGATACACTGGTCTCAACATTAACCCTTTCAGTGCGGGGATCGACTTTATACGTCAGAATCCGACGTCTGTAGACGTCAGATTCTGACGTATAAAGACGGTCCCCGCACTGAAAGAATATAAACAATTTATAATGGCCGTAGACCCATAACAGGATTGACTTTATACGTCAGAATGTGATTCTGAAGTCTAAAGACGGTCCCCGCACTGAAAGAATATAAACAATTTATAATAGCCTTAGACCCATAACACATGTATTAAAATGAAGCGGAAAGAACTAACTAAGACATTTATGGTGATTTCAAATTGAAAACACCCTTTGGTCTCCATGGTTTAAACAAAAATAATTCAGCGTTGTAAACCTTATACTTATCTGAACGAGACAGCAATCAATCTCTACTATATATTTCTCTCACTCATGAGTCATGACGCCCAGAAAATGTTGGTACAATGCTGGCTCAACGTCGCAGACAATGGGCCAGCATTGTATCAACGGCCATTATAAATATTTTTACCCTTTCAGCGTGGGGATCGACTTTAGTCGTCGGAATCTGACGTCTACAGACGTCAGATTCTGACGACTGAAGTCAATCCCCACGCTGTAAGAGCTAAGTATTTTTTTATTAGCCGATTAAATCCCAAATTAGCAGGTTAAATCACAGTTATTGGGAATGAAATGTGTGTTTAAACAGCAACATTTGTAAATGTTTGATCTGAAATTGAACAAATATGAGTAATTTTTACCCACTTGAAGTTGCGGGTCGCGGTAGCGAAACGCAACTTCAAGTAGGAAAAAAATAAATTATCTCCCCCCTCTGAGTTAATATAATGCTGAGCTAACGTCGCCGGCGGTAGGCCAGCATTATACCAACTCTGGTTCAATGTCTAGCGGTCCCTCGTTGTGAATGACAGCAATCAATCTCTACAATAACCCACCCAGGTTTGAACGGCCCTTTTAAATAAGCAGCTGCACCACTATATACTCGCCGTCAAATTAACCAGGATCGCATGATTTTCGGCGATTTCCCCGTCGATTCTGAACCGATTTTCTTGAAATTTTACAAAGGCCATTTTCTATTCAAATCTTAACAGCGGTAAAAAATTCGCAAAATTATATTTAATATTTCAAAAGTTAGACCATTTGGCATGTAATAAAATTCTAGAATTAGTTTAATGGGTTTATAGAGGGACGTCGTAATTTCATTTTATTACATGTCAAATGGTCTAGCTTTTGCAATACGATATATGATTCTACGAAATTTTCAGGGATATTAGGATTCTGTTGAAATATGTTTGTTGCAAAATTTCATGAAAATCGGTTGACAATTGACCGAGAAATCAGCGAAAAACATGCGATCCTGGTTGATCACTTTTAATGTGACTTTGGGTATAGTCATTTTTAATCTGTTTTAGTCGCCGACCAAATCACGGATATTGGGAATGAAATAAGTGTTTAAACATCAAAATTTGCAAATGTTTGGTCTGAAATTGAATAAATACGAGTGATTTTCAGCCACGTCAAGTGTCTGAAAATTTTAATAAATTAACTTAGCAGGATAAGGGTTAATAACCTTTCAAGAACCATTCAGAAGTACAGATTTAAAAAAGTTTAACCCTTACAACGCTGAATTACTTTTGTTTTGGTGACTAAAGGTTTTTTTTTAAATTTGAAATCATCATAAAAGTCTTAGTTAGCTCATTCCGGTTCATTTGAATACCTATCAATCAATCAATCAAATAAACTTCTATAGCGCCTATATCCTCAGCGGACCGAGCTCAGAGGCGCACAAATCCTTAGCGTGATCATGTGTCATAATCGAGGCCAAAGCAGGTTCGTCAACAGGGAGCCCCCTATGTTGTGGGTTTACGAACATTATAAATGTTTTAATTTTTACAGTGCGGGGATCGACTTTATAAGTTAGAATCTGACTTATAAGTCAGAATCGACGTCAGATTCTGACTTATAAAGTCGATCCCTGCGCTGAAAGGGTAAAATAAATTTTAGACTTTATCTTAAATATTGTAACCCTGTCAAAATTTAGCTTGATCCTATATTTGACCATGTGTCTAAGGCAAGCACACGACAAAACAGTTTAATTAACTGAATTTCTGACGTAGTGATCTGAAAAACATGAAACATCGACCCAATGATGGTTCAGTGTTCGGCTAGTGATGTTGACGGCGGATCAACATTGAAACTATGTTGGTCATTGAACCTATGTTGGTTCAATGTGTTGTATTTGCTGCGACGATCCTTGATTGGTTACAAAACTTGGACAAATGGATCTAGTTTTTTTTCAATTAATCCATCCAGCACCTGAGCACGGGGATCGACGTCAGACGTCAGAATCTAACATCTCTAAAGTCGATCCCTGCGCTGTAAGAATTAAAAAAATATAATGACTCTAAACCTATAACATAGGTATTTAAATTAAGCGGGAAGAGCTGACTAAGACATTTATGATGACTTCAAATTGATAAAAACCCTTTGGTCTCCATGGTTTATACTAAAATATTTCATCGTAGTAAGAGTTAAGGTTGAGGTACTTATCAACCCTTATCCTGCTAAGTTAATTTGTTTGAATTTTCAACCACTTGGGGTTGTGTCTCGCCACCGCGATCCACAACCTCAAGTGGTTGAAAATTACTCATATTTGTTTAATTTGAGACTGAACATTTAGAAAACTTCATGTTTAAACACCCTTTTCATTTCAAATATCAGTGATTTGATCGACTAATAAAACAGGTTGAAAACGGCAATTGTCGTGATCAGCAGACAAAGGGTTAGCCCAGTACCCAGCTATCTCCATTCACTTTGCAATGTCGCAAACTACACATCAAGATTAATCGCAATTATTTGATTCGGGAAGATACAAAGTGAATACTCCTGATATTTCATTGGAAATACAAGTTTACAAAATGCCTCCAAGACTTCATCTTCATCTATCCAGTTGTCTGCTACCGGCAGAACCTGGATAACCCGTATATTTGCTATGAGTTCAGAATCCCCCTCCTCCCTCCTCCTCCCTGGCCAATTCACAGTTGATTCAGGCGGCCCAAACAATCTGACCTGAGTGTGACCTCCACACTGCAGTCAGTAAACAGGTGACGTCATAATGAATATTCATGTTGCTCGCACCCCTCATTTTCGTACCGGCTTCACACACACCTGTTGTGAAGGTCAGACTGGTAGTCTGACGGTCAGACATGATACGGCAAGATGCCAAGACTTGTCCTTTCCAACAAGGAAATTAAAACTTAACCCTGATATGACTGAGTGCAGCGTGAAAAAAAATGAAATGGCACATGACGTAGGCTAATTCCTGCTCCATCTGATAGAAATATTGGCACAATTTTCTTTACATCGCTCCACATTTTAAGAGTCGTATATTTGGTATTATATTATATTATTATCTCGCGCGTGCTACTATCATATACGTGACATGCGTAGAATGAGGCGATTTGTATCTGTTGCTGAAACATTTGCAACTTCCCTGATATATAGGAAGCAAACTCTCTGAGCTGACTCTCTCTTGTTCAACTGAAGAGGAAATATCCCAGCTCCAGGGTGTGCAGAACTGGTTAGCGCAGGTTGTGACTAAAGGCTAAATCTCCTGGTTTTTGTCACATAATCATTACACCGGCTACCTGTTCGTTGCAGAATAAAATTTCAATTAGGTTCCCTGATCTATGCCAGGCTCTGACCAGTGAACAAACAGTATCTTCGAACCATTCTTGTATTGAGAGGCTCGATAGAATCATACGGTAATTTTACCATATTACGGACAATGATCAGATGCATGTTGCACGGGTCAGAACGGTAGACACCAGGGTGTCTTCTGTTGCAGCACATATACTTTGGAATGAACTTCCGTTAAAAATTCGCTGTGCGAAAGCACTAAACACACTATAAACACACTATAATTAACTTCAGAAGGAAATTGAAAACATATTTCTTTGGTCAGGATTTTCCGTCTTAGCTCCTCTGTGGTTGGAACAGACGACAAATGTAAAAGGATTAAGGACTGAGTCTGATTACGAGCATGGTTTGTCGCGCTTCTGAGCTCGGATCACCGGGGATTAAGGCGCTGTGGAAGTTTATTTTTCAATTTTCTATCGGCCTTATAGACCTAGACCTATAATACCACATGAAAGCTCGAGGGGTCTCTCTTCATTTTGATTAATTAAAACCATTTCTTAGTTAATGACTTTTATTCAAATATGCCATGCTGGGCATAAAGACATTGGAGCTTGAAAAGACTTTGTTCAAGGGTGAATAAGAGTAGTTTCTGATTTTTTTCATTGTCTAATCGGGACGTCATGCATGCTTTCATAGACCTCATAATGGAATAATGCATAAGCCGGTATTTCCTGTTTCTTGAATGTACTAGCAGAGATCGTAGACGATCTCTGTGGTAAACCTGATATACACCGCTGGCCTAACATTAACCCTTGTGCCGCTGAATTGTGTGTGAGTATTTTCCATTCATTTGAAGCTGT
Source organism: Flabesymbios commensalis (assembly GCA_964017125.1). Lineage (NCBI taxonomy): Eukaryota > Metazoa > Annelida > Polychaeta > Terebellida > Flabelligeridae > Flabesymbios > Flabesymbios commensalis. Next base: position 5,301,052 of record OZ024904.1, read on the forward strand.
AATTGCTAACACAATTTCCAGCTTAAAATAAATGAAATATAATATTATATAAATCTCCCATATTAAGTTATTTCATTAACTGAGCGTCTACCACAAGATATGTTACAAATTGTAGTGGTATGCCTTATTTTACTTAGTCTGAAACTTTCTTCCAAACGCATGGCTTATATACGCTCTCAGCAGTTAAAACAACACAATGAACGTCTGGTGTTGACTTGGCACACGTCCTAATAGGGCTGCTTTAACATGAACTCAGGCGTGTCCCGTACATAATTAATCCCATCCTATTCACAGCGGGATACATCAAACACGAAAGGTTGATACAATGTTGGATTACCGTTGGCTCAGCTACGTGTTTGGAGGGTGGTTTTCTGGAACTGCCTCTTGCCAAATACAAAACGATTTTTTGTCAAAGATTGTCGTGATATTAAGTGACATATAAACTACGATATTTAGTATTTTTAAAATCAAAGGAACGATTGTCTGTGTGAACATAGATATAAGGTACCCGGTGTGACTGGGCCATCTAACTCATTTACTGCGCGAGGCCCAGTCACACTGACCGCCATTTTGTTTTCACAGCCAGCTGTGTAAAACGACACTCGCGCTGCATACCAAAAGAATCGGATGCCATGAATTTGAGACGAATATTTCAAGTGCCTATGAAAACTAGGCCATTATCAGCAGGCGTAAACTTTTGATCGTATTAGAACTATTACATTTAAATTGGAGGTCACTGTGTCAGAGCCTTGCGATGTCATTAGTGTAATAAAGTTGATTAATTCAGTTTTTGATGGAGAGTGTTAAAGCTCCAAATCGCTCCAGCGCTTTAAGGGTTATAGCGAAATCAATGGTAAAGGTTTAGTGGCTGACTGACAGAGGAGGGTCGGGTGGGGGGGGGGGGGGGGGGTGTCCTGGCTCCTTTTCTCCCTTTTCCGTTTTACTACATCAAATACTTGAGGCACTACCCTGGTACATTTTGAGTGTGAAATCCCCCTAACCAAAAAATCGTCGATTTACATATATTTTGTATCGTCGGTGGTCAAACAAAGTTTTCAATCGGTCCCCCCTCCCATTTTAAAATTCTTGATCTGCCCTTGCACTTTCCTCGTCCATACATTTTGTATTTCCGTGGCTCGATAATACCATTTCTCACACTACGTACAGTGATTTTCACTACGAGACGTATATCGGTATCAGCCCATATCGCAATCTAGCTGTAGTTTGAACTGCAATCTATGACAATAATGTCATGTTTGACTTGATCGCATGAGGGGCGGGGGCCCTAGGGTAGTGGTTAGCACCGCTGCCTGCCTATCACGCTAGAGTTCGAGGTTCGGTTCCCGGTCTCGGCGGTTTGAAAGAAACAAACATGTTTCTTCCCCATCCAAGTGTAAAAGTCAGTATTGTGGGGAGCCTCCGTGACTGACCGAGAGGTAGCGTGCTCGGCTTCAGACCGCCAGGGCTCGAATTTCGAATCCTGTGTCATCTCATTCATCTCACCATCCTCAAGAGGTTCTCCTGGCCCAGTTTAGCCTATATGGCCGATTTCACAAAAGTGGTCACAATATCAGCATTTTGGGGGCACAAATAACAGAAACACAAATTACTCTATCTTCCTAATGTTTTTACTATTTGAAAGTTTGGTTACGTGGCTGACACAAAAGTCACCATCATAGGGATTGAAATAGCCTTTCACACTTAAAAAGTAAAATAATACCTCAAAAATTCATTTTTTAGGTCGAAAAGTTTTCCCGGTGAATTTACATGTGTTTTTCAATGGAAATTTACAAATACACACAATGAAATGACAAATGAAGTAATAAATGATAATTAAAGAAAAATGATTAATTTTTATTTTGAGATGCTGCTTTATATGCTCATTCCATTTAAAAATAGGATTTTTTACAGTTTAAAAAAAATACTGTTATCGTGACCATTCCCGTCCTAAAAAAATGAGTCACGATATCACTGCAAAAAATAGGGTGTCACGTGCAGAGCTTGAACCCTATTGGAAAACGTATTAACTGATAAGATAAAGCAGCATTCAATGTTTCATCAGCTAAATTTTCAGGTGACTGGTGATAATTTGAACGCTAAAAATATAGTCTTAAAGTAGGGCACCCTTGTGGTTAAATTAACGTTTTTTCAGATTTTTGTCACAATATCACAATATCATAATGGCCACTGTGGGTGAAATAATTATTTGGTGCGGTCTTGCTGTCCCACAATAGAATCAGCAGAAAAAATGGTACCAGGAGGTTTAGTTCAGAACAATAAATCCATGCCAATTATTTCGTGGGGAAGGACTTAATCCATTCCGTCCTAATTTTTTAAATAAGTCACAATAGCACAATACCCACAATTTATGTCACGATAGCAAGCAAGTGTATGTCACGATAGCAAACAAACAAATGTTGCTGGTCACTTTTTCAATTGTAGAAATAAAAGATGAGCATAATGTTGTTATACAATCTCCCAAATGCTATCAAACTAAAATGATAAGGTGTCGCTAGTTGTACTATCTTGCTGTGTATGACCGTATTTAAAATGCTAAATGTGCTATTCTGACAACAAGACAAATTTGGATAATTGCTGCTATCGTGACATTTGGATACATGATGGTCTTGTGTCTCATTTTTACGATAGAATATTTTTAATTTAGCTTTTTCACCTCTAAAATATATGTATTTCGACACTGTTTACTAACTATTTGTTTTGATATAATACTTATTCGGTTTTTATCATACATTTTGTATATTTACTATCGTAACTTCTGCTAGCCAGACCAGAATTGCTTTATGTCACGATAGCAAGTGAGCTTCATCGGGAAAAAAATGGCACGTTTTTGTGAAATCAGCCATATGTGCACAAAGGTGGTCTAAAGCCCGATTCATTTCATTTCATTTTGATAGTAAACTATGAGAAACTACAAACGTTGTTCATTTTCCGTGCATGTTGTAGCCCTAGCCAGAAGAATTAATGGTGGCGTGTCCAGCTACCATTCAAATATGTTCAATTAGTTAAAGCGACACAGATATGATATATTGCTCCATATAAAGTAAATTTTCAAAATTGACAAAATTGAAAAGTCTCATCCCAAAGAGTTTTCAAAATATCCATAAACTAGAATTGCGTTACAAGTCTTTTGATATTTTGGGCTGCGCATTTACCAGTTAAAAGATAAATAAGTATGAAATTTAATGTTATTCTTGTAGGCCTATATTTTATTTTGGACATCGATGTATAAAATTAAATCTCATTCTAATTTCCCTTTTAACACGTTTAACTACATTGATGTATCGACATTGATCAATTCCTATTTGTTTTGAGGTGGATCATGAACTGTGCAAGCGCCACCTGGTGAATGGTTGAACATTACCATCGTCATGAATGCTGTGCAGATCATTACCAGAAAGCATGATACGTAGACCCGATGTTTGTTTAATGTTGGGCCAGTGTCGCACACGGTGGAACAACATTAAAACAACAGTGGGTCAATGTCTTGTGTTTGTTTGGTTATGTTTGAGACATTGAGGAACAACATATTAATTCCCCAGGTTTCTAAAAATTGAATGTAATAAATTCCAAGTATAGAACTAAAAATAGTCGCTTCATTGGGCACTTTATTTCGGGATGTTAGCCTTAAGTAGGCACCCGGCGGGGTAGGCATAAGGCTTTATCCCCCGGTACCCAAAACACATCCTTGAATATACGGTTTTCATGCGCGGATCCGGGGGGGGGGCTAATTTTCGGCAAATTCTTTTAAAAATCCCTTCAAATGACCAAAATCTACCAAAAAAATGGTGACACCTTTCTTCAGATCTTGGATTCGCCACTGGTTTTCTGCAAAAAGATGCTCTTGAATATAGGGTTTCAAGCTAAACCACCATCCAAACCCAAAGTAAACTTTTTGACATAGGGGGCCTAAACATAAATATTTTTTTCAAATAGACTTGATATGGGCATTTTCACCATCGCCTAGACCATGGTGTCTCACAGGGGATACAATTGGTTAAAAAAACGTTCAATTATACAGAAATTGGCTGTAAAACACCATGGTTGTCCCGAAGGCCCTGGCTGTCACACCACAACGTTCTTGTCTAACGCCCTAGCTGCGTTCCTGAAAATTTATTTCTGAGCAGAACGTTGAAAAACGTTTCGAAAAGTTGCGAAAATCTTGAAAATCTTCCCATTCGCAGACCTCATTGCTTCCATGTACAGTCCTACCACCGTCCTTCTACCGTTCATGTAGGCTACTGCCCAGTCAACGTTCTTATACTGCATCCTCTAAAATTGTCCTGGCATATGAATTTCGCCAGGCCTGGCATAATTAAATTGTAATTTAAGTAAGTGCTTTTGAAATGTACAGTATTAAGTAAATAAGGTTATTCAGTTAGACGAGGCACGACGGGATGACAGCATGATCGTATACTTTATCAGTGACATTTGCTAAAGGATAGGGTTAATTGGACTTGGAGAGGATGGTCATTGCTGCACCCACCGCTGTCGGTTAACTATCCATGCTGTATTATTTCACCATGACGACTTGCATTGTTTGTGTTGTATTGTTGAATTGTTCGAGTAGGAAAATTGTATAATTTGGCATAGCTCGGGCGGTCTCGTCGATCAGTCGTACATTAGCGGATCTCTACCTGTCGCCGTATCCACAATCAATAGGTTTTTAATACACGTTGTCACTTAGCCCGGGGGTAATGTGGCGCCGGCTCAAAACATGTTTCAGATTGGATTTTGACTACCTGCACCAACACGGGTGACCTATCCACCTAAACACATGGACTGTAGGAGGACGCTTTCCACCGTCCATCGTGCACCCTTCTGCATTCCCATCCCGACCTCTCACCGACCTCTAACGACCGTCCACCGTCTAGGACGCTCACAGAACGCTCATCGGGCGTTCCCCCAAGAGGATGTATGACGCAGTAAAAACGTTGCAAATTTTGGACATGTCAAAATCTCTCCATGACCCTCTGCGCTCTCAGACAACCCCGACGACCACTAACGACCGTTACTAATAAACGTTGTACCAACTTTATCCAGAACGATGTAGTGTGACAGGGTCTAATACCCTGAACACAGTGAATGGCACCCCCATCGCTTGAGCTTTATATTCTGTAGCCTGGCCTGAAGAGGACCACAAACTGGTCTTCATTCACCAGCAGCAATACCCTCTTGTTGACCTCACCTCATTACGTACTTCCTGTTTGTGGTGCATATTGTAAAAAAACATTGATCTGGAGAAGATCTATGGTAAAACATTGGTTTGAATATTTTATATTGCAATGGGCCAATAGGAGATCGCAGTTCCAAGCTGAGCCAAATCACACCTTTTGAACGAGAGACCAGTTGTTGGCCCTTGGTCGGGACCCTTGGCATATGTTGGCCCAGCAAACAGTTAGGTCTTCAAGATACATTGACCAATGTTGTGCTAACGTCGGACCACCGTCTGCGACGCTTGTCTAACACTACCCCAACACTGGTTCAATGTGTGTCAGCTGGGAGTGTTCAGTTCCTTATGCTACATCTACCTTATTTATTTTGTAGGTTGCCATGACTACCAGCCTGCACCAGGCCCACCACCCCGCGGACTCCAGATCGCTGTGGTCACGACACGGGGTGGACACCAGTAACGCCCTCTATGGAGCATTCTACTCTGATTCGCCAGACGGCGACACTGTTCCCGGGCAGAGAGATGGGGTCACGTGGTTCACGACAAATGCCGAGTATGGCGGCTTCCACCAGCACAAGCATATTATAGAGGGTGATGTGACAGAGGGCAAAGGGTCACCTTCAAACAGCAAGGTCAGCAAATCAAGCATATGTATTAGGTGTTACTGTTTTAGCTTGCAGATAGACATATATATATTGCAAAAGTTTCCATTTTACTATATATTTAGTTATTTAAAGGGTTGCCCAATGGTCGAAAAAAATATCCTGAGGAAAAACTTGCAAGATCAGAATTTGTGACACGAATAAAGCGCTCACTCACAAAATTTCATTTGATATTATTAGATTTATGAATAAATAAATACAAGAATATTTAATACTATAATTATAGGTCTATATTTATCACGAACATGATAAACGGTAAATATGGTGTATTGTCAAGTTGAAAAATATATTTAAAACAGAATATATACAATTTCGCAAAGTGTTCATCTAGCCTTTTCTAGCATGGCGCTGCACCGTGCTGACCTTCTTGAGCGCCTTACATGAGCTCTTCCAATATTTGGAAGGCGCTTTTGAACTATTGCCAAGTCACATTCAACCCACCCAGGTTATTGTACCAGGCCAATTATGTTTAAAACACTACAGCTTGACAACGCCTACTCACTAAGATCATGGTTATCGATGGCGGCGCCCCTAATTCAAATTATAGGGCCTAACCATGTAAATTTTCCCAATCTAATTATTTCAGCCATGTGACTTATGTTAAAACAATGAGTTGCAAAATGTCTTCTAACAGTTTTTCGTTGTTTTCTCTTGTAGGTCGGGTCACGAGGGTCACAGAGGAAGCTGAGCAGCAAATGTGGTGACAATAACCATGACAACAAAACACCAGATGCCGGATCCCGCGCAGGCGTACATCTACCTCCCATAGACCGGGGGTACATGGTGGCCAGTCGACCGTGTCTGGCTCCCACTGTACCCCAGATCCATGACGCACGCGCAGCACGTGTCAACCTGCAGACAGGCGCAGGAAAAAGGTTCATCAGGAATGAGTGTCCACGGCTGTGGGACAATCTTCAGCACGTGGGTCTGACATCATCAGGTCACATGTCGCGAGATAACCAATCAGACGTGCTGACTGTGACACGTGATGATATCATTGAGGAAATGGAGGAAGCCAATGCCGCCCCCGAAGATCCACATTCTGAGAACACATCTGGCCATGCATCACCAGACTGTGCTGTGGGGATGTAAACTATATTTCTTGGAGAGGCTTTAAGAAAAGTCATTTTAGATGACATCTAGAATATGGTTTATTGCCAAAGGTGACAATTTAAATCAACTTGGTAGACTCTGGTAGACTCTAAATAGGAAGTCATTGGGTATCCACATGGGAGGGGAGTATCAGGGATGTCCTGACCCCCCCCCCCCTCCCACCCTTTTCGAAACTAAACTGCCTCAAAATCGATCAATATTGCAAAAATGTCTGTATTTGACACTCAAAATTTACTATGGTACATTTAGAATGCCTCCATTTTTATTCTCAACAATTACCAAAAAAACACATTTTTATCGTGCAATTTCCCAAACGAACTTTTTGGCTATGCCAAAGTGGTAATCTTTTTTTGGATACTGGCCGGTGTTGCCCGATCAGTAAATTAGAAATGGAGATGTAAATATCACTATTTTTACGACTACTCAAAAATAAAATGTTACCCACAAGAGAGTTTGCAACAGGAAGGGGGGGCGTTCGCACCTAGTGCACCCATGCGGTGCACATAGGCCCACGGTGGATGTGTGCGTTGTTAAAAGCCAAAGAATCTGTGATAATAAAATAATATTATACCTTCACATGTACATGAAGCAGGGCCTACAATATAATAAACCCTCGAAGCGTTAACCACGGCCCTTTGTCTTTTTAATCTGTGTTATTAGTGGAAATGAAATGCAAATATTGTGTTTCAAAGTAAACAAATATGAGTAATTTTCACTAACTTGAATTTGTGGGTCGCGGTAGCGAACCACAACTTCAAGTGAGTGAAAATTTAAATTTTGTAATGTGGCGCTTTAAGGTTTAATTGGATATTAGACCCAAATGTAGCAATTGTACGATCCCTGCATAAAAAATAAAATACCTGAAGTATCTTAAGTTACTTTTTCGTTACATACTGTGAACGATTTAAATGAATAAAATAGATTCAACGTGCTATATATCGGATTAATGTTGTTAAAGGACTATACATAATAATATGTCATAATAACCTTAATCAATTAATTTTTCATATGTATTGATGTTCTCTGGTAATTATGTCAGATTTGATACTCAAAATAAAAACGTTTCCATGACAACGCAATTCTGCGTTTGTGATATTAGATACATTTACTATACACGTAGATTGTTTTGTAAGACAAAATAATTTTCCGAGAAAATAGTTGAATTAAACACTTTAAACGTTTGTGATGGCTCAAATTAACTCTTTGCATTTCTAAAAATGACTTAATTTCATATATCAAACGGTTTTGAAATAAAAATAAAAAAAAAACTTTTTACCAATATCAGAATACATGATAAAGTTGTTTAATTTATCACCACTTCAAGTCATCTTCATCTATGGCTTGTAGTAGTTGAAAAATTCAATGGTAAATTTATGCTTCAAAGGGTTAAATGTATTGTTAGATTTTTCTCCACATTTTTTAATCGGTTACACTTCTAATGTGTATGATATAATTTAAATGTAGATATTTATATGCAAACAATGTACTTACTTTTTTCAATATGTGTAGATACATTTGAAAATAAAAGTGGATTTACTACAATATGTGTTATATTAATTGATGTCTCACACGTTAGGTACACTTCTGTCGACGTCGGCATCCACACGTTTTACTTCGGGAGCAGCTCTCACGAACTACTACTACTATTGATGATAAAATATATTTCTTCACGTAGAATTATTAGTGGAAGCACTATTTTACATAATTGACCTAACTGGGTCTCTTTGTAACATACAAAGGTGTGCATAATTGTGAAAATATGATAAAAACATAATTCTGAGTTCATTAAAAAATGTTTGAGGCTTCTTTAAAAACATTAGTTTTTTCAATATTTATAATTTCTGACAAAATATTGTAGGCCTACATAAAAGCACCAGAATATTGTAAGCCTAGAGAGCATTTGAAAGAGCTGCTGTTAGCTTTGGGTAACAAGATCTTTTTATGACAAGATCTAGTTATATTTGTATAAGAAGATCTACTTGTTCAATTGTCTTCAAATATTTCACACAAGACCTCGAAGGGGTCTAGACATGTCTTTTTGGTAGCTGTACCTTGACCTACTTTTGGTTCAGTGCTATGGCCTAATTAAATGTTTTGACATACACATATCTCAGGGTCTACCGTACTATAGAATCCTGCATGTACATCCACGGATTCATAAGACGTTAATTAATGTAACTAAACGAATCAAAATATGTGAATGTATTCATAATAAGAGTGTGCAACTGCGAAACACGAGATGACTGGCGCACACATTAGATAGTTCATAATTACTATCACTTATATCATTGTTTGATATGATTAAGATCGCACATAGCGATACAGTGAACATGTATAGTATATGCATTGGATACGCGTACACGACCAATACGCATACATACATACATACATACATATATACTTTTACGATATTAAATGCTATTATGAGCTTACCCCGACGGTAAATCGCGTGTAAGCAATCCATATATATTATTATTATGATGATTATTACCTTAGCATTAATGTATAAGACTGCTCACAAGCAGGCATACCGTTATGCATAACATGCACCCTGGATACGCTGAACGCGGCCAGTGCGCACACGTACATATCGGGAATCGCACCATTGCGACAGATATTTTATATTACTATTCTTCATTATTTAAAGGCCGCTCTGGGACCACAAACCAGCGGCCTAATGCAAGACTCCGTTGGACTATTTACTATGTTTGTGATCGCCTATAAACCAAGCCTATAATCTCAGACGGCTTGTCACGATCATAAGCGAAGTCTATGACATAACCTGACACTCTAATCGCCGAGATGGGCAATCAGCAATAATCAGTATAGAATTAGTAAAGTCTAAGGTATACATTGCCCGGGTATCAACAAACCCAGGTAAACACCGCTGTTGACCACTCCATCTAACAATGGCCTGATTGACCATCAGCGGCTCGCCGCGGCTATTGTTTGCTTATGCGGCCTAAGAGCCGGCCTGTGTTTATGACACCTCTTAATTGCCGGTCCTACCCCTGAAGCAGGCTCTGTGTTCACCCTCAGCCCCCACTTCTTACCGGCAACCGCGGTAATAATCTCTATTGTATGTTATGCAAATATTATGTGTTCTTCTATAGTTGTAATCTAATAATATCTAATAATAAACAAAGACATGAAAGGGTAATGGCTGATCGGCTGAATACTATTTTAGGGACATTTTTGACGAAGCCTTATTCGCATTTAGAACCGGGTACAGCTGCCAAGATACACTATTAGCTCTAGCTGAAAAATGCAAAAAAGCAATCAGAGAACATTATTCAGCTGGAGTTATTTTAATGGACCTCAGCAAGGCATTTGATTGCATGCCACATAAATTAATAATTGCAAAATTCAAAGTGTGTAGTCTAGAAGACCTCAGTATTTAGCTGGTCACCTCTTACCCTGAAGGAAGAGAGCAGAGGATGAGGGTCGGCAACGAGAGAAGCGAGTGGTCTGATATTATCGAGGGGGTACCTCAGGGATCTATCTTGGGGCGGCATTTTCTTTAATATTTTTATAAATGACATGTTTTATTCTATCAAAAAAGCTGAACTTATAAATTATGCAGACAACAACACCATGACTACTGTACAGCCCACCAAGAAACTCGTTGTCTACCTTCTTCAAGCTGAATCCCGAGTAGCCATAGCATGGTTCACACTACATCAGATGCTGGCCAACCCTGGGAAATTCCAGGCAATATTCATAAATTGTGTCGAAAATGATACAGAAATTGAAATAGACGGAATCAAATTATCTTCAGAAGACCACGTAAAACTGCTTGGGGTCAATTTGGACTCTAAACTAAATTTTGTATTTATATTCATATTCAACAAATTTGTTGGAAATCAGTTATAGATAGATAGATAGATAGATTTATTCAGCATTCACATAAAATAGGGTTAACAATCAGTATGATAAATACATTAAGTATTCAAAATACAATGTGACCACCATTCTGGAACACCAGGGATAAAAACACTGAAAAGTATCCTGGTGCAGGTCACTTATTTCCGCAGTGGTCCCTATATGCTGTTCCAGAGTGGCGGCGACAAGAGCAAGTTATTTTATACTTTCAATAAATACATTAGTTATATCATTGATTCTGTAGTTGGCTACACGTCAATGGTTATATCACAGATAAACTGGTGACTAGGAAAGTCATAGCATTTTCACAAAAAAATACAGGCAGAAACTGCCTCGACTAGATGAAATATGAAAAGATTATGAAAGTTTATAAATAGTGCATATGATGAAATATATTTTATCGATGATAATATACACAAATGGAACCCTTATTATTTACAAGGGTTTCTAGAGCAATTTCCAGACTCTGCTTGTTATAAATTAATTAAAAACATTGTAAAAAACGAGCTGAATAAAATGGCCTTATAATCTCTTAGAGCACATGAATCGGCAAACATACCTGCCTATATTTATAAGGCTGATGTGATTAGTAGAAATGAAAATCACTCCGAGCTTCAGTAATTAGCTCTTCTCTGAGATGCTTATTGACTCCTTTCTTAAACGACAGTAAGTCTTCAGCTGATCTCAGAGAAACTGGGAGCGCATTCCATATCTTACCGGCTGAGAATCTAAAAGTCTTTTTCCCCGATGATTTTACGTGGGGTTGAACAACTGATAGAAAACTATTTCTGGTGAAAAAAGAATGTTGATCATTGACCATGGAAATGTCCCGCTTTAAATATTGAGGGGCATTTCCATGGACAATTCGGTACATATTGTTTAGCTTGATTTGTTTAACCCTTTGACAAACTGGGATCCAGTGCAACAAAGTAAACTCTTCTATGCCAATGTGAGACCTAGGGGGGTAGCCTAGAACAAATCTCATAGTTTTGTTTTGCAAAATTTGTAGTTTCTTTTGTAAGTTGACCTGGAGACCCTCAAACCATGCGGAGCAGGCATAATCAAAATGACATAAAATTAAAGATGTAGCCAAAAGTTTCCTAGAATTTCTATTCAAATATTTAGCCTGTCTCCATAGAAATTTGAGTCTAGAGTTTCCCTTTTTTAAAATACTTTCAGCTATATATTTCCCTCCCAGTGACTGGTCTAGGCTAACTCCCAGGTATTTCACATTATCTTTGGCAGTAACTTCATTGTCTCCACATATAATTTTCATGGTGGACTGTTTGCGTATTTTCTTATGTGAACCAAAAAGAATACTTTCGGTCTTTCCCAAATGAATGGATAGCTTATTATCCACTAGCCATTCACTCAGGAAAGTCAGTTCATGTCCAAGAGTTTCCTCTATGACAGAAACCGATGTACCTGAGACCAATAATGCTGAATCATCAGCATAAAGAATTAATCTGCATGATACAGCTGCCTCCATATCGTTTACGTATATTAGGAATAGTAATGGTCCCAAGATGGATCCCTGCGGTACTCCGCAGGGAACCACCATGGGATCTGAAAAAATACCATCAACTTCAGTCTTCTGAAATCTATTTTTTAAATATGATGAGAACCAAGATGTTGAAAGATCATCCAAACCAATAGCTTTCAGTTTATTTAACAATATTTCATGATCGACAGTATCAAAAGCTTTTTGAAGGCCGATCATGACCATGCCAGTATAGTTTCCTTTATCCATATCAAATATGATTTGGTCTGTCAGTTGTGTTAAGCAAGAATCGGTGGAATAAGAATTCCTAAAACCTGATTGATAATCATACAGTAGTTTTTCAGATCTTAAATAATTTTCTAACTGTTTATGTACAGTTTTTTCTAGAATTTTTGACATGACAGTTAAAATAGAAACAGGCCTGTAATTCCCAGGTTCTGACTTTTAATTTTTCTTATAAAGAGGAACAACCCTTGCTGTTTTCATATCATTGGGTATACGGCCTGAATATAAAGATAAATTTATAATATGTGCTATTGCACTAGATATTTGATTTGCCCCATCCTTGAGAAACCTAGCTGACAGCCCATCCAGACCAGTAGCTTTACTAACATTCAAGCTAAGCAAAGATTTTAGAATGTCTTCCTCCCCGACAGGAGAAAATTTAAAAGAGTTTTGTTTAGCACCTTTATCCTGGTAATATTTATAGACAAAATTTCCAGCATAACCACCAGTTATGTTTGGTAGTTTGCCAACGAGACTAGCTGCCACAGTAGTAAAATATGTGTTGAAAATATTTGCAACAGTCTTTTTATCAAAAGTGAGTTTGTCTTCAGATAATAAACCTATACATTTTGCACTGCTCTTTAATTTAGTAAAACCTAGAGATTTCACAGCTTTCCATATGTCTGTAGATGAATTCTTGCATTCTGAAATTTTGTTGTAAAAATAGTCTCTTTTAACCTTCTTTATATTGTACTGGACCCTGTTTCTCAAGTTACAAAAATATTTATAATTTTCATCAGTTTTATTTTTCCGAAAAGTTTCAAGGGCTTGATCTCTTGCCCTGATATCATCAAGTAATTCAGATGTAATCCATGGCTCAGATCTCTGTTTTAACCGTTTTTCTTTGAGAGGTGCAATTTTATCAACCACAGACATAAACAGATCTTTAAAATTTGACTACACTACATCAACATCATCACAATTTATGACTTTGAACCAATTTATTAAAAATTCATTAAAAATTTCTGTCGAGTAGTTCTTCATTGACCTGGAACGTATAGTGTTATGTTTATTAAATTTTGTTTTAGGACTATGCCTTGTACAATACGTAAGAAAATGATCGCTGATGCCAATGGGAATTACCCCAGATTGGCTGATCTTTTCCTCATCAGAAACAATGATCACATCTAGTATTGAGCTACAAGTAGGTGTAATTCTAGTCGGTTCTTTGATAACCTGAACCCAGTTACAAATATATAGAAAATGTTTTAAAGCCTGATATAAGGGTGACTGTGGTTTTGAAAAATCAGAATTTAAATCCCCTAGTAAAAACATTCTAAATCTAAAACACGATCTTTTTGTGTACACACATTTTCAAGAATATCATAGAATTTTTTTGTTGTCTGCGGTCTATAACAAGTGCATATCAAAATAGGTCGAGTATGAGGGAGAAGCAGTTCAATCCATAGCATTTCCAGCTGGTCGTCCGAGATATCGTTACGTTGGTTAAATGCCAGGTCGGTTCGAATGTACATACATACACCTCCCCCTTCTCGGTTTCTGTCCTTTCTGATCACTGTATTATTGGGAATAATAATTTCATGGTCAGTAACAGAGTAAAGTAAAGTTCAATGTACTGAAGAGACTATCACCTTTTATAAAGTGTAAAGACAGAATGGCCATATTTGGAAGTTTTATCTTTTGCCACTTTGAATTTTGTTCAGTTGTATGGCACTTCTGTGGGAAGACCAGCATCCGACGAATGGAAAAATACAGCAGAGAGCCCCATGCTTTGTGTACGGAGATTATGATACAACATACCATTATCTCCTACACAAGGCCAAACTGCCAACCTTGGAACTGGGCAGGGAGAGGAGCATTGCTATTCTCACTTACAAAATTATCCATGATCAATTACCGAGCTACTTGAAAGATCTGATAAATGGCAATAGAAATTCAAAATTATACCTACCATCTTACAAGCGCACTAAACATGAAATAAATTATTTTTCATATCGCCCCAACACATTTGGAACAGTCTTCCGGAAACAACTAGAAATGCTCCCTCTTTCCCCAGTTTCAAGACTCGCATAAAGGGATGGACAGGGCGGTGTGCAGTCAACTCATCCCCTATACCAACTCATCCTCCAGTATATCAGGGGATGAGTTGGTATAGGTGTTGACGGGCTGGGGATGAGTTGGTTATAGCTGTTGACGGGCTGGGGATGAGCTGGTTATAGCTGTTGGAGGGCTGGGGATGAGTTGGTCATGTGCGTTGCACCTTAGGCTTTGGGGATGAGTTTGTATTAACTTGTCTTTAATGATATTTGATTATTTTTAATGATGATCACTTAAATGTATAAGATATGTTTTTAAATCTGACTTGAATAAAATATAATTAAAGCATATAATGCTTACGCCTAACAATATTGTTGTTGTTATAATAACAGAATAATAACAGAATACAGTATTTAAAAACGTATATTATATATTATTTGCTATCTTTATTTCGCCTGTCTATTGTTATAAATAGGTAATAATTTTTGATATATATTTTTATGGTCAACTCTCTGAGTCTTTAGCGCGGCTATGTTACTTTTTAACATTAGCCGGTTAATAAGTCAGTCGTGTTCTTATTTCGCCAGTCTATTGCTATAAATAGTTAACCCGTTGAACACGAGATTATTATGCTACTGAGCTGCTTCTGATACGAGATTATTTTATGACGTCATAGTTATCTCATGTAATCAAACCCGGAGATCTCCGGGGCTCGTATCTGAATGGTCTCTCTAAATCACGGAGATCTCCGGGGCTCGTCACAAACGGGTTAATACTTCTTGATATGTATTTTTATTGTCAACCTTTCAAGTTTTAGTTATCTTACCGTTTGATCCACTGTTATACCTAATTGTACTTCACAGACTGCCCCCGCTATAATAGTATAGTGTTTCATAAACTGTCATTATGAGAACAATTGCCAGCACTAAATTCCTAAATCCCTTTAACAGTGACCCTACCATCACACCTCCTTTGATTTGTGAACAGCGCTAAAAAAATATCCGCGCTGATACCAGGTGACGCATATAACACATTCATGCGAACACTCACGGCTTTCACAAGTCAGCGTTTTCAGGGATTATCACTTATACAAATATTTTATATTTCTTAAAGACTATGGTTACTTATAATAGCAAACATCCGATATTCCAAGAGATATACTCTAACTGATAATAACCATTTTTTCTGTTTCCCGTAAATGTGATATCGGCGGCTTTCACAATTCAGCGTTTTCAGGGAATATCACTTATTACTTCCTCAAATAAATATACCTTTACTGATATATAGTTACCTTTTTCTTTTTGATACTCGTAAATATAATTGAATATATTTTGATTGTTTTATCTATTGTTCGTCATCAACATATGTGAAGGGTAACAACTCGACAGAGTGATATGACATATACTGCTTATTTGTTAATTATTATCAGTTATATACCGGGTATGTCACTTGTTTATTTGCTATAAAATACTAAAATTGCAATCGTATCTGACCCCTTGAACGCATTCGATTTTCGTTGACATTTAGCGAGTATTAGTGGAGCGGATTAATCAAAGACTCACAACTCATCAAAGCCCTTGACATTTCACGAGCGGCTCTCGCTGACATGTCTGAATTACCACAAGAATCCTCATCACAACACCTGAGGTGCAAGGGGTGGAGCGGGTGAGTTCACCAAAGACTCACAGCTCATCCAAGCCGTTGACATTTCACGGCTCTAGCTGTTAGTTCACATTTAGACCCCTGGATATATTTCAATATTGTCATTGAATACGGACCATAATGTTACAAGAAGACCCCGTATTTCTTGTTAAGATCATGTGCTCACCTGAATGCCCCCACACTGTAAACTGTTCACACAAGACTTTTTAATGTTTTATATACATTAAGTATCTTTATGTATATTTCATATATAGTCATGTGACCTGCTATTTTGAATTTAATGTTAATAGGCCTACGTCTAAATGTTTTTAAATGAATTATATGTTTTATATTATGTATATTTCATGTTTTATAGCCATGCGACCTGCTAATTAAATGTTAATATGTCTACATGTTATAATATGTTTTTTTAAATAAAATATATTGCTTTTAATAATAAATGTGTTTTATTACACTCCCAAAGTATGAGTAATCGCTGGCTGTCCGTATGTCTAACTTTAAAACAGTTCAGATAGCCTACAATATAGTCATGAGTTGGGGATGAGTTGGTAACACTTGGCCGATGGCTGGGGATGAGTTGGTAAGGTATTGACGGCCGGGGGATGAGTTGGTTATAGCTGTTGGAGGGCTGGGGGTGAGTTGGTCTACCCAGGTGTGAACTGGGGTTGAGTTGGTATGGGGGATGAGTTGGTAGGGGGGATGAGCTGACTGCCATTCGACAGGGCTACCGGGAAACAGGTGTGGTTGTTGCTCGGGGGAACAGTAGATAACGGCCTTTATAATCTGTGATAATTTTAAATATAATATATATATGCTGTGATAACTTATTTTAAGTCTTAAATACTTTAATCTATATCATGTTTTAATCTACTATATTTTATAATTATTCAACATAAATGCAACATTTAAAGCAATTGTTTTTACGATAGCTTCCTTTACAATATTTAAAAAATGCATGTATAAATACTTGAATGTCTGTTATTGTTATAATATTATTGTTGATTTTTACATTACAAATTGGCCTTTGGCTAATGTTTGTATTTTTCACAAAAACTGATTTTAAATATATTTGATTTGATTTGATTTAATTTGATTGATGCCATATACCTGGGTACGAGCCTTTAACAGGTTGAAAATATTTTTTGTTTATGTTTTAATTTGATCTGTGCTCCACTTGATCCCTTGGTCGGTGGCTGTACTGGCATTTCCAGTTGGGCCACATAACTAGAATGGCGGAACCCTTCACTGACACGAAAAATGTCAACAGACTGGAATCTCAATTTTACGCAAATTCTCCTGAATCAATGGAGAGAATTTGTCAAAAATAACAAAAAAATGAACACTCTATAATTGTTTGAAACGAAAGGCAAAATTTCAACCTAATACATAGCTGTCCCTTGTCGCCGCGTCCGATTTATTTCGGCGCGGGCGATAATAGAGTATTTAGAATAAAGGAATGGATTCGGAAATGGATTCAGATGTCAACAGTTCAGATGGAGAACTGGACGATGACTCAACCAGTAGTATACCCAGGTCTATAACTCTATGTCCACCTTTTACTGTCATATTTTTTGTCCTGACTTGATATATATTTTGTGCTTTTGTTGAAAAAGATAGAAACTACAAGTACAGCAACAGTCAACATGTCATCATATAAGTATTATACTTATAGTCTAACATATGAAATTACGCTATGACAATAGATATCCTATGGTTTTGTGATCATTGACAATAATATATGTCTGACTCTGAGACTGCTGAGTCAGACATATTGTTATTTATTGTCAGCATGAATTGTCATAGTTATCAGGTTATTGCACCTTTCGAAAGTTTCAAAAATTTCTTTGAATAAACATGTTAAAAGAAAAAGCTTAACCGGAGGTAAAATTGAGTCAGTGTGGATGATAAAATGTGAATAGATACCTTCCCTGCAAACGCTGTGCGTAATATAACGTTCTTTAAGGTCCTGGTTTCGTCATTCATGGATGAACGTAACGAGGACGTGCTAAGAACGTAGTCATAATAACCCTAACGTTTGTTAAGGTCCCAGTTTCGTCAGTCATGGATGAACGTAAAAAGGACATTTATGTTGTAAGTCTTGTATGTTCTAAGAACGTAAATTGGAGTTCACAGAGTTACATCTTGCCGTGCCGTCCTCTCCGAGGCTGTGGATGAATGTATTTGCTTTACCCGAAAAATCCAACATGGCGGTGACTGAGAGCTATCCCGGCCCCAAGGTCCGAAAAATGTCCATAGCTTTGCGACCTCTGAGCTGAGCATGCGGGCATGAGACTGAAATGTTGCTGATTCTAAAAAACATAATTTCGACCTGATTACTCCCCGATATTTCCGATATGACAGTCCAAAGAAATTTCCCACGATTTTGTACGTGACCAATCTGTGGCTGAAACCTGTTTCAGCCACTGGAGCTAAGTACGAATGCTGTACGTTGTGGAGACGTTATTACAACGTGAAATTGTTTGCAGCGTTATCTGTGATGCTGATACAGCTAAATATTAACCCTTAAAGTGAGGCTATCAGATCCCTGACCTATTTTTTCTTATTTCCCTATTATTAATAATTATGCAATGTAGTTTTTGTTTGTTTTGCATAGGAATGTTAATTTTTAGTTTTATTGGGTGAAATTAGCATTCAAAGTAGGCCAGCTGAGAGCCTAGCCAAAACGCACCAGAAACTGCCGAGCACCGCTCGGTAATAGTCGGTTTTTGTGTGACGTCACTCATGGAACAGCCAGCCTGAGATCCAACCTTATCTAATGGGGAAATGGCCAGTGCCCTGTCAGATAGTGACCCAAGCGACCACAACACAAGTGATACTGGGCTGGATTTTTTCACAGATCTAGGCCTAGATCATTGTGATGGGCTAGTGAAAGTTTGGGGGACTAGAGTGCCGCCGTTTTTATTTGAACCGCCTGCAAAGGCAACGCCTGTTTCAAGCTAGGCCTAGACTACTCCCTGCCTGCGTCAGCAGAGCACAACAATCACGACACGGGCCACGTCAGTCAGAATGATCAGATCACGTTCAATTCTACTGTAGCCAACCCACTACAAACATGACAAAGGCTTCTAAGGCAATATCCCACTGATAATAAAATCGTCAACAAAACTGATCAAGGCAATCAACTAGCACTAGGCCTAGCAGTATTGTGGTCAGGTGGAATCACTAGTCCTTCAGCTGTTCAGAGTCAGTGGTAGTCCAACGTTAGATTTATAGGGCAAAGCAAATGCTCTGTAATATTGTAACGTTACTGATGTAGACATCTAGCCTGTAGGCCACAAAAGTCACAACACGTAAAAATGCAGGTATTACGCTAGGGTACTGTTAGACCTAGCCTAGCATGATTAGGCTACTCCTTTTAGTATGATAATATTACATCCCCTACTTTCATAGGGCCTGTCTGGCCATCATATAGGCTAGGATGTAGGGAAATGAAAACTAGATTTTTTTTACTATTTTTGTGCCACATATTGCATTTGTAGTCATAATGTTGACTAGGCTATAGGTCTAGATGCCACTGGTTTTTATTACTCTGTTTTAGATCAGAAAAAAAATCCAAAATCTAATGAGGGAGGGCGGTAAAAGAAACATTTAGGAAGAAAAAACATTCCACCTTTTTTCAGAAAAGATAATGAGGGCGACCAAATAAAAAACATTGGACGAATTTCTGGAAAATTTAATGAGGGCGATGAAATAAAAAAAATTGACCTAGATCTATTTTAAATAAAGTTAATAAGGGCGACGAAAAAAAAACAAGCAAAAAAAACACAATTTTTTTTATTTCCTGAAATAAACTTGGTTTTTTCGGAATGTTTTTTTTATCTACCAAAATTAAATGTTTTTTTTTCCGAAAATTGGCAACAATTCAATGCGCGCGCTGGGCAGAAAAAAACCACATGTTTTTTTGGTTGTGCTTGGTTTACTTTAATGCGCGCGCCCATCTAAAACAGAGAAAAAAACATAGTGGCCTTATATAAGAGAAAGATTTCAAATTCCTTTCATTTTCTTGGATACATAGTAGGCCTAATACCTCTATAGGCCTAGGCCTACAGAGTACAGTCTGTTTCACCAGATCCTGGGAGTAGCCTTTTTTCAATTTAGACTACTCAGTCGTTGTTTTAAATTTTTGAATAACAATTTTCTCAATTTATTCATCTTCCCCCAACATCGCTGAAAATTTGATCTAATTTTGTTAGGCTACGTATTATTGAAGTTAGGCCATTTGACATGTAATACAATTGCAAAATGACGGCTCTCTATTGCACCATTACGGTGAAACAAATCGTATATTTCATGCCAAAAAAGATATCATGGTATGAAAAATGCTTCACCGGAATTAAAACTACAACCCCCCCCCCCCTATAGGCCTACACACCAAACAGATGAGTGTGTGACCAGTAGGATGGGTGTGTGACCGGTATGATGGGTGTGTGACCAGTAGGATGGGTGTGTGACCAGTAGGATGGGTGTGTGACCAGGAGGATGGGTGTGTGACCAGGAGGATGGATGTGTGACCAGTAGGATGGGTGTGTAACCAGTAGGATGGGTATGTGACCGGTAGGATGGGTGTGTGACCAGTAGGATGGGTGTGTGACCAGGAGGATGGGTGTGTGACCAGGAGGGTGGGTGTGTGACAAGTATTATAGGTGTGTGACCAGTAGGATTGGCGTGTGGCCAGTAGGATGGATGTGTGACAAGTAGGATGAGTGTGTGACCAGGAGGATGGGTGTGTGACCAGGAAGATGCATGTGTGACCAGGAGGATGCGTGTGTGACCAGTAGGATGGGTGTGTGACCAGGAGGATCGGTGTGTGACCAAGAGAGTGGGTGCGTGACCAGGAAGATGAATGTGTGACCATTAGGATGGGTGTGTGACCAGTCAAATCGGTGTGTGACCAGTATAATAGTGTGTGACATGTAGGATGAGTGTGGGGTGTGTACAGTAGGATAGGTGTGTGAACAGTAGGATGGGTGTGTGACAAGTAGGACTAGTGTGTGACCAGGAGGATGGGTGTGTGACCAGGGGGATGCGTGTGTGACCAGTAAGATGGGTGTGTGACCAGGAGGATTGGTGTGTGACCAAGAGAATTGATGCGTGACCAGGAGGATGGATGTGTGACCATTTGGATGGGTGTGTGGCCAGTCGGATAGTGTGTGACATGTAGGATGAGTGTTGAGTGTGACCAGTAGGATAGGTGTGTGACCAGTAGGATGGGTTTGTGACCATTAGAATGGGTGTGTGACCAGTCGAATTGGTAGGTGACCAGAAGGATGGGTGTGTCACCAATTGGATGGGTGTGTGACCAGTAGGACGGATGTGTGATCATTAGGATGGGTGTGTGACCAGTATAATGGGCGTGTGACCAAGAGGAAGCGTGTGGGACCAGTAGGATGTCTGTGTGACCAATAGGATGTGTGTGTGACCAGGAGGATGGGTGTGTGACCAGTAGGATTAGTGTATGATCAAGAAAATGGGTGTGTGAGCAGGAGGATGAGTGTGCGACCAGTAGGATGGATGTGTGACCATATGGGATGGGTATGTATCCAGTAGGAAGGGTGTGTGACCAACAGAATGGGTGTGTGACTGGTAGGATAGTGTGTGACCAGTAGGATGAGTGTGACCAATAGGTCATGTGTGTGACCAGAGTATGGGTGTGTGAACCCTCAATAGGCCTACATCCAGCACTGCTAATTCAACAAAGTTTATTACAATGTCTTGAGCCAGTGGGGCAGATTCGCACAGTGGTGTGCGAACCCGCCCCAAGTGTTAGGGCAGGTTCACACACCGAAGGCTAAAAAATATTTTGTCTCTAGTACTCTTTATTTCCCCAAATAAAATGTTTGTTGTGTTTGATTACAAATAATGCTATGATAATATTATGATACAGCTGTTATTCAATTCAACTCAGTGGATTAATCAGAAATACGAAGCAGATTGCCTTAGATGTGCGAACCTGCCCTACTCTCCCCTACATGTAGAGCCTATGCTTCCTCTGTAGGCCTACAACTTTCGTACCAATGAAAAGTTGTTATTCAATCTGTAATTCCTATGCTAATCAAGTTAGAATTAAAAACTACACTAGTATTGGGCCTAGGGCCTATATAAATTAAGTGTATTGGCTATAGTACGTTTGTTATCGTCTTCACAAATATTATCCCCCCCCCCCCCCCCCAGATTTACGAATGCCCAGTTATTACAAGAGAAAGAGTAGACTATTTAACTGATTAAAACATATCTCAGTTAAAGTTTTTTTTATGTGGAATAACGTTAAATTTCTAGTCTATAGGCTAGTAGACTATAGGCATTTTTTTAATTTAGCACTAGCGTTAGACGTTAGTGTTAGGCCTAGTCTATATTTCTTTATCAAGTGGGCTCTGTTATGTAGGCCTAGCCAGCAAACATAAGCCCAACATCGGGCCAACGCCTCGTGTTTGCTTGGTATGCCCAGACTTTTTCGCTGGGGTGAAGGGTTGTCTATAAAATTTACAAGCAGGGTGGTTTCTCTAGTTAGGTCTAGCCTAGGCCTATAGTCTAGTTTATAGGCTACAAATAAAAAGCTCAGCTGGAATATTTGAATCATAGACAGGCCTTCTAGGTCTACAGATGACATAGACACAATATTTGGAAAAAATGAGCCTGATCTGACAAGTAGCCAAGCCTACAACCATGACAACAGACAGAAAGCCTGTATGTCCTGTATGTCCACAGCCAGATGAGTTCGACGAGTGACGTCACACCCACCGTATAGGTATTATATTGACCACCAGATGTCAACCACGGCGTTTCCAAATCTGTCAGCACCTTTGCATTTTAAACCTCGTATTAAACGTTGATAAATGACATATTGACAATCGTTGCGTTGGGGATGCTCTTAAAATATACCAATCTATCAAAATAATATGAAATATTTGATTTTCAAAACCTTAATAGCCTCACTTTAAGGTGCTGAATTAATCTTATATAAGCTATAGATACCAAAGGGTTATTTCAAATTTGAAATCATTTTGAATGTCTTAGTTAGCTCTTACGGCGTCCTCGAATACAGGTGTTATGAGTCTACAGCTATTAGAAATGTTTTAATTTTTTCAGTGTGGGGACCGTCTTTATACGTCAGAATCTGACGTAGACCTGTAGACCTCAGATTCTGATGTATAAAGACAGAAAGGGTTAAGCGTGTACTGTCAGTATATATTCAGATTCTAAATGATGGACAACTACGGTTGAGTAGCCACTCTGTTAAAAATATTACCTTAGCCAGAGTTATCATAGTATTTGTGAAAATTCAAAGGAATATAGCCTACGTAGTAGCTTGTGCTAAATTTTATGAGCCGACAATTTTGCTTCTCAATTGACTCTTGGTCAAATAGTATATGTCAATTATGATATTCGAATATGAGTTTTATCCATCGATTGATACTTGACATACACTCAGCAGGGAATATTTTGTTCGCAAATTATTGATTAGAAATTTACTTCATCGCCTGATTTTTACTATCCTTATATATATATATATATATATATATATATATATATATATATATATATATATATATAATATTTCACTAATCAATTTAAAATTGATTAGCAAATGGCCAAAGTTGCATAGCTTTTGGCGACAAGATATTAAACAAAATGTTCTCTGCTCAGATCCATATCCTTAACCTTTTCAGTAAGGAGATAGACTTTGGACGTCAGAATCAGACATCTATGAATCTGACGTCTATAGACATCAGACACTCACGTCTACAGTCAGTCTGCATGCTGAAAAGGTTAAATTAAATCGCCTTTTAAATCTAAGTTCTTGGGAACAAATTGTGTGTTTAAACATCCAGATTTGTGTGTTTGGTGTCAGATTGGCCAAATGTGACAAATTTTCACCCACTTGAACAACTTCAAGTAGGTGAAAATTTAATTTATTTAATTTAGTGGTCTAAGGGACAAATTAGAATTGTAAGCGGTTATCATGATTATAGTTGTGCTTGGTGTTAACATGTGTGATAAGTACTTCTCCTTGAATATGAAAGGCTCAAAGGGTGTAGCTACCTTTTTAGGAAGTTGCAAATACAGCTTTTCTTATCCAAAAGGGCGATATTTAGAATGCTTAGATAGAGCTTTGTCAGGGCTTTACAAAAACGATCGTTGGAGCATTAGCCCAGGACTTGGCTGGTTTTGTCCTTAGTAGTTGCCCACCAAAAATGTAAGGTTGTCAAAAAAATTAGTCACTTAATATAATATATTGTTTTAGTCTCAATGATATGTACAAAATTGTCTTTGTACCTTGTATTTCTTGTGTATCATCAACACACAAGAAAGACATCATGCGACATAATGCAGTGTTATATTTTCATTTAAAAAAAATGTATAGCTTCTGATCCTTGTCGGACTTGTTACTGAGTTACATGCAGTAGCCCTAGGCCATTTTTATGTTTTCCCAGGCATCAGGCTATAGGGTTTGTGATGCCCTGTTTACAGGGTTTCCCAGCAGACACAAGACGTTGAATCAATGTTGGTTTAATGTTGGTCCACCATCTACGATGTTGAACCAATGGTAAACCAACATTAATTCATCGTTTTATATCTGTTGGGCTGTGAAGCCATGTTTCTCATCAAGCTATTTTTTGTTTACAGGTCAGGTATACCACCTGAGGAGCGAGATCTGCTGGCTACCCTGTGTCGTTTCCAGTGGGAGGGATTTCTGTGCGACGCTACGTTGGTGTCAGACGAGGGAATGGAGATCCTGGCACACGCTGCCGTCCTGGCCGCAGCCAGTCCTTTCATAGAGCAACAGCTGTCCAAATCTGGCAGAGGGCAATACTACATTCGTACGCGGGTGAGCGAGGCGACGCTAATGACATTCATACAGCTTGCTTACACTGGTCGACAACCGACGGATGACAGTGAAGATGACACACCTGATGACATCAAGCAGCTGTGTGGCATGTTCACGCATGGACAGGAATGTCACAGCATCATTAGCATCTCAGCACCGCCTTCATCAATCTCCACCAATCCATCAAGGCTTAAACAAGAGCTCAGTAACGACACATCTATGAATGTACATTCCTCGCAGGGAACTGTATCGGATGATGGTGATAATAAGTCTGGTGATGACGAGTCGGTAGCGAGCACCTCATTACAAGTGTTTAATGCTTTACAGCAGGTAAACAGTAGTGTGCAGGGTTCTGTGTCGTCCCCCGTGGGCTCGCAGTATCCGTCCTGGGTGAAGGACCAGGATAAGTACAGTAACGTATCACTTAAACTCTACAGTGAGGCTATTTCCCGTCTGGGCAGTTCCCCGCAGGAATACACTCCAGACCCTGAACGGCCATATCCATGTCATTGGTGCGGTAAGGCTTTCGGTCGTCCAGCCCACCTGAAAGAACATCTGCGCTGTCACACGGGGGAGCGACCTTATAAATGTGACCTATGTGGAAATTCCTTTCGAAAGCACGGCAGCCTAAAGCACCACCTACTCGTTCACACTGGTGAGAAACCGTTCACATGTTTTAAGTGCGGCAAAGGTTTCAGTCAGGCGGGAGATTTAAAACGACATAAACGAACCCACACGGGAGAGAAACCATATGCTTGCCGTTATTGTCAGAAGGAGTTTGGTCGCCTGGAGAGTTTGAAGAGACACGAGCGAGTGCATACTGGAGAGAAACCATTCACCTGTGAGCTATGTGCCAAACCTTTTCGTTACCAGGGTGATCTAAAGCGTCATGAGCTGACGCACACAGGAGAGAAACCGCACACGTGTAAGACATGTGGTAAATCATTCAGTCAGATGGGGAACCTCAGGCAGCATGAGCGAATGCATGCTGGACTCAAAGTGCGTGCTGGACCATCAAACAGAGAACTAAAAGAACGGGCGATGAAAGCCAGGGAGGAAGAACTAGTCGCTATGGGTGCAACTGAAGGAATATGGGGTGAGCTAAAAACCAAGGAGAAGGAGAAAGAAAATCCCCCATTTCCCGGAGAGCTTGACAAAGATGAAGCGATGCCGTCTGGTACAGATATTGAGAAAAGTGAAGTTGTACCGCTGTCTAAAATGGTTATGACTAGTTATGAGTGGTCAGATATTGCTGACGAGACCGGAGAGACCAAATCACAGAAATCGACCAATGAAAACAGAGACACAAACACGGCTCCATCTGATACTCACGTTCAGCAGAATGCTGAAAGCGGTACTGAAAGCAAAGATCATGAAGCAGATCCCGTCTGCATCCTACGTAGACATCAGGCCATATTCCCCCGAGCAGATCCCGACCCTCAGAGACGACCTTATTACTCACTCGCCGATAATGATAACATCAAAGAAAACAGTGGTGACGAAATGTCCAATAAATTAGCAAACTTCCCCGGTTGCAGTGAAAAAGAAGTGATTAAGAATCACGCTGTTTTTCCGAGTTGCGAGAATAGTGAGGTGACCTCTGGTAAACCCAGTGACCTTGACAAAAATCAAACTGATCAGCATTCTAGTGGAGCTGTTTTCCCTGGCATTAGTGACAGTGTCGATTTTGAAAAAAGTTCAGATGAATTGCAGAAAATTGTTAATAGAGAGCCTTCGTCTAGCGATGCGGAAAAACAACGTAATAGAGGGGCTGAGGATAGTGATGACAAACCAGCTAAGGGAAATACAGATAATGCAAATATGGGACAAACTGCAACTGATTTGTCACAGAACTTTGATAGAAATAAAAATCCACACAGAAATGAAAATCCACTCAGAAATTCCACTGAAACCATACCAGCACAGTCCCTGGAAATGTCTTCTATGCTGCCAAATATCCAAAACACAGAACAAAGCAATGCTGGAGTGATTACAGGTGATGGTACATTTGATGATATCAGGACCTCGGTGATGTCAGGGGTCGAGAATAAAGATTCTCTAGTGGAACAGGCTGTCCTGCAAGCCGCAGGGTGTGCACAAGCCACTAGGGATCTCACGATGGCGGGAAGAAATTCGCTGCAAGAGTTCCCTTGGAGTGAGAGCGACAAGCAAACAGGACTGCAAAGTGAGCCTGTAACCATGGTTACAGATCAAGCAGCGAGGTATGGATGGCCGGAAACAGCTCATAATGAACTTGATACATCTGCCAGTACATCACTGCAGCAAGCTGCCAATTATTTGTCTGCTATGCACTCGGCTGCTGCACAGGCTTCTTTACCCGAGGAGGATATGACAGTGAAACATGAGAAAGATTCTCTGACGGCAGCTAACGAGGGACATAAGGAGGATGCTGTAGGTATGGTGCGAGGGCAATGTCAAGGATATACGTGGCCGGGTGGAGTCATGATGGATATCCCCAAACATACAGAATCCTCGGTAGTCTTCCCGCAGTCTAAGCTAGAATGGCCGCACAAAGCTTTCCCCGGTGGTAGTACCGAGCAGCCTGCAGGTATGACAGGCGCTGGAGCGGAGATGTCAGCTAATTATTATTGGCCGGGTTTCTCAGCTGACCTCCAGAAGGACAGGGGAGGTCACTTTGGCATCCATCCTGGATACGCTGAATGGTATCAGCGTGGCCTGGCTGCGAGTACAGAACTACAGCGAGGGCTTGCTGCGAGCACAGAACTACAGCGGCAGCAATCTGAGCTGCAGAAACAGATGAGTTTATGGAGTGATCGAGGTCATGATATGAATACACTAATACAGGCGGGAATGACAGGCAGTGATCGCACACTGGGATACCAGTGGCCTGATAGATCCTCTGCTCCATTAGAACATGGAGAGCTACGCTCACCGCAATCCATGGCAGGATTTGATCGATTCAGCTCGAGACAGTACGGTGAGCAGTTAGCGGGTTTTAGTCAGTACGACATGCAGCGTTTTGCAGACAGACCTGTCGGAGCTGAGCGTTTTGAAGCGAGGATGAACCCCGCAGGACAGCAACTGTTAGATAGGTACGAGGGGCGACCAACAGACACTCAGTCAGGACATACAGACAGATACGAGCCTCGTGTCAACTCTGCTGTTCACAGCGGCATTGACAGATACAGTGAACAACTCCCTCACGGTAATGAGCAAAAAAACTAAACAATCGCATCTAGATACAGCTGACCGATTTAACTTCAGAAATGTTAACTTATATTTGACAGATATTTCACATGTTTCGTTTTCAAATTTGTTCTGTTTATTGTTACTTTTCTTCTTGATACTTTACATTCTGAATTTTGTGTTCGAAGTCTTGCACATGGTTAAAAACCCTGGGGCCATATTCTCGAACGAAATTAAGATCCTAACTTCAAGATCTGAACTTTTGTTTAATTTGAGACCAAACATTAGCAAGTCTTGAGATTTAAACACAAATTTATTGTCAAGAACAGTGATTTAACCAGCTTATAAAAACAAATTATTTACGAGTATAGTTGTGCCTAGCACTTAACGGGTTAGCTTGGTTTGAGAATAAGGCCCCAGGGCTTGAATTGTTAACATTGTTATAGATCTGCATTTTTTTATGTATAAGTTCTTTGTCTTGTTTATCCCAGTTAATTCATAAAATTAACAATATATTTCACAAAATGTTATTGGTTCTGGTGATTTGTATATGATTGTCCACAAATCACAAATTCACAGGACTTTATATTTGTTATCTGTTAACATGGTTAATGATTGTTGTTTATTCAACTTAAAATTTGTTTTTTAATGCAATTCAGCTGTGTCGCTGTTTCAAACTGGAACACTACAGTGAGAAACAACTTTAGGTGGAGAAATTTTTTCTTATTGTTTGGGACTTTATATTTGTTATCTGTCTATGATTGTTGTTTATTCAACTTAAAATTTTGTTTTTTAAATGCACTATTAGGTGGAGAAAATGTTTCTTATTGTTTGGGTCATTCTCTCTAATAACTTGACCAATGATATGACCACCTATGCACAGGTGTCTTTATACTGACAATTGCATGACTGTTGACATCATTCATAAAAAAGTAACATTTGGGAATGATGGAAATGTTTCTCATAAGAATTTGCTAAATATTTTTTTTATTTGTCACTATATCCTTTTTTATGTAAATGTTTGTCTTTGTGAAGACAATGCTTTACATTAGTGTATGTTAGCTCATTATTTTTGACATTTGTTATCTCTTTTTACAACCAATTATCCATATTTTGCTACACCACAAATACAGGTTGCTACATGGACTTCCTAAAAGTTTTTTTGCAGATTATTATATGAGGACTTAGCAGGGTTGAGTTGGACTGTCTGGACGACACATAAAATCCACTAGTATTATATGCTCAATGGTGCCGCCACCATCCACGTATTGATGTGAATACAGTGTAAATGATGTAATAGAATTGTAGAGGAGCTAAACCCATATCGACATGTTCTAAAAAAATCGCTTTAATTTGTTTTTACATGTTTCAAACTTGTTATTAAACCTTTCACGCATGTCACCTTTTTACATGTATTGTATTTATTTTAATAAATGCTCATATTCCAATTAGAGCCCATTCCCCTGATTTGAAGATAAAATTCATGATCATGGTACACCATATAGCCATAAAAATCGACACTAATAAGCTCCCACTCCCCCGCAGGGGGTTTTAACGCTCAGCTTCAAATTGATAAAACGTAACATATAAAAACCCAATATTGTGAGGGAAATGATTAACCATTGTGGTTCCCAGTAACTTGCAAGCCAAGTAAAATGCTAGTAAAATTGATAAGATAGTCTATGGTGGATGCCAAGTTAATGAAATAAGTTGTGTATTTAACTCTTACTGCGCGGGGATAGACTTTAGACTAAGACATTTATGATGATTTCAAAATGAGAAAACTCTAAGGTCTCCATGGATTTCATAAAAAAAATTCAGCGCTTTAAGGGTTAAAAAAGTAAGAATTTCATCATTTGGATTTGGAAAATGCAATTCTAGCTTGAAATGAGTGAAAAACAGTATAGTTAACCCTTAAGGCGCTGATTTTTTTTGTAAGCCATGGAGATCAAAGGGTTTTTTCCTTTTGAAATCATCATAAATGTCTCAGTTAGCTTTTTCTGATTCATTTGAATACCTATGTCATGGGTCTACGGCCATTAGAAATATTTTTACTCTTACAGTGCGGGTATCGACTTTAGTCAGCAGAATCTGACGTCTACCATGTCTACAGACACGTCACATTCTTGTGACTAAAGTCGATCCCCGCACTGTAAGGTTTTATATGCAGACAGATTTTCTAGTGGGTCGCTGAAGACAGGATCTACTGCATCAATGTTACAGCTGAGCACTTTTTGCATGGTATGGTGTTTTGCTCTTTTACAATTCTGATGTAGATAACATGTTATTTTTCAAATTTGTAAATTTACTAAAAGCTTAGGCAAATTGTTATATGTGAACAGAATGTGAATATTCATGGTGAGCTTGTATATATTTATGTGTCAACTTTGATGCTGTTACCAAGTGACTGTTATATCGCTTATCTGGTAAAATAAATTGAGTTAATTTGTGTTGGACAATACACAAGGTTCTTGCTGGTCATCAAAGTCATTAATAGTCACTAAATTGAAAAATAAGACTTAAAGTCATTAAACAGTCATTAAATTTGATTGCTAGTTATTATATATTATTAAAAATGAGAAAATCAGTGATTATGGACTCCATGTGCGATCATCAGCCAGTCTGTCAGGTCTAACAAATACTACTGGTTTCCTGCTAGTGTTGAAGGCAATGTCAACTATGTGTATTGTCGGAAGGTGCGGGCACTCCGCAGTATGCTTCCAAATCTAACTGTTATCTTGCATTTAAAATACGGCAAAAAGGTATACATAAGTATTAATTTGTTTATTTTCGTCAGTAAAACGTCACTAAATTTCAAGTGTAAAGTCTTTAAAAGTCATTATTTTTAAGAACGTAGACCTGCAGGAACCTTGTATACATGATGCAAGTTCACAACTTTAGTTCACTAATGATGTTTTTGTCCTGTTAATCCCTAGAGCACTGAGCTATTCAGTTTAAATTTTCAATCACTTGTGTCTCGTTACCGCTGCACACAACTTCATGTGACTGAAAATTTATGTAGGTAATTTGTGAAATTTAAATCCCACCATATATCACTGTTTCAAGATAGAAGGTATATTTTACTTTTAACAACTGGTTATGCAGGTGCTAATAAAACACAGTTCTGTGTTTTATTAGCACCTGCATAATCAGGTTTTCATTCTAATTTCAACTGTAGTCGACATCGATGCTCCAGGGGTTGAAGGGTGTCTTTCTGGATGAGGGATAAAAAACAGCTTGGAGAATCTCCGACAACTGATCTTTAATGGTATTGTCTATATATTCAAATCATATTTTGGCGATGTTGTATTAATGTTGGACTTAGTCATAGATGGTGGTCCAACAAAAAACAAATAGATTTGACATGTGATGTGAGGTGTATGATGTACATTGTCATTGCCCCTTTGGCAATTTCAGTCAATGTGTATGTTTGTGAAATAGCAGTTAATAGGTTATTCTGCTCGGCATATTTTCATTCACTGTCAGCTCTGAATTACGGTAGCAAAGCACAGTGAATCAAAATTACCCGATAATATAGAACACACAAATTTGAAGCTCCTGCTTTTCCGGATTTTAACCCTTACAACCCTGAAATACATTTGTATAATTAAACCTTAAAGCGCTGAATTATTTTCTTATAATCCATGGAAATCAAAGGGTCTTTTTCAATTTGAAATCATCATAAATGTCCTATTCAGCTCTTTCCGATTCATTTGAATACGTATGTTATAGGTCTACGGCCATTACAAATATTTTGATTCTCACAGTGCGGGGACTGACTTTAGATGTCAGAATCTGACGTCTACAGACGTCAGATTCTGACGACTAAAAAGCCGGTCCTCGCGCTGTAAGGGTTAAACCATGGAGACAATTGAAATCATCATAAATGACTTAGTTAGATCTTTCCGCTTCATTTGAATCTGTTATGGGTCTACAGCCCTTTTAAATATTTCACTCTTTCAGTGCGGGGAACAACTTTCTGACATCTATGGATGTCAGATTCTGACATATAAAGTCGGTCCCCGCACTGAAAGGGTGGGCAGTGGTGTCACATCTTGTGTCCCTAACACGTAAAGGGTCAGCGACATTGTTAGAATTTATTCATTTTCAACATTGCATGCATTTTTATTTTTGAAGAATAATCGATTTTATTAAAGATAAGAGCTTTATATATTTCTATCAGTTCTTGTAAATTGCTTAATAAATGTCACTTTCAGTCTCTGTTACATTTTTTCAAATGTGCAAATGAAATAGTGTACATGTACATTATTTTGTGACTTTTAAATGTTGATCAAATCTGATTTTCGTTAATCTTTTGTTGTTAATTTTTCATTATTTGAATATATTCTGTGAGTTTTATTGCTTCGTAAATCTTTTTAAGCAGGGTAAAATGCATTATCTCGTTTAGGATATCATTGCCATATTGTTATGCACATTATCACTTTTCTCATTTGCCATATTGTTATATCACAGAGTATTAACCATATTTTATTATATTATATAATGCATGTGGGCTATCGTATGACAGTCAATGTCAGAGAGATTTGTTTGAATATTTCGTAACACTTCATTATCTGCTATTGATTTATTTATGTGAAGTTGTATATTTTCTAACCTCCAGGTGTAAAAGGTCACGTAGACTAGTCAATTCTTCACTTACTGAAATATTTTGATTTTGTGCTGCTAGGACAGTATCTATACAGTTTCAAACAATTTTCATTTATGTATCAAGATATGTTTGTTCATTCGCCGATTCAATTTCAAACTTCTCAAACATGATCTCTTGATGAAAAATACCTAAATTTAGTAAATCTGAACATTTATTTTGTATATTTATAATTATGTGATCTGCATTGAAAGGGTTAATGTGAATTTATTTATTTTACCCTTTAACCCTTTCAGGCCTGAATTTACCATTGTCATCTTCATCCACTACCAGCCGCGAATTGCTGTCGCAATTCTCGACTTGTAGTGGACGAAGATGACTTGATGTGGGTGAGAAATTAAAAAAAATTACCATGTATTGGTAAACCAGTTTCATGGAAATTTTCATTCTAAACCCCCAGTTGTAGGAAAATCAAGTCTGTTTTCAGGGATGTGAAATGATGCTTTAATGCATCGTGAGGGCTTAGAGGGTTAATTTCAGAGATCGACTTTTGATGGCGTTTTTCGAAGTCAACAACCCTTCCATAGCCATAGAATTGATGAGAATATTTCAGCTCTGTAAGAGTTAACCCTTGTCATGCTGAATCGTTTGCTTCTATTTTTCATCTGAAGCTGAAATTGACCACACTATTAAAGCATCATTTTACATCCCTGAAAACAAACTGAATTTTTCTACAACCAAGGGTTTGGAATGAAAATCTCCATGAAACTGGTAATTTTCTTTAATTTTTAAACCACATCAAGTCATTTTTTCATCCACTACAAGTCGAGAATTGCGACAGCAATTCGCGGCTAGTAGTGGATGAAGATGACAATGGTAAATTCAGGCTTGACAGGGTTAAATGACATAAAATATTTCTATTTTTTTTAAATATCGGTATACATCTTCTAAATTGAATTATTGGACTGACTGCGAATCTACCACCATTTCAGTTACATATTAAAATATGTTTGAAACCGTATTTATGCGGGTCTAGCAAGACAAGGGTCTACGTTTTATACTAGTAGACACCCTTTCATTCCCAGTGGATGTTTGTTATAATTTTGTCACATCAAATGTTTTTGTTGCTGTTATGTACATTGTTGTGTATTAGATATTCCTGTTGGCATCCGTACAGCTTATACCTGTTTGTTTAGAATCCATTTGGATTATTATTTTTATTTTATGTTGAGTTAAATTATCTATGACAAGGAAAGTGTAATAAATATGTATTGTCATTTTATCTTTTGAATTTAATTAGAAAAGTTCCTTCGTGTAGCTGTTTTCAGGGTTGCATTTCCCGAATGACATCGTATTTAACCCGTTGAACACAAGATTATTATGCTACTGAGCTCTTTCTGAAACGAGATTATTTTATGACGTCATAGTTATCTCATGCAATCAAACCCGGAGATCTCCGGGCCTCGTATCTGAATGGTCTCCCTAAATTACGGAGATCTCCAGGGCTCGTCACCAACATCGTATTTAAGTTACAATACATTCATGATGAATCAATCCTTATAACACTGAAATATTTTTGTATAAACCATCGAGACAAAAGTGTTTTTTTATTCAATTTGAAATCATCATTATTGTCTTGGTTAGCTCTTTCCGTCAGTATCTGACATTTTAGACCTCAGAATCTGACATCTAAAGATGGTCCCCGCCCTGAAAGGTTTTAAATGAACAAATATAAAATAGTTATCTGTGAAAAGAATGATAGGAAATTCTGAGTGATCTACCGATGTACATGATGTATAACTTGTAATAATTAAAGATGTACCAGATCTATTCCGTTGATGCATGAATTTTCAAGTGCCACATCTATACATTTGTGCTTATAATATCATGTATAGTCCTATTTCAGATTATTTTGTCATAGCTTCTGCTTCATACATTTCATCCCTTGCATTTAAAGGGGCACAAATGGCACTTTGTGAAATGGCTATTGTGACACTTTTATGTCCAAGGTTGCCATTTTTTATTAAATATTTTTATTATACTCCGAGAGAATGCTTTATTAATTTTATTGTGTAGTTTATATAGCACACTTCTTTGTTATTGTTGCTAAATTTTATTTTTAATGTTCTATGCTTGTTTTGTGCTACAAAAACAGACCACATGCAGCTAGCCTGTATCCTGATACATTTAATTTGCAATGATACTTATATTGTCATCTTGGTATCAAAGGGTGCCATGTTATGGCAGATATGATTTCAAAAGCTGGTCCCCACAATGGAAGGGTTTTGATATTAATATATATATACATATTCAAACAAGCCTTTTTATTGTGAAAAAACCTTCTCCAACAATTGAGTTCCATTTCAATTTCTATATATTAACTCCAAAGCACTGCATTAAAAATTTAAATTTTCACCCACTTTAAGTTTTGTCAGCTTTAGGTGGGTTAAAATTTAAATAAAATAACTTGTTAACCCTATAAATACCACATGTAATCTGTGGAAAGTATGGTTAAATTTTGAAAGGTTATATAGTCCTTTTGGATATGAAAGGGTGTATCTGCCACTTTGTAAAGTGACAGATACACCCTTTCATATCCCAGGGGACGATAAATGAATCAATTTTCTATTTATGAATATCCAACCTTTTCAAATATTGGAAACTTTTCAGTGTGTCGATCACCGATTCTGATGTCATAAGTCTGTTCCCACAGTGACAGGGTCAAATGGTTGAAAGTATTAAATGCTTAAATAAACATAATTTTCCAGCTGGTAAATTCAGAAACTGTGCTGAGCATATACAATCGAAGGATTTTTAAATTTGAAATCATCATAAATGTCTTAGTTAGCTTTTCCCGCTTCATTTGAATACCTATGGTATGGGTCCACGACCATTATAAATATTTTTATTCTTTCAGTAGGGGGATCGCCTTTAGACTTCAGAATCTGACGTCTAAAGACGGTCCCCACGCTGAAAGAGTTAATGTTATACATTCTATGTATACATCAGTATTTTAAACAGTGTTTCTTGTGCTTTTGTACTGTTGTTGCAGATACGTTATATTTACAAAACACACATAGATATGTAATATATTATATAATATATGAGGAAATATATATATCTAATATATATATGTGTATATTAAATGTGTCATGATGTTAAGCATATTAGTGTATAATAAATGCTATTGCTCGAGTCAACTTGTTTTTGTGAATATATATGCAGTTTTAGGCTTCGGACCACATGGTTCCCACGGGTCCTTGCAAATGGGAAAAAATCCTTGAATTTGAAAAAAAGATTCCCGGCCTTGAAAAGTCT
Source organism: Flabesymbios commensalis (assembly GCA_964017125.1). Taxonomy (NCBI): domain Eukaryota; kingdom Metazoa; phylum Annelida; class Polychaeta; order Terebellida; family Flabelligeridae; genus Flabesymbios; species Flabesymbios commensalis. The sequence goes on from OZ024904.1 coordinate 5,337,286, forward strand.
TTGATTTAGGAAAAAACATAATTAATCCGGGAAAAGTCCATGATTTTGATCAACCTGTGTCGTTTTGCTGTTGATCTTGAAAAACGTCACGCAGAAGCGGCAGCTGGTGATTAAATGAAAGAAAAAGCTACACTTAAATAACAATGTGGTTCAAGAATGTAGTGTCTATTTTATCAATATAAAGTCAAAAGACAAATGTCGATAAACAATGTAAGCCTACATTTTCTAAAGTATTGTAGTTTCACTGATATGAAGGGTCTGAAATTTGATAAAAAGAGTAGTAAAAACTTCAAAGTTTCCGTTTTTCATACCTTCTGGCCTTAACCCATTTGTTTACCCCTTTCACCACTGAAGCCCGTTTTTTATGCTGAATGCCATAGCAGTGAACCACTTTTTAACATGGACAAAAAAGGTCCTTTAAAAATATTGAAAGGTCTTTGAAAAGTCCTTGAATTTTGTACTTGAAAAAGCGTGGGATCTATGAGACCGGTTGACTTTAGTCATGTGTTATAAATGACATTTATTACCCCTCAGACCTTAAGGCTGTGGGGTATACTATACATGTAGCAGTGTTTCATTGAGGATTCAGAAGGGCTATGACGCCACCTACCTTATCTACTTTACCGTGTCTAATTACTGATGTAAGGTAAGGGTGGTTCTTACATGTTAATTGTTATGGTATAGCAATGGGTTATACGTTGGCATTCAATCATGCTATTTAATTGATAAGATATTTGTTTCTTATTTATTGTTCAAATATCACACCATCTATTAATCTATATCTGACTATACTGGATACATGAATTATCAATATATTTGACCCTTCCACTAGGACGTCATATTGGGGGTATATTTTCAAAATTATGTTTTTTATATAAATGGATGGTATAGACCTTTAGTTATGCACACAAACGAAATTGCTGGTGAACTATATTTTTATTTTTGTGTGATTCCGGAGAAATTTTGATTATGCATCTTTTTACCCTTTATTTTTTAGATCTAAAACTCAGCTGTTGACTGAACTAACGAACTTCCTCTGCTTGAATGGAATTTTCTCTAAATGTTGAAATAATAGGATTTATTACACCTTTCCCTGTTGATAAGAAATGTTCATAAAAAATCCCTATCATGCCGTGACACGTATCATAAAGCTGACACTGTAGGCCTGCGTTACGTTTGCACATCGTAACCCATAAATTAAACGAATGAACAACAATGAGATAAAACATGTCATTGGACAAAAAGATAATATGCATCATTGATGTTCAATATGATCAATGTCAAGAGGAAGTGGCCATGCAACACTGCCCCCCCCCCCAAAAAAAAAACACCTAAAATGATGAGAACATACAGTGGTTGCGTCGTTTTGCACTCGTTGAATTTCAGGGAACATTGAATTCAGAAAAATACAGTTATTTGTGTCACTAGCTGGTAAATAAAAACTTTATTTGCATGCAAAAAAATACAGTTATAATATATACAATAAAATACACATATATAATATACAATTAATGAAAATTGCATAAAAGAATAACAATTATTTGAGTGTATAATAATTGTGCATGCTAGGAAGTGGGATATGCAGTATATATGCCCAGTAATTCCACCCCTGTTAGTTTTGACATTATGAACATTGTCTGCATAATGCACACTGGCAAGCATGTACCCACGTGGAGATGCTTAAATAATAATTAGATTCTAAAATATCGTTAAAATAGATTATTAGGCTTTTCTTAAAATATATGCCCAGTAATTCCACCCCTGTTAGTTTTGACATTATGAACATTGTCTGCATAATGCACACTGGCAAGCATGTACCCACGTGGAGATGCTTAAATATTACTTAGATTCTAAAATATCGTTAAAATAGATTATTAGGCTTTTCTTAAAACAAAGTAAATGTGTTTGCATGTTTAATGGGGATCGAAACCGACAGATGATACATAATTTATATATCGAGAAATATATAATCAATAACGGTTTCATGAGGCAGCTGTAAAAAATGGGCAAAAAGAGAACATGTTCAAATTGATTAATCAGTATAAATTATAAGACGTTGGTCCAACAGTAATTAAAGGGACTGGCCCACGCTAAAATCATAAAAAAATCGGTGATTTTATTTCGGGTTCTTAATATGACCATATGATGTAAACATGTACATAGACTAGAACTGCAAATTTTTATAATTTTTGTGCTGCGCATTCACCAGTTAGGCTAGATATAGAGACGAAATTCCTGATTTGTAATTATTGACAACCATGTCAAAAATAGGAAATGCGGGAATTTCGTCTCTATATCTAGTCTAACTGATGAATGCGCAGCACAAAAATTATAAAAATTTGCAGTTCTAGTCTATGTACATGTTTACATCATATGGTCATATTAAGAACCCGAAATAAAATCACCGATTTTTTGATGATTTTAGCGTGGGCCAGTCCCTTTAACCCTGACAACGCTGAATTATTCTGTATAAACCATCCAGAACAAATGTTTGTTTTTTCAATTTGAAATCAGTATATATGTCTTTGTTAGCTTTTTACGATTCATTTGAATACCTATGTTATGGGTCTACGGCCATTAGAAATATTTTTACCTTTCAGCGGGGATCGTTTTTATACGTCAGAATCTGACGTCTACATAGGCCCCTACTACGTCGGATTCTGACGTATAAAGACGGTCCCCGCGCTGTAAGAGTTAAACCAGAAGATATAAAATTTGATGTTTTCTGAGATGCTATTGACACGACGTCATATAGTCATCAGCCACGACTCAAACCCGACATGTTCGCCCAGCGTCTGCCACGTCAGCCCAGCGTAAACCCTTTCAGGGCGGGGACCGTCTTTAGACGTCAGAATCTGACGTCTAAAGTCGATCCCCGCACTGAGAGAATTAAAAAAATTATAATGGTCGTAGACCCATAACATAGGTATTCTAATGAATCAGAAAGAGCTGACTGAGACATTTATAATGATTCCAAATTGAAGTATACTTATGCATGTGTGTATTAGAAAAATACGAAAGGGCTGCCATAGCGATAATGCAAATTATATAAACGTATTTTTAGTACTAGTCCATATAAACTCATATGTAATATATATATATATTTGTACGGCCGTCTAAGTATATATCTAGAGAACGCATTTTAAAGTTATCATTTATGTTTCACAAGAACAAAATGAGAGTCAAATATGAGAAAAACTTCGATAAAATTGTATAATACCAAAATAAGTCTCTTGATACATCCAAATATAACCTTTTTAATTCTCATCAGCATATTTCCGCATGCTGAAATCATTCCAAATTCCTCGGCTCATTGACTAACTGCCCTCATTAGAACGCTGAGTTGCATCAGCATTTTATGTCCATAAAAAAATACTTCGATGTATTAGCAGCATTGAATGACGAATTATATAAAATTTTAGATTGCATGGTCACAAGTATACATATTATATATCTCACTGATATATATACAAATATTAATTATTGCCGTAGTAGAGTTTTCACATTACGATGGGGTTGTGTGATTTTCATTGAGATTAGTCGTATTAAATATATGCCCCGTGATTCAGAGAAAGCTGAAATAAAACTCTTTCCCCATCGAAGTGCGAATGCGCTTTTCATACCATTGATCAAGTTAATTTGCACTTTTTTCAAGCGTATTTATTGGGAAGTGCATGCATAATTATAATGCTTTATCACGTGCTGTATTGCACTGGAATTGAAAAGGTTATACTCCTAGCACTTGCTCACAACGACATCTGGTGAATTAAATTATTTAATTTTGAAACTTGTGTGCACTGCTGGCTCTGTTGCATAGAATCCGGTTTAATATGAAAGAAATGAAATGAATCGGGCTTTAGGCCACCTTTGTGCACATATAGGCTAAACTGGGCCAGGAGAACCTCCTGAGGATGGTGAGATGATTGAGATGACACTGTCCTCCAGACACAGGATTCGAAATTCGAGCCCTGGCGGTCTGAGGCCGAGCACGCTACCTCTCGGTCACGGAGGCTCCCCACAATACTAACTTTCACACGTGGATGGGGAAGAAACAATTTTGTTTCTTTCAAACCGCCGAGACCGGGAACCGAACCCCGGACTCTGGCGTGAAAGGCAGCGGTGCTAACCACTACCCTAGGGCCCCCGCCCTTAATATGAAAGAGGCAGACCCAGCAAACACGAGCCAATGCTGGTTTGATGTTGGGACAGCGTCGTAGACGATGGGCCAACATCAATACAGCATTGGCTCAACATCTCGTGTTTGCTGTGAAGAGAGTTTGACTTCGCATTCAGATAATGTGTCTTCTGGCTATAAAATGAACCAGGCTACACTCTATAAAGTCACAGCTAGAAGCATAAATCCAAGTTGTCCGCCACGCGCACGTGAAAAATCTCTTATTGCTAAGAATTTTCCCAAAAAATTACGCAGAAGATTTATTTCGGTGTCTACACCTATATTTTTAGGTAGGCCTATGGGGAATTTAGTCCTGTGACTTTAGATCTAACTTTGTATTAGTTAACATTGGTGGAGTTTTTGTTGCGGACAAATTATTTCAACCCGGCTTGGCGGCGCACTTAATTTTTTTAATTTTATTATGTTTATTCAGAACAGTTCTTGAAATATATTATTTATTTGACGCAGAGTCAGCCCGTATTTTTTAAACTTCAAAGTAATACAATGTGCACAAGTGCAAGATGGTAATATTGGGTAGAAACCTACTATGTGATGTGATGACACACATTAGCAGAGCCCAGAAATCCGTTTTGTGACCATGTGTTAATACATTATTGGAATGAGTTCCAACAATGTAAAAATCATCTAGAATATTCATTTTTGATTTTCAGAAACGAGATAGAAAATCGAGGACTTCACATGAACACTTATTTGCAGAAATCCAAGTTGGCCACCATATTAACCATCGAAGGGCCATCGATTAGCTTTCCGTTGTATGTGATTCAAACAGTACAGCAGCAAAATGACAGGTTCAAGAGGCCTATAGCGGTGACCTGGCAAAGACATAATATTGGAGAATATCTGCCTGACAGTTTTGAAAACAAACTCTACAGCAGATTCTAGTGGATTTTTTTTTATGAGCAATCATAGATATTTCACGTGCGTGTGGCGGCCGTCTTGGATTTTCGCTTCCCGTGACTTTAGATCTAACTTTGTATTAGTTAACATTGGTGGAGTTTTTGTTGCGGACAAATTATTTCAACCCGGCTTGGCGGCGCACTTAAATTTTATTATGTTTCTTCAGAACAGTTTTTGAAATATATTATTCATTTGACGCAGAGTCAGCCCGAAATTATTTTAGAAAAAAAACCCTCAAGCTTCCCCCACTCCTCCTGAATATTGAATTGTGGCCCCCTTAACAGAGGACATACTAATAGGCTACAAGCTTTTTCTATTATTATTATTTATTGATTAAAATACACAATGCAATTATAAATCATATAATAACAATATGCTCATTAAAAAATATAACATAATACATGAGACGCCACTACCCATTCAGGACACAACAACTAAGTCTTGTAAATAATTAATTTTATTAGTTATTAGTTAATACCAGATATTGTCAGCCCTTCTATATACTATCGGCGCTAAGCAAACAACATATGTGTTCCGATACCAATAATCATTAAACTACTAATAGATAACTGCTCATCTATCTATCTATTCAGAAATATTAGAAAATACTTCGGAAAAAATGAGAAAATACTTGCCATTAGAAACCAGAATTAAATATTATGATTATTATGTCAAACCACTCATTGAGTATTGTAGCTCAGTTTGGGGTATTTGCTCGAAAGAAAATCTGACTAAAATCATTAAAATCCAAAAGAAAGCAGCAAGATTAATACTAACCCCAAGCTAAATTGGTTACCGTTTGACGAAATAGTAAAATTTAAGCAGGTTAGTCTTGTCTATAAAGCAGTTAATGGCAATGCGCCTCAATATATACAGACTATGTTGACTAATATTAAACACCACTCAAATTATTCACTCAGATCTTCAGCTGATAAAAAATTATTCGGTCCTAGAACACATCATAAATCCTTATCACACACAGGCGTAATTATATGGATTGCCTTACCAGAAAACATACAATCTTCAGAAACATTTACCAAATTCAAAAAATTGTATATTAAAAAAACTTTAGAAGAAAACAAATATAGATAATATTAAGTAATTCGCCGGTATATACAATGTAACATGTATCATTCAACAACAATGTTATTTAATTTTACACTGCTCTGCAGAGACAAGAGGCAGTATCTGCTTAGCCTACTTGTAAAGTGAGCAGATGCTGCATTTTGCCTTTGCACGGCAGTACATATGCATGTTTTAAATACTCTTTTCTGATTATCATGATTATACTGTGGGCCCTATCTTTTTTTCATTATTACTTATGTATTTTGTATGTTTGAGGGCCCCAAGGAAGATGGGCAAATGCTCATTGGGTTTACCCTCTTTAAATAAAGATTTTATTATTATTAATCTTATTTGTGACAGACCACTGCTGGAAACATTGAACCAGCATTAGCACCACACTCTCGTGGCTCTACATGCAATTACTTCATACAATTGAGCAACTTGTTTTCCCAATGAATTATTTTTTACTACATAGCATCGGGCACTCAATATATCAATAGCATGATAAAAAGCTCAAAACACTAAGCCAGTGTTGCATTAATGTTGGACCAGCCCAGCAAACGATGGGCCAACATTAAAACAACTAGGCTCAATGTCTTCTGTTTGTTGAGAAGTCAGCTGACAAGGTATCACATGACAATTAGTTTCAGGGTGAGTCAGTGTATCATAACAGAAGCTGTTCTAACCTAGTTAATGAGGCACTCTGACCCAACGCCGATTTAATGTTGGCCCGACGTCTGCGACGCTGGCCCAGCATTAAACCAAAATTGGGTCGGCATCCTGAGTTTACTAATGAGATATCATTCTGTGGATGCAGCAGTCACATCACTGGGCGACAGACGTCACAATATACATGCATACAAAACAAACATTTTTATCTGAAAACCCAACAGACACAAGACGTTGAACCAATACTGTTTTAATGCTGGGCCAGCGTCGAAGATGATGAGCCAATATTGAAACAACATTAGGACATGTTCGTGTTTTCTGGGAAGGAAAGCATGCATTTTTTCTAATGTTGAATCTATACTAAACCTGATGAACCATTTTCGCACCTATTTAAAAGCAATCTTGCTGTTATTTTTTTATTTTCGTCATTTTACTGTCGCAATTCCCACGAGACATTGACACAGTGTTGGTTTAATGTTGGGCCAGCGTCGCAGACGGTGGGCCAACATTAAACCAACCCTGATAAAGTGATAGAAAAATATCTGAGTTTGTAAAATGCATAAATGCATGAGATTCACATTAAAATCATGGCGGATTCCTCAGTCAATTCTGACAATTTTTATGGCATTTTGCACATGCTATAATATACTCTGAAAGTTTTGGGCGGTATTTCTGATGTTAGACCTGTAATGAAATTGTGAGACAAAGTTAATGGGTTTATCATTTGTTTATAGAGGGCGACATTTTTTTTATTTACTACATGTTAAATAGATTAACTTTTAAACTATACAATAAATTGTTCAATGGATTTCTTCGGGTATAGTCGCCGCATTAGAAGAACAAATTGCTTTTGACAATCGGTTGAGAATTGACTGTTAAAAATCAATCAGCGAATCAAATCAGCGAAAATCATTCACCACGGATAATGTGAATCCGACTATAATAGGGTACCAAAAATAGGATTTAGGTCACTTTTGTGCACATACAGGATAAACTGGGCCAGGAGAACCGCCGGAGGATGGTGAGATGTGTGAGATGACATTGTCCTCCAGACACAGGATTCGAAATTCAAACCCTGGCGGTCTGAGGCCGAGCACCCTTCCTCTCGGTCACGGAGGCTCCAAACAATACTGAGTTTTACGAGTGGATGGAGAAGGAACATTTTTGTTTCTTTCAAAACCGTCGAGAGAGGGAAACAAACTCTAGTGTGAAAAGCAGCGGTGCTAACCACTACCCTAGGGCACCATCGTACACCACGCGGCATACTGTGGCACTAAAAGTTGACCTATACACTAAGATATGTTAATTTATTCAGGCCAGGTCCTACCACCCAGCAATAACGAGGCGCTGACCTCTGTTATTTTAACCCTTTCGCTGCTATAATTACGACTACAATCGTTTTTACTCTGTTTTATTAGCTGGTTAAATTACTGTTATTCGGTATCAAGATTTGTAAATATTTGGACTCAAATTAAACAAATATCATTAATTTTTACCCACTTGAAGCTCAAGTGAGTAAAAATGTAAGGTACACAACTTGACGGAGATAGTGTTATGCCAACGGGTGGGCTGATATACATGGTATAGACTGTATACAGACTACTATAACTTGTTTATCAATTAACACCAAGGAATCTGTCCCCACAATCACCAAGGTTTTTTCATATCATAGACGGCAATGCAAACCCCATGCATTTGAACAGTTTGGATAGTTCACTGTTTATATCAGAAATGCATAATATTATGCCTTTTTGATAGTATATGTATTACCCGGCATGACCTGGCTGCCTAATTCACTTAATTAGCGGCATACCCCGTCACACTGACCGCCATTTTATTAGCACAACATGCGATATTGCCATGATTGTGCAGCTGGTGGCAACATAATACAGTATAAACTTGGGATTCATCGTGGGTGTAGGCCTATTCCAACTCATTAGGGGTGTAGCAGGGGCGGATTCAGGATTTGAAAAACGAGGGGCGTGGGGGACTCGCCCCCAATATTTTTTTGACATATTCAGGGGACGTTTTAAAGATTTTGCAGCCCCCCTCCCCATGGATTCGCACCTTGTATGTATAACATGTTTTCTCATGTGTGATTTACCAAACTAACCATATTGTATATATAGGTCTACATGCACATATATCGTTATGAGAAATAAGTGTAAATACTTTTTATTAATGTCAATAAAATATCTATCTATCTAATAATCATTCTCTCAGGCGATATGACCTTGATTGTGCAGCTGGTGACAACATAATACTGTATAAACCTGGGTCTCATTGCGGGGTTTAGGTCTATTCCAACTCATTAGGAGGAGTAGGTTTATGCCAACAGAAAACAACACATTGTGACTCCCGGTATAATATAGGGGTTACCTGGTACATCCCAGCAAATACTACAAACTGATTCAATGTTGTTTAAATGTTGGGTCAGCGTCGTAGACGGTGGCCCAACATTAAAACAACATTAGTCCATGTATCGTGTTTGCTTGGATGTAAGTTAAAGCAGGTGTGCCGTTTTGCTTCACTGAATCATAATATTTACATCGCGACGGCCCCCACTCCTGTGGACGTTGACCGTGATCGTGTGTGGGCCCACAATATTTACTGAGCGAATCATACCGACCCAACTACTTTAAGATCTTGTGGACAGTATAGAACCCGATACCCAGAGACAAAATAATTTAATCGTCCCTTGGATTTAAAAGGGTGTATATCCCCCAGTGGTGATCAGAGGGTTAATAGATTTCTAGATGGATGCCAAATATGTAGCTTCTTTGGCAAGAGTCCGGTTCGGTCATTTTGTGTACGAGACATGAACCCGGTGTTATTGGTGTTATTTTACGACGCTGGTCCCGTATTTTCATGTACAAGTTACGATATATCTTTATAATTCTATGCACTGTAATTCTATGGACAGGCCTATATCGTAGGTTTCGGATTCAATGGTGGAGATGGCTATCTCGTCCAAACCGAAGCCTACGATATATATCGTAACTTGTACGAGAATACTGGTCCAATTGGACTATGCATGTAACTATGTCCCCATAGCCAAACACAATTCTACCGTTCTACGATTTTTTTCTAATTTGTTATAACGGTCTACTATTTCGTAACGGTCTACTATTTTCGTGATAACGTCTAGTATTTCTAGTCTAGTAGAACATTATAACGGAATAGTAGACCGTTATAACGAAATAGTAGACCGTTAGGCATATAACGAAATAGTAGACCGTTATAGCGGATCAGCAGACAGTTAACCTTTTCACTACCATACATGACGGAAATTTCCGTCGTCATTCGTCAATGAACGTAACCATAAAATGACACAAATTTTCGTCAGATATATATACTTTGAAGCTGGAAATTGCGTTAGCAATTCCAGCTTCAAATGACGAAAAATAGAACTCCTACACCAGTATATCTGGATCCTGGCATGCACCCCGGCCTGGAAGTCAAAGGGTTAAAGCGGATTGGAAAAAAATATTAATGTCCTAAATACACTTCTTATATATCTTCCTGAATCAAACTTGTATATAAGATATTTAAGTTACAGCAGCGTATAGCAGTGAATTCGTCATCAGGTCACATGGCTTTCTGTATTCGGCGAAACGAAATGGAGCGAAACAAAGCTGACGAAACTGACGAAACGAAACGAAACTGACGAAACGAAACTGGTTTCCTGTAATCGACGAAACGAAACTGACGAAACGAACTGACGAAACTGGTTTCCCGTAATCGACAAAACTGAAGAAATTGAGTTTCTTTAATCGACGAAACTGACGAGACTAAGCTCATGTGACGACTACGGCTCGAATTTCGAACCCTGAGACGTTGACCCGATATTGATAATGTGACCAGCATTGTAGATGTAAGTACAAGTAGATGTAATGTCAACTTCCTATAACCACTCATGCTATTCTAATGTTGTTTTAATTTTGGGCACTACCTACGACGCTGGTCCAGCATTAAATTAACATTGTCGTAAGGCCTCGTGTTCGCGTGGGCTATCTTCTTCCAGTCTGTCAGAGGCAGGATGTGAAATATGTGTTAATGGTACTTCTATGTGTTGAGAGATATGTGCTGTATGGTACATATCAGGTTACGGCGTGATCCACCCGGCTGTACCGCACCCAGGCAGTCTGTCTTGGGATGAAGCTGGTAACACCTACGTGTCTCTGGGATGAAGCTGGTAACATCTACGTGTCTCAGTCTACATGTACCCAGGGTAAACACTATCAACAATATGCTAATAGTTTAGTAGATAAGGTAACCTATTGTGCATTTTATGATTAAAGCATGAAATTTCCACCACTTGTAGAGCATATCCTGAGGGTCATTTTTAGATGTGGAGGTAAACTGGATTTGACCTCTGATGACCTCTAGAGGTCATTGACCTCGAAAGGTCAAAATATTCACTGGCAAAGCCAAAAAGTAGTGAAAATTATATATAACAATGTCTATGATTTGTTTCTGTGTCCCAAACGTGTGTCAAATACCCGACTTGACTGTTCTGAATCATAAACATAGCACCAAGGTCATGTCAAGGTCACACCAAGGTCATTTAAAGGTCAAACCGGCAGAAAATAGTTAAAATGTCCACTTTTTTATCAATTTCCACACTGTGTTTGTGTAGTCATTTATTACAAAGGACTGGTTTTGACATATTCGTCGTCCTATGTATTTTCCACACACATTTTATGACATTAGGGGCAGTATCAACCTTTGGAAAGGAGGATATCTTCCTCTTATTACGCTCCTTACTCAATATTTAGTTGGTCGGGCCAAATTACAAATATGCAGCATTGTTAAAGATTAATCTGGGCTCCCAAAGCTAAATATTGATAAATAATTGGGTTTATGAAGTTTGACATAGGGTGGGGTTGTGTTTTACTGGAGTACCATCCGAAAGCAATTTGAAGGGCATGTCAAGGTCACTTCAAGGTCAAACTGGCAAAAACTGTTACCATGATCACATGTCTTCTTCAGAGCTGTTCCAATTTCTTTTTCGAACGTGTCTTCACTTAAAGGAGTCTGAGCTCCAGTCTGGTGATTGCACATGTATACATCATGTATATCTACATCAACCTAACTTTATGCAGGTGAGCCATTGAGATAATTTAAAGACAGCTCAGTTTGTTTTTGTAATTTCCCTTAATTTAATTGGTTTTATGTCTATTGGTTATAAATTTACTAGCATCCATGTAGCAATCATATGTCTCCTTCAATAAGTTTGGTCGACAAATCAGTGTCTTCTAATACGGGACCACATCATTATATATAGGCATAGATTAATGCCATCATCTCTATCTAGTCTCTCTAGTCTAATGTTCCAGGTGGCTGGACGTTGTTAGATGACCACATAAATTTAGAGGAAATGACGGCCTTTTATACTGATCATAACTGTTCGACTAGAATGTTGAATTTTATATATATTCTTAGCCATTCTGACCTCAGAGATTATATCTCTGATACCACACGCTCATTTCGCCATATGCACGCATGGCGATTGACCAGATTTATCAGCCGTTAGTGAGCGTTACCACGTGATTTTATAACCATTCCTATAACCACGGAACTATTTTGGTGTTCACTTCAACTCATTACTTATCCTTTTTTCAATATTTAATTTGATTTTAGAGTTTGTTACAGGTAAGGGCTATTTATTCTGTTTAGTATTGGATAAATTGAACCAGCATAATTCGCATGTCATTCAGTAATTTATATTTGCCAGTGTTTTGAAGCCGATTGTAAATTCTGTCAGAAAAACGTAAACATGGACCTTCTCACAGCAGCGCGTAGACAGAAAAAGTAATCCATTGAATGTTTTCTATTTCTATGTGAATATAAACTCATATGTGGCGGTGTAGTGGTGTTTTATATTTGCCATATATATTCAGGACACTCAAGCGTGTTTATAAGCCTACAGTTGTTATATCAACAAAACTGCTCAAAATGAGCAGTTTTTGTCGAAACATGGCGTGTGGTTACAGAGAGAGAGCGGGGTTGACCTGAGCGACATCTATGTGTGGAGAATGATTCTTAGCGTGACACTAATATCCTTATAGAAGTGGTGAGCCGGTTTTTATCCCACGACCGTAAGGGAAGGGGGGGTTTTTAAATTCTTACAATCACATTCCCCACGATACGGAGATGTACAGGCGATTTATTAAAAGAGTTCACTGAATTTTAAAATGGCCGCAACAAATCAACTTCATAATTTATTGTGGCTTCAAAAACTCAAACTTTGCAAGAAATTAGTCAAATTTTACAATTTTAAACATACCGGATACTATAAATAATTTCTAGGCTACATCAATTTTTCAGAAAGCTCGGCAAAATATCGATGTCATGACTGCAAAATTTTCTCGGTAAATTAAGACCCTGTCACCATGATATATATATAAAACCGATTATTCCATCGTTCTGTATTCAATTCATACTGCATTATTTTCTATTAGGACATTGCGCTTATCCTCCACTTGTCGGCAACACTTGCATTATTACTAGACTAAACCTTTCATAGCCATCAAATAGGATATATAATATTAACTACTTTGCACATCTACCACTCCGTTATAACGGTACAGTATTTCGTTATAACGATATATTATTATGTTATAACGGTTTACTAATCTGTTATAGCGATCTAATGTTCCGTTATAATGGTCTAGTATTTCGTTATAACGGTCTACGACTTTGTTATAACGACAAACTAATTCAGCATAACAGTCTACTATTCCGTTATAACAGTCTAGCATTTCGTTATAACGGTCTAGTATTTCGTTATAACGGTCTACTAATCCGTTATAACAGTCTACTATTCCGCTATAACGGTTCATTATTGCACTATAGCGGTCTATTATTCCGTTATAAATGCCTAGTATTTCGTTACAACGAAATACTATTTCGTTAAAGCGGTCTATTATTTCGCTTTAACGGCCTAGAGCTTCGCTATAACGGTCTACTAATCCGTTACAACGGTCTACTAATCCGTTATAGCTGTCCACTAATCCATTATAAAGGTCTACTAATCTGTTATAACGGTATACTATCATTTTATAACGGTCTAGTATTTCGTTATAACGGCCTACTATTTTGCTATAAACCGTTATAACGAAATAGTATACCGTTATAACGAAATACTAGACCGTTATCAAGGTCATAACTAAATACTAGACCGTTATAACGACCTACAAGGCCATATAAGCACAAAATACTATTACGTTATAATTGTCTAATATCCCGCTATAACGGTCTAGCATTTAGTTATAACGGTCTAGTATTTTGTTATAACGGTATACTAATCCGTTATAACGGTCTACTATTCCGCTATAACGGTTCAGTATTGCACTATAGCGGTCTATTTTCCCGTTATAAATGGCTAGTATTTCGTTACAACGGAATACTATTTCTTTGTAACGGTATATTATTTCGCTATAACGGTCTAGAGTTTTGTTATAACGGTCTATTAATCCGTTACAACGGTCTACTAATCCGTTATAGCTGTCCATTAATCTATTATAACGGTCTACTAATCCGGTATAGCGGTATGCTATCATTTTATAACGGTCTAGTATTTCGATATAACGGTCTACTTTTTTGCTATAAACCGTTATAGCGAAATAGTAGACCGTTATAACGAAATACTAGACCGTTATCAAGGTCATAACTAAATACTAGACCGTTATAACGACCTACAAGACCATAATCACGAAATAATAGACCGCTATAATGGGATAGTAGACATTATAAAAATTTGGTAGACCGTTATAACGAAATACTAGCCCGTTATAACGGATTAAACAATAAATCCACTTCCGTAGATAACCTTGTTTTGGCTGATATCGATTTTTCTCTTTGAATTATCCATGTCTGTCCTGTTATCTGGGCGGATGCTTTTAACCTTGAGAATTTATAACGGTCTACTATTCCGTTATAACGGTCTATTAATCAGTTATAACCGTTATAACAAAATACTAGACCGTTATAACGAATTAGTAGACTGCTATAACGGATAAGTACACTGCTATAACGAACTACTAGACCGTTATAACGAAATACCAGAATGCTATAACGAAATACATCACCGTTATAACGAGATACGAGACCGTTTTAACGGATTAGTAGACCGTTCTAACAGATTAGTAGACCGTTATAACGGATTAGTAGGTATAACGAATTAGTAGACCGTTATAACAGCTTAGTAGGCCGTTGTAACGGGATAGTAGACAGTTATAACGGATTGGTAGACCGTTATAACGAAATACTAAACCGCTATAACGAGATACTAGATCATTATAGCGGAATAGTGGACCGTTATAACGGTAGACTTAACAGTCATAAAGAAATAGAGGACCGCTATAACGAGATAGTAGACCGTTATAACGAAATACTATACAGTTATAGCGGATAGTAGACCGTTATAACGGAAGACTTGACCGTTATAACGAAATAGTAGACCTCTTTAACGGATTAGTAGACCGTTATAACGGATTAGTAGACCGTTATAACGGATGAGTAGACCGTTATAACGGATTAGTAGACCGTTATAACGGATGAGAAGACCGTTATAATGGATTAGTAGAACGCTATAACGTGATACTAGACCGTCATAACAAAATAGTAGACCGTTATAACGGGATAGTAAACCGTTATAATGAAATACTAGACCGTTATAACGGAATAGTAGACCTCCATAACGAAATACTAGACCGTTATAACGGAATAGTAGACCGTGATAACGGATTAGTAAGCCGTTATAACGGATTTGTAAGCCGCTGTAGCGTGATACTAGACCGTTAAAACAAAATACTTTACCGTTATAACGGGAAAGTAGACCGTTATAACGAAATACTATATCGCTATAACGGAATAGTAGACCGTTATAACGAAAGACTAGACCGTTATAACGGGATAGTAGACAGTTATAATGAGATACTAGACCGTTATAACGGGATAATAGACCGTTTTAACGGTATTACTAGACCGTTATAGCGGATTAGTAGACGTTAAGAGGAATTGAAAAAAATCTGATTGTCATAAAAAAAGTCTTATTGTCATAAAAATATTTTGTTTCAGCTGATATAGTTTTTTCCTTTGAATTACCCACACCTGTATTGATATCTGGGCGGATGTAGAACTCTTATCCTTAAAATTGAAAAAAAAAATGGCTGCCAAGAAATCGCCGAAATTATTATGCTTTTGCTAATTCTTCTTATTGAAAATCCCTCTCTCAGAGCATTACACGCCGTGATAATTATTACTTAATAGCACATCATTACACATATAAGACAATGAACAGTAATAATCTACTTGTTCACATGTATCCTACATAAGGGGGAGGGGGGCACCTTCAATTACAAGGGAGGAGGACTTTTTTTTAAATATATATTTCCAAACTAAATTTTCGTTAAATAAATAATCGTTCAATGCTGTAAATAAATATTAAAATTTGTAATAAATAATTATTTCAGCGTATGAGCAACATAATTTAATAATCCCCCAAAAATCGAGCCTCATTTATCCGGCATAATTAAATTACCTTTAAATTTGTGAAGCCTCGCTTTGCTCGGATCGTTTGCCTCCAAAAAAATGAAATGAATCGGGCTTTAGGCCACCTTTGTGCACATATAGGCTAAACTGGGCCAGGAGAACCTCCTGAGGATGGTGAGATGATTGAGATGACACTGTCCTCCAGACACAGGATTCGAAATTCGAGCCCTGGCGGTCTGAGGCCGAGCACGCTACCTCTCGGTCACGGAGGCTCCCCATAATACTAACTTTCACACGTGGATGGGGAAGAAACAATTTTGTTTCTTTCAAACCGCCGAGACCGGGAACCGAACCCCGGACTCTGGCGTGAAAGGCAGCGGTGCTAACCACTACCCTAGGGCCCCCGCCCTTAATATGAAAGAGGCAGACCCAGCAAACACGAGCCAATGCTGGTTTGATGTTGGGACAGCGTCGTAGACGATGGGCCAACATCAATACAGCATTGGCTCAACATCTCGTGTTTGCTGTGAAGAGAGTTTGACTTCGCATTCAGATAATGTGTCTTCTGGCTATAAAATGAACCAGGCTACACTCTATAAAGTCACAGCTAGAAGCATAAATCCAAGTTGTCCGCCACGCGCACGTGAAAAATCTCTTATTGCTAAGAATTTTCCCAAAAAATTACGCAGAAGATTTATTTCGGTGTCTACACCTATATTTTTAGGTAGGCCTATGGGGAATTTAGTCCTGTGACTTTAGATCTAACTTTGTATTAGTTAACATTGGTGGAGTTTTTGTTGCGGACAAATTATTTCAACCCGGCTTGGCGGCGCACTTAATTTTTTTAATTTTATTATGTTTATTCAGAACAGTTCTTGAAATATATTATTTATTTGACGCAGAGTCAGCCCGTATTTTTTAAACTTCAAAGTAATACAATGTGCACAAGTGCAAGATGGTAATATTGGGTAGAAACCTACTATGTGATGTGATGACACACATTAGCAGAGCCCAGAAATCCGTTTTGTGACCATGTGTTAATACATTATTGGAATGAGTTCCAACAATGTAAAAATCATCTAGAATATTCATTTTTGATTTTCAGAAACGAGATAGAAAATCGAGGACTTCACATGAACACTTATTTGCAGAAATCCAAGTTGGCCACCATATTAACCATCGAAGGGCCATCGATTAGCTTTCCGTTGTATGTGATTCAAACAGTACAGCAGCAAAATGACAGGTTCAAGAGGCCTATAGCGGTGACCTGGCAAAGACATAATATTGGAGAATATCTGCCTGACAGTTTTGAAAACAAACTCTACAGCAGATTCTAGTGGATTTTTTTTTATGAGCAATCATAGATATTTCACGTGCGTGTGGCGGCCGTCTTGGATTTTCGCTTCCCGTGACTTTAGATCTAACTTTGTATTAGTTAACATTGGTGGAGTTTTTGTTGCGGACAAATTATTTCAACCCGGCTTGGCGGCGCACTTAAATTTTATTATGTTTCTTCAGAACAGTTTTTGAAATATATTATTCATTTGACGCAGAGTCAGCCCGAAATTATTTTAGAAAAAAAACCCTCAAGCTTCCCCCACTCCTCCTGAATATTGAATTGTGGCCCCCTTAACAGAGGACATACTAATAGGCTACAAGCTTTTTCTATTATTATTATTTATTGATTAAAATACACAATGCAATTATAAATCATATAATAACAATATGCTCATTAAAAAATATAACATAATACATGAGACGCCACTACCCATTCAGGACACAACAACTAAGTCTTGTAAATAATTAATTTTATTAGTTATTAGTTAATACCAGATATTGTCAGCCCTTCTATATACTATCGGCGCTAAGCAAACAACATATGTGTTCCGATACCAATAATCATTAAACTACTAATAGATAACTGCTCATCTATCTATCTATTCAGAAATATTAGAAAATACTTCGGAAAAAATGAGAAAATACTTGCCATTAGAAACCAGAATTAAATATTATGATTATTATGTCAAACCACTCATTGAGTATTGTAGCTCAGTTTGGGGTATTTGCTCGAAAGAAAATCTGACTAAAATCATTAAAATCCAAAAGAAAGCAGCAAGATTAATACTAACCCCAAGCTAAATTGGTTACCGTTTGACGAAATAGTAAAATTTAAGCAGGTTAGTCTTGTCTATAAAGCAGTTAATGGCAATGCGCCTCAATATATACAGACTATGTTGACTAATATTAAACACCACTCAAATTATTCACTCAGATCTTCAGCTGATAAAAAATTATTCGGTCCTAGAACACATCATAAATCCTTATCACACACAGGCGTAATTATATGGATTGCCTTACCAGAAAACATACAATCTTCAGAAACATTTACCAAATTCAAAAAATTGTATATTAAAAAAACTTTAGAAGAAAACAAATATAGATAATATTAAGTAATTCGCCGGTATATACAATGTAACATGTATCATTCAACAACAATGTTATTTAATTTTACACTGCTCTGCAGAGACAAGAGGCAGTATCTGCTTAGCCTACTTGTAAAGTGAGCAGATGCTGCATTTTGCCTTTGCACGGCAGTACATATGCATGTTTTAAATACTCTTTTCTGATTATCATGATTATACTGTGGGCCCTATCTTTTTTTCATTATTACTTATGTATTTTGTATGTTTGAGGGCCCCAAGGAAGATGGGCAAATGCTCATTGGGTTTACCCTCTTTAAATAAAGATTTTATTATTATTAATCTTATTTGTGACAGACCACTGCTGGAAACATTGAACCAGCATTAGCACCACACTCTCGTGGCTCTACATGCAATTACTTCATACAATTGAGCAACTTGTTTTCCCAATGAATTATTTTTTACTACATAGCATCGGGCACTCAATATATCAATAGCATGATAAAAAGCTCAAAACACTAAGCCAGTGTTGCATTAATGTTGGACCAGCCCAGCAAACGATGGGCCAACATTAAAACAACTAGGCTCAATGTCTTCTGTTTGTTGAGAAGTCAGCTGACAAGGTATCACATGACAATTAGTTTCAGGGTGAGTCAGTGTATCATAACAGAAGCTGTTCTAACCTAGTTAATGAGGCACTCTGACCCAACGCCGATTTAATGTTGGCCCGACGTCTGCGACGCTGGCCCAGCATTAAACCAAAATTGGGTCGGCATCCTGAGTTTACTAATGAGATATCATTCTGTGGATGCAGCAGTCACATCACTGGGCGACAGACGTCACAATATACATGCATACAAAACAAACATTTTTATCTGAAAACCCAACAGACACAAGACGTTGAACCAATACTGTTTTAATGCTGGGCCAGCGTCGAAGATGATGAGCCAATATTGAAACAACATTAGGACATGTTCGTGTTTTCTGGGAAGGAAAGCATGCATTTTTTCTAATGTTGAATCTATACTAAACCTGATGAACCATTTTCGCACCTATTTAAAAGCAATCTTGCTGTTATTTTTTTATTTTCGTCATTTTACTGTCGCAATTCCCACGAGACATTGACACAGTGTTGGTTTAATGTTGGGCCAGCGTCGCAGACGGTGGGACAACATTAAACCAACCCTGATAAAGTGATAGAAAAATATCTGAGTTTGTAAAATGCATAAATGCATGAGATTCACATTAAAATCATGGCGGATTCCTCAGTCAATTCTGACAATTTTTATGGCATTTTGCACATGCTATAATATACTCTGAAAGTTTTGGGCGGTATTTCTGATGTTAGACCTGTAATGAAATTGTGAGACAAAGTTAATGGGTTTATCATTTGTTTATAGAGGGCGACATTTTTTTTATTTACTACATGTTAAATAGATTAACTTTTAAACTATACAATAAATTGTTCAATGGATTTCTTCGGGTATAGTCGCCGCATTAGAAGAACAAATTGCTTTTGACAATCGGTTGAGAATTGACTGTTAAAAATCAATCAGCGAATCAAATCAGCGAAAATCATTCACCACGGATAATGTGAATCCGACTATAATAGGGTACCAAAAATAGGATTTAGGTCACTTTTGTGCACATACAGGATAAACTGGGCCAGGAGAACCGCCGGAGGATGGTGAGATGTGTGAGATGACATTGTCCTCCAGACACAGGATTCGAAATTCAAACCCTGGCGGTCTGAGGCCGAGCACCCTTCCTCTCGGTCACGGAGGCTCCAAACAATACTGAGTTTTACGAGTGGATGGAGAAGGAACATTTTTGTTTCTTTCAAAACCGTCGAGAGAGGGAAACAAACTCTAGTGTGAAAAGCAGCGGTGCTAACCACTACCCTAGGGCACCATCGTACACCACGCGGCATACTGTGGCACTAAAAGTTGACCTATACACTAAGATATGTTAATTTATTCAGGCCAGGTCCTACCACCCAGCAATAACGAGGCGCTGACCTCTGTTATTTTAACCCTTTCGCTGCTATAATTACGACTACAATCGTTTTTACTCTGTTTTATTAGCTGGTTAAATTACTGTTATTCGGTATCAAGATTTGTAAATATTTGGACTCAAATTAAACAAATATCATTAATTTTTACCCACTTGAAGCTCAAGTGAGTAAAAATGTAAGGTACACAACTTGACGGAGATAGTGTTATGCCAACGGGTGGGCTGATATACATGGTATAGACTGTATACAGACTACTATAACTTGTTTATCAATTAACACCAAGGAATCTGTCCCCACAATCACCAAGGTTTTTTCATATCATAGACGGCAATGCAAACCCCATGCATTTGAACAGTTTGGATAGTTCACTGTTTATATCAGAAATGCATAATATTATGCCTTTTTGATAGTATATGTATTACCCGGCATGACCTGGCTGCCTAATTCACTTAATTAGCGGCATACCCCGTCACACTGACCGCCATTTTATTAGCACAACATGCGATATTGCCATGATTGTGCAGCTGGTGGCAACATAATACAGTATAAACTTGGGATTCATCGTGGGTGTAGGCCTATTCCAACTCATTAGGGGTGTAGCAGGGGCGGATTCAGGATTTGAAAAACGAGGGGCGTGGGGGACTCGCCCCCAATATTTTTTTGACATATTCAGGGGACGTTTTAAAGATTTTGCAGCCCCCCTCCCCATGGATTCGCACCTTGTATGTATAACATGTTTTCTCATGTGTGATTTACCAAACTAACCATATTGTATATATAGGTCTACATGCACATATATCGTTATGAGAAATAAGTGTAAATACTTTTTATTAATGTCAATAAAATATCTATCTATCTAATAATCATTCTCTCAGGCGATATGACCTTGATTGTGCAGCTGGTGACAACATAATACTGTATAAACCTGGGTCTCATTGCGGGGTTTAGGTCTATTCCAACTCATTAGGAGGAGTAGGTTTATGCCAACAGAAAACAACACATTGTGACTCCCGGTATAATATAGGGGTTACCTGGTACATCCCAGCAAATACTACAAACTGATTCAATGTTGTTTAAATGTTGGGTCAGCGTCGTAGACGGTGGCCCAACATTAAAACAACATTAGTCCATGTATCGTGTTTGCTTGGATGTAAGTTAAAGCAGGTGTGCCGTTTTGCTTCACTGAATCATAATATTTACATCGCGACGGCCCCCACTCCTGTGGACGTTGACCGTGATCGTGTGTGGGCCCACAATATTTACTGAGCGAATCATACCGACCCAACTACTTTAAGATCTTGTGGACAGTATAGAACCCGATACCCAGAGACAAAATAATTTAATCGTCCCTTGGATTTAAAAGGGTGTATATCCCCCAGTGGTGATCAGAGGGTTAATAGATTTCTAGATGGATGCCAAATATGTAGCTTCTTTGGCAAGAGTCCGGTTCGGTCATTTTGTGTACGAGACATGAACCCGGTGTTATTGGTGTTATTTTACGACGCTGGTCCCGTATTTTCATGTACAAGTTACGATATATCTTTATAATTCTATGCACTGTAATTCTATGGACAGGCCTATATCGTAGGTTTCGGATTCAATGGTGGAGATGGCTATCTCGTCCAAACCGAAGCCTACGATATATATCGTAACTTGTACGAGAATACTGGTCCAATTGGACTATGCATGTAACTATGTCCCCATAGCCAAACACAATTCTACCGTTCTACGATTTTTTTCTAATTTGTTATAACGGTCTACTATTTCGTAACGGTCTACTATTTTCGTGATAACGTCTAGTATTTCTAGTCTAGTAGAACATTATAACGGAATAGTAGACCGTTATAACGAAATAGTAGACCGTTAGGCATATAACGAAATAGTAGACCGTTATAGCGGATCAGCAGACAGTTAACCTTTTCACTACCATACATGACGGAAATTTCCGTCGTCATTCGTCAATGAACGTAACCATAAAATGACACAAATTTTCGTCAGATATATATACTTTGAAGCTGGAAATTGCGTTAGCAATTCCAGCTTCAAATGACGAAAAATAGAACTCCTACACCAGTATATCTGGATCCTGGCATGCACCCCGGCCTGGAAGTCAAAGGGTTAAAGCGGATTGGAAAAAAATATTAATGTCCTAAATACACTTCTTATATATCTTCCTGAATCAAACTTGTATATAAGATATTTAAGTTACAGCAGCGTATAGCAGTGAATTCGTCATCAGGTCACATGGCTTTCTGTATTCGGCGAAACGAAATGGAGCGAAACAAAGCTGACGAAACTGACGAAACGAAACGAAACTGACGAAACGAAACTGGTTTCCTGTAATCGACGAAACGAAACTGACGAAACGAACTGACGAAACTGGTTTCCCGTAATCGACAAAACTGAAGAAATTGAGTTTCTTTAATCGACGAAACTGACGAGACTAAGCTCATGTGACGACTACGGCTCGAATTTCGAACCCTGAGACGTTGACCCGATATTGATAATGTGACCAGCATTGTAGATGTAAGTACAAGTAGATGTAATGTCAACTTCCTATAACCACTCATGCTATTCTAATGTTGTTTTAATTTTGGGCACTACCTACGACGCTGGTCCAGCATTAAATTAACATTGTCGTAAGGCCTCGTGTTCGCGTGGGCTATCTTCTTCCAGTCTGTCAGAGGCAGGATGTGAAATATGTGTTAATGGTACTTCTATGTGTTGAGAGATATGTGCTGTATGGTACATATCAGGTTACGGCGTGATCCACCCGGCTGTACCGCACCCAGGCAGTCTGTCTTGGGATGAAGCTGGTAACACCTACGTGTCTCTGGGATGAAGCTGGTAACATCTACGTGTCTCAGTCTACATGTACCCAGGGTAAACACTATCAACAATATGCTAATAGTTTAGTAGATAAGGTAACCTATTGTGCATTTTATGATTAAAGCATGAAATTTCCACCACTTGTAGAGCATATCCTGAGGGTCATTTTTAGATGTGGAGGTAAACTGGATTTGACCTCTGATGACCTCTAGAGGTCATTGACCTCGAAAGGTCAAAATATTCACTGGCAAAGCCAAAAAGTAGTGAAAATTATATATAACAATGTCTATGATTTGTTTCTGTGTCCCAACGAGATACGAGACCGTTTTAACGGATTAGTAGACCGTTCTAACAGATTAGTAGACCGTTATAACGGATTAGTAGGTATAACGAATTAGTAGACCGTTATAACAGCTTAGTAGGCCGTTGTAACGGGATAGTAGACAGTTATAACGGATTGGTAGACCGTTATAACGAAATACTAAACCGCTATAACGAGATACTAGATCATTATAGCGGAATAGTGGACCGTTATAACGGTAGACTTAACAGTCATAAAGAAATAGAGGACCGCTATAACGAGATAGTAGACCGTTATAACGAAATACTATACAGTTATAGCGGATAGTAGACCGTTATAACGGAAGACTTGACCGTTATAACGAAATAGTAGACCTCTTTAACGGATTAGTAGACCGTTATAACGGATTAGTAGACCGTTATAACGGATGAGTAGACCGTTATAACGGATTAGTAGACCGTTATAACGGATGAGAAGACCGTTATAATGGATTAGTAGAACGCTATAACGTGATACTAGACCGTCATAACAAAATAGTAGACCGTTATAACGGGATAGTAAACCGTTATAATGAAATACTAGACCGTTATAACGGAATAGTAGACCTCCATAACGAAATACTAGACCGTTATAACGGAATAGTAGACCGTGATAACGGATTAGTAAGCCGTTATAACGGATTTGTAAGCCGCTGTAGCGTGATACTAGACCGTTAAAACAAAATACTTTACCGTTATAACGGGAAAGTAGACCGTTATAACGAAATACTATATCGCTATAACGGAATAGTAGACCGTTATAACGAAAGACTAGACCGTTATAACGGGATAGTAGACAGTTATAATGAGATACTAGACCGTTATAACGGGATAATAGACCGTTTTAACGGTATTACTAGACCGTTATAGCGGATTAGTAGACGTTAAGAGGAATTGAAAAAAATCTGATTGTCATAAAAAAAGTCTTATTGTCATAAAAATATTTTGTTTCAGCTGATATAGTTTTTTCCTTTGAATTACCCACACCTGTATTGATATCTGGGCGGATGTAGAACTCTTATCCTTAAAATTGAAAAAAAATGGCTGCCAAGAAATCGCCGAAATTATTATGCTTTTGCTAATTCTTCTTATTGAAAATCCCTCTCTCAGAGCATTACACGCCGTGATAATTATTACTTAATAGCACATCATTACACATATAAGACAATGAACAGTAATAATCTACTTGTTCACATGTATCCTACATAAGGGGGAGGGGGGCACCTTCAATTACAAGGGAGGAGGACTTTTTTTTAAATATATATTTCCAAACTAAATTTTCGTTAAATAAATAATCGTTCAATGCTGTAAATAAATATTAAAATTTGTAATAAATAATTATTTCAGCGTATGAGCAACATAATTTAATAATCCCCCAAAAATCGAGCCTCATTTATCCGGCATAATTAAATTACCTTTAAATTTGTGAAGCCTCGCTTTGCTCGGATCGTTTGCCTCCAGAGGAATGCTAGGCTTAGCTTGGTATCCAAAATATACCCCCCCCCCTCTCACAGATAGGCAAATATGCTAGCGAATGTGCTTATCAATTAAAATATTTGAAATTCGCTCACAATTTGCAACACTCGCCGAGTATTTGTAAGCGTCGGTAACAAATTCGGAACGTTCGCGAAATAGATACATATTTGTTTAAATGTGTGGTATAGCCCTAGTCACAATACCACGAAACATACTAGTATATGACTATAACACTGAATAACATCATATCGCTGTATATTTTGAAATTCTGATTAACGCTGCCTCTCACTCTTGTATAAACCAATTGATGTACAAAAGGCTACAGTTGACATACAAAGAGGGCGCCATTCGGCTTCCTGAGATTGGGCGTCCAAGGTCAAGTTAAGATCATTTCAAGGGACTGTGTTTTCATATCAATGTCAATGACACCTAGAGGTCACCAGGGGTCAAATCTAACTTACCTCTACAATTTAAAATAAAGATCAGGATCTGTGTTAATAATGGTAGAAGTTTCCATGCTTTAATCATGACATGCACAATTGTTACATTATGGTAGTTTAAACACTACTCTATGACCCTAGTATTTTGCCGAACTTTTTGAAAAAATTGATGCAGTCTAGAAATTAATTCTGGTATCCGGTATGAAAATAAAAAAACATCTTTTGTATGATCTTTGACAGTTTGACCTTGAAATGACCTTGATATGACCTTAACGGTTTTTTTCGACGGTACCCCAGTAAAACATAATCCCAACCCATGTCAGACTTCATAGCCCATTTATGTATCAATAGTTTGCCATGGGAACCCAAACTGATGTTTAACAGCTGCTGCACACTGTCATTTTGCTCGTCCAATTAAACATTGAGGAAGGGGTGTAGTCAGGGGAATACTAAGGGTGTATTTTCCCTCCCCAAGTTATATACTGCCCTAAATCTCCTAAAATGCGCATGGAAAAGATATCTGACCAGGACTGTGTCAAAACTAATCCTTTGTAATAGATGACTGCACCACTAGTATTGTTTTAATTGATTAAAAGTGGATATTTTCACTATATGTGGCCATTTTGACCTTTAAATGACCCTAAAGTAACTTTGACATGACCTTGATGTTATTTTTATGATCAACAAGAGTCTCTTAGAGTATTTGGCACACTTCTGGAATAAAAAAACATCATATAGATAGTGTAATACACAATTTTCATCACTTTTTGGCTTCGCAATTGGATATTTTGACCTTTCGAGGTCAATGACCTCTAGAGGTCACCAGGGGTCAAATCTAACTTACCTCCACATCTTAAAATAAACCCCAGGATATGTACTAATAATGGTAGAAGTTTCATGCTTTAATCATAAAATGCACAATTGTTTCATTATGGGAGCTTAACCACTACACTATAACCCTTTAAGCGCTATAAAGCACACTCATGGTATTTCTAATAGCAAGGTTAAACCATATACAATCGACTAATACGTTGGCATGAGGTTAGTATGATGTTGGGCCATAATCGTTTACGGTGATCCAACTTAAAACCAATGTCCTTTGGTCGACGTTGGGCTGGGCTTACACGTGATCAGGTTTGATGATGGGTCAGTCACAACGTAGGCTACGTCATTCCAATGCTGGGTCAACATCATAGAATAAAACAAATATGATGACAAGCCTATATTAGTAGGCCTTAGTAGGGTTAATGTTAGTCCACCGTCTGTGGCCTAACTTGGAAAAGAAAAACATAGTAACGTTAGGCCTACGGCAATTTTGTCCCTTCAATTTTTCGTCGATTAGAGCAAGGAAAATTGAATCAGATTCTTTTTTCCTTGATTAAAGGAAACCAGTTTCGTCGATTACAGGAACTCAGTTTCATCGATTACAGGAAACCAGTTTCGTCAGTTTCGTTTCGTCAGTTTCGTTTCGTCAGTTTCGTTTCGTCAGTTTCGTTTCGTTTCGTTTCGTCGAATACAGAAAGCCGGTCACATGCATGTTCACAATATAGTCCTTTATTTTCTACCCTAATTGGATCCAGATTTTGTTTGTTGTTTTCACGCTGACCACATTTCACTTGGCGCATATACGAGACGTTAAAGTTGGGTCATCATTAAAACATTAAACCAGCACTGGGCCAACTTCTCATGGTAGGTGGGTAGTGTCACCTTGCCAGGAAACATAATGCATTCAAACAATGCTGACCCAATGTCCCAGAAAACACAAAACATTTGCATAACATTTATACAATGTCGGCCCAACGTCGAAGACGTTCGGCCGATATTTTGTGTTTACTGGGGTTGGGCCAGCGTCGCAGCCGGTCCCGGGCCTTCATTGGGTCGATATTACGTAATTATGTTAATGTTTGGTGTTTATTACCTTGCCTCCCATAGCACGAGGCACAAAGTGTTATCGTTGCCCTCTTCTGGGCTTAGAGGCGTTCAGTCGTAAGCCCACAGAGGGTAGCCTGGCACCATTGGCTTAGCAGCCAAATATGGAAGGGAATAGGGCTCATAATTCATACATGCGTTGTTCAATATTCATTATGCCATGTTGGTTCTTCTATGTGTCTACATTCTAAAGTGCATTGTTCTATGTTGCTAGTTTCATTACGTTATGTTTCAAATGTCATGTGCCGAGTGCAAATTTCAAAGTGCATTATGCTGTGATGCGTTGTTCAATATTCATTCATTATTCTATGTGCTATGATGCGTCTTCTACAGGCCTATTGCTGCATATAAAGTGCAATGTTCAATGACAATGTCTCTACTTTTATTATGCTATGTTCAATAGTCCAGTTGTAAGTCAAATTTATGAAAAGGCAGTGGTGTAATAGGCATACCACACAACAAGCACGCCCCACACGTCTACCTCGTGGCCGATCAGAGCGAGCCACAAGGCTGAAGCAGAATGAGATGAGGAATCTAGGATGAAGCGCAATGTAATCTGGAATACAGTCGAGCCTCTCTATAACGAACACGCTTAAAGCGAATTTCTGGGTATAACGAAGTATATATTTCTCTGTGCTTATTGCGAGGTCGTTTACTGCGAAATTCGTTTATTACGAACCACTTTTTGATCCCCCAAATCACATTTCACCCTCATATTACGAATTAAAAAAATGCAACACGAAAATAATTTCACTTAGTGAATATCAAAATGTATTAAAATTTCACATGCCGATGATATATATCTCTGTCAGGATTGTTAATACAACTATTGATGTGTCAGGTTTCGCATCAATGATTATCACACCTAGCTATGTGGCTGGCGACACAACATTGAGCCAACGCTGTTCCTGTCTGAACAACATTATCTTCAATCGTGATTTCTTCCACAGTCATTTACGGACTTATTCACTAAATTATTGATAATTCAGTATTTTATTAGGTATTGAATGCAATAAGCAGTTTACGCTAATTGGCACACGGGTGGCCCTTGTGCTAGCGACATACATTTGTCTTAAAAAGGGTCTCCCTGTCAACCTTATTTTTGTTATGTTATCACTGTATTATATATGTTTTTTTGACAAAATAAATGAATCTTGAAAACACATGTATTCAATGGTGATCGTGTTTGTTTTAGTGTAAAAAAAGGCGTTGAGTAGGCCTATGTAAAATGACGTTTACAGTCCCGCTGGTCGCATCCAATATTTACTTTTCATGAACGAATTAAATTAAGTTTAGGCTTACTATATAATTAGCGAGCGAAGGAAAACGCTCTCAATAACCCACCATGCCCTATCACCTCCACCCTCACATCATCATCTGTACATCATTCGTCTCATCAATTGACTACAACGTTTTTATCGTAATATATTGTCACTTAAAAGACATTTTGTGCCGAAAAGTGGCGTAAAGCAATGATTTACTACTACTACTACTATATAATTATTGCTATACATTTTGTAGCTAAAAAAAAAGAATATAGTGATAAAAAACACACTTAAGTTCGCGATGCATACACCTAAACACAAATTACGGCTGGAAACGTCACGTATAGCCTACATGTAATGTACCCACAGTGACGCTTGAGCAGTATAAGGCCACTATGGTTTTTTTCTCTGTTTTAGATGAGCGCGCACATTAGATTTAGGCCGCGCATTACCGAAAAACATGTGTTTTTTCTGCCCAGCGCGCGCATTAGATTAATGTAGATTTGAGAAAAAAAACAGTTAATTTCGGGAGATAAAAAAAAACATTTTGAAAAAAACAAGTTTATTTCAGGAGATAAAAAAACATTTTTCCAGCTATGTTTGTCTTGCTTGTTTTTTTCGTCGCCCTCATTAATTTTTTTTTAAATAGGTCAAAAGTTTTTTATTTCGTCGCCCTCATAAACTTTTCTAGAAATATGTCAAATGTTTTGTTTTATTTCGTCGCCCTCATTAACTTTTCTAAAAATAGGCTCAATGTCTTGTTTTTCTTAAATGTTTCCCCCCTCCCTCATTAGATTTTAGATTTTTTTTCTGATCTAAAACAGGGAAATAAAACACAGTGACCTAAACTAACTTGCATTCCCGTGTCGCACAAACCCTGCAACTTATCTTATTGTTGCTATATTTTATAAACATTTTGGTTTCATAATTCGTCCATTTACCACAAGTATAGCAACATTTGAATATTCGAAGGGTTAATTAGCGATGGTAGTCGGAACCCTTACATAAACACGTGTACCATTACGCTTTGACCACAACGATAACGGCGATGACTGTTACGTCATAGACTTTAATAAGCCCAAGGAGCTATTCTTGCAGGTATAGTAATAGTGATACATTTTAATTTAAAGTTAGCTTCGTAAAGTCCACATGAATGTTCTTTGGTACCATTTTAAGTGTATTATTATTACCACATACACTATGATAGAGTTTCATGGTATTATTTTGTTCGTGTCCTTGATTTATTAATAAGACCTATTTTAATGTTACCATGATTAGTGATTTTTATATCCACATTGTACTTTAATTCATACAGATTGACACGAATCGTATGTACACAAATATACAGCCTATATCTCTCTACATAACTAGGCTATACATGCATTATCAATACCGTGGAATGCTCAGACCGAGGTGTTGGGAAGATGATCAAGCTTGAAGCGAATTTCGGATATTACGAAGTATTTCTTCGGGTCCCTGGTACTTCGTTATAGCGAGGTTAGACTGTAATCGTATAGTTCCGCATCATGCTGTAAGATTGCGCTGCGGTGGTGTGTTGATTTGTAGGCCTACGTACAGCTAGCATACCCATCATCACATACCCCCAATACAGACTGGTCTGTGTCAAGGCAACCCCAGCAAACACAAGACGTTCACCCAATGTCAATTAAATGTTGGCGCACAATTTGCGATGCCGGTCCAGCTCTTTTTTATTTACCACATGTTATTTATCTGTTTACCACATAGACTAGCTTTTAAACTATACAATATTTTCCAAGGTAGTTGGTAGTTGTCTGGGTAGTCCCCCCCCCCCATCACTAGCAAATAGTGCTCGTAAAATTTCATGACAATTGGTCAATAATATATTAGACTACCGACTGAGAAATCAACACAAATTCACCACTGTTGATATAATTATAGGCCTTATATTAAGTTTTATGAACTGTGTTGATGATCGTATTGAGATGGTCTACGGGGGGATATTGGTTATAATGTGGCAACATAGAAAAACCGTCACAACATAACTTGCTTTGTAATTATTTAATAGGCATATGATTAATTAGAACTAGAATAACACGTTATAGGCCTACTAAACATAGCATGATAAACTACAACTAGTGGCATTAAACTTTGCATTTTAGAATGGAGCACCAAAGATGGACCAGCATAGCATAATGCACGTTGCCACCTACTAGAAGCACCATAGCATAATGCACTTTGAAATTTGTCACTTGGCACATAGAATATTCAGCATAACGTAATGAAACTGGCGACATTGCATTTTAGAATGTAGCTCCAAAGACGAGCCAGCATAGCATAACGCACTTTGCCACATAGAAGAAGCAACATGGCATAATGCACTTTGAAATTTGTCACTCGGCACATAGAATAATGAACATAGCGTAATGAAACTAGCAACACTTAACGATGCACTTTAGAATGTAGGCACATGGAAGAACCAACATAGCATAATGGATATTGAACAACGCATGTATGAATTATGAACCCTATTCCCTTCCATAGCCAAGCATTATACCAATTCTCTGAACCTGCGGTTCCTCTCGTACTGAGTAGGATTACCATTTTATGCTAGAAATAGTCAGAAATATATAAAAGGGGAGGAATAATCATGGAGAACAGACACGAGAAGGTAAAGGCTGTTTAATGTTGGGCCAGCGCCGTAGACGATGGCCCGGTATTAAAACAGCCAACGCGAGACGTTGGCTGGATGCTGCGTTATTGCTCGGCAGACGTTCTAGATGCTGCCCCAGCATTAAAAAAACATAGTTTCAACACCCTAATGTATTTGAAAGATAACTCCCGGATAAGCGTACGCCATGCTGATTTATTGTTAGAGCAACGTTGCAGACGGTGGCCCAACATCAAGCCAGCATTGGTTCAACACATCATCTTCGCTGGGAAGATAAATCACTGATAACTACCCTGGTTGCTAGGTAAGCAGGGGTATCAAGGAAAGCTGGATATCTTGTGATAAAACTGTCTCCATCCGTTATCACGCTTGGCTGGATAAATTACAAACGCTTGGATCTGGTACAGCGTGGAATTAACCCTTTGATGGCTACGTTATCTTATTTAATTTTTCATCCACTTGAAGTTGTGTCTCGCTACCGCGATCCACAACTTCAAGTGGATGAAAAATAGTCAAATTTGCTTAATTTGAGATCAAACGTTTGTAAATCATCCTCTCTTAACACACATTTCGTTCCCAATGACAGTGATTTAATCGGCAAATATATTAACCCTTGTGTGACTGAATTGTTTTGTCTGTTTTTAATTCATTTGAAGCTGGAATTGCTAACGCACATTCCAGCTTCAAATGACGAAAAGCATTATCCATTTTTTGGTAGAGCGCCTGACTGCCTGGCCAGTCATGCATGCGTCCCGCTGATCTTCAATGGGGTTTTCAGAGAAATATCCTTGTTTCTCCCTTCTCAATTGATTAAAATGTCATTAAAAACGACTATAAGGGTTAGTGTTGTGCCAACGTCTGATAAGGCTGTCACAATCCGTTATCACGGCTGGATCACGGAAGTTTCCAGGGTTAGATAAAATACTGTAGTAACTTGTCCCTGGGATATATAGACAATTCAGTCACAGAACTTATGCTTTATTGTAAAAATATAATAATTATAATAATTAAAATATATATTAATCTGGTAAATATTTTGTTCATTTATCCTTCCAATATATTAGAAGGACAATAATAGGCTGAAATTAGCTAAAGACGCAATTAGCAATTTAAGGGTCAGCCTTAACAGTCAATTGACCGGCTTGTCTTGTGCCCTTCCCAACAGACAAAGGACGCTGATTCAATATTGGTTTATTATTGTGCAACGTCTCGTAAATTGGCTTGTTTGTTAGATGATTGTTGGTCTGTTGTCTACAACATGACTGGCCTAATCTTAACCATTACATCGCTGAAATCATTTTATATAATCCATGGAGACCAAAGGTTTTTTTCATGTTGTAATCATTATAAATGTCGTTATAACTGCTCTTTCTGCTCCATTTAAATACCCTACATATGCTAAAGGTCTACGGCCATTATTTACTCCTACAGCGTGAGGATCGTCTTTAGACGTCAGACTATAAACGTCTGATTCTGACGTCCTAAGTCGATCCTCGCACCGAAAGGGTTCACCCAGGAGAGGGTCAAAGTCTCATATTTCCTGGGAATTCTCTGGTTTCCTTGTGTTACCATCACTCACTCATATCCTCCAAATGAGTGCTGTTTCAATGATGGCCCACCGTTTACGATGTTGACCCAACACTAAACCAATATTAAATATTGTGCTTTTCTGAGATCCAAGAAAACGCCAGAAAGTGACCAGCCCTGGTTTAATGCTGGGCCATCGTCTACGACGCTGGACCAGCATTAAACCACCTTCCCAGCAAACACGAGGCATTCAGCCAATGCCGTTTCCATATTGGCCCATCGTCTTCGACGCTGGCCCATTATTTAAACAGCATTGACTGAATTCCCCGTGTTCGCTCGGATATTGAGCTTGCCCAGCAGAAGCAAGACGTTGAATCAATGTTAGATTAACGTTGGTCTACTGTCTACGACGTTGGCCCAACATTCAACTAACATTGATTCAATGCCTTGTGTCTACTGTGTGTGCTCTTCTCAGATGTCCCGGCGTTGAGATCCCCCACTACAAGCAGATCGTCACGGGGTGACTGTACACACACTCCTACCACTCACCATATGTGTGCGTGCTGATAGCTGCCAGTCATTTCACAGAGAGACAAGCAACTATTAAGACGTCATACAGACACAAAGAGAGGTAGGTCGCTGTTAATATACTATTTTTCAATCTCGCAAAACAACCAAGTTTTTCAGAAAGTTACCACAATATTTTTTGAATTATATGAATGATCTGTAACGTTAGTTCAGGTGAGATGATTTGAAGTGGGAACAAAGGTTATTGGTAGTAGCAAATCATCTTATCGAAGGATAGTATAGACCATTGATATTACTAGCAGTGAAAATATGGTTGTGAATCTTAAAATAATCCCATTGTCTCATCAGAAACCAAACATTAACGCAATATTGTAATAACCCTTGCACGAATATAATCATTTTTAATCAGTTTCATTGGTCGATAAAGTCACTGTCATTGAGAATTAAATGTGTCTTAAAATATTACGATATTTGAACATTAGGAGTTGCATGTATGAGTAATGTTCACCCACTTGAAGTCTCGCAACTTTAAGTGGGTGAAAATTTAAATAAGATAATTTAGCGGTTTAAGGGTTAACCCTTAGAACGCTGAATTATTTTGTATAAACCATGGAGACCAAAGGGTTTTAATCAATTCGAAAGCATCATAAATGTCTTAGTTAGCTCTTTCTGATTCATTTGAATACCTGTGTTATGGGTCTACGACCATTAGTAATATTTTTTATTTTTACAGTGCAGGGATCGACTTTAGTCGTCAGAATCTGACGTCTGCTGACGTCAGATTCTGACGACTAAAGTCGATCCCCGCGCTGTAAGGGTTAATGTTGGTCCAACTTCGCAGACGTTGAACCAATGCTTTGTCAGTGTTTTGTTTGTTGTACAAACACTGTCCTGGAAGCTTTTAGTGTGAATGTGTTAAGGCCATGGGGGTTCGAGCCATGGAGTAACAGTGCTTACTTCTCTGACAAAGGAAATGGTAATCATTAGTGGGCCTATACATTAACCTATAAAGTTTTCTCTTTTAAACATTCTCTGAAACTCAATATCCTTGACCTGCAATCTTTCATCTAGCAATCGAATACAAATTCGTATGGGGAGGGGGACTTATACAACATTGTTTTCATCGAGTAACCATTCAAAAGGGTTTCCGGTGACGTCACTAAATTTCACAGAATATGTCATATTTCGCGGGCGTTTATGCACCACTAACGTATTAAAAGATTAATGTTTACTCACTCACTCACTCACTCACTCACTCACTCACTCACTCACTCACTCACTCACTCACTCACTCACTCACTCACTCACTCACTCACTCACTCACTGTGAATTTACTAAAACCTGTCAACACTTGAGTATGATCCCACAGTCTAGCTATTGCCCTGCCCTGAGTGCACATAAGCTGATAAGTACGTAGTTTAGTAGCTCACCCTCCCCCCTCGCGCCATCAGTGCTTGGACCACAAATATAACACGTTGACCAGATATTGGGCCAACATTACATGACTATTTGGTCAAACATCTCGTGTTTGAGGGGATGTCCCTTTCAGATAAACATGAAACCTACTTTAAATTTTGTTCCATCGTCTGTATTCTCGTACAAGTTACGATAGACCGTACGGATTGGTCGAGATGGCCGCAACACAAGATTCAGAACCAATTTCCCAGCAAACACGACACGTTAAAACAATGATGTCTTAATGTTGGGCCAGCGTCGCAGACGTTGGGCCAGCATTAAAACATCTTTGTTTAAACGTGTCATGTTGGGCCAGCGTCGCAGACGTTGGGCCAACATTAAAACATCTTTGTTTCAACGTGTCGTGTTTGCTGGGCTTTGTTTAATCAAGGAGTTTATATTGAGCCAGCAACGTATCTGGTGGCCAGCATTAGACCAGCATTGATTCGTTGTTTCATTTTATCCATATAATAGGGTACATATATGTTTCGTGCTTGATTGGTAAATAGTTTTTGCCCCCCTCGTCCATACACGGTAAAAACAAGACGTTGAATGACCCCTGTAAAATGGGCACGATCCCAACAAACACACAGCGTTGACCCGATGTTGCTTTAACGTTGGGCCAGCGTCGTAGACGGTGGGCCAACCTTAAAACACGATTGGGACAATGCCTCGTGTTTGATAGGATGCCCAACATTATTCCAACAGAGGATCCATGTGCTTTGTTCCAATATCCAAGTTTGTGTGGTGTCCTAGCAAATAAGATACATTGACCCAATGTTGTTTCAATGCTGGCCCAACGTCGTAGACGGTGGGCCAACATTGAACCAACATTGAGTCAACGTATCTTGTTTGCTAGGGTGTGCTGGGATGTCCCTTATAGGCCTAGTGGTTGCCCCCCCCCTTCTCCCTACCCCCTACAGTGCATGTCCCTTGTGGGCGCAGCTAATTGGTTCTGGGTGTCCTTATCTCCCCCCATCCCCCTCAGGCCGGATCCCGTCCCGCTGTGACTCCAGGCATAGGAAATACACTTCGCTTAACCCTTACAGTCCTGAAATAATTTATTATATAAATTTATATGATAGAGATAAAAGGGTTTTATGTGATTTTAAAGCATCATAATGCCTTATAGCTATCTCTTTCCGCTTCATTTGCATACCTATGGATCTACGGCCATTATAAATATTTAATTCTTTCAGTGCGGGGAACGACTTTAGACGTCAGAATCTGACGTCTAAAGTCTATCCCCGCACTGAAAGGCTCGTCCATATGAGTGCCGATGATGACTTCAATCGTTTATAAATATAGCAGATCATTTCAATTTGAAATCATCATAAATGTCTTATTAGGCTCTTTTCGATTCATTTGAATACGGTACCTATGTTATGAATGTACGGTCATTAGAAATATTAAACCCTTATAGTGCGGTGATCGACTTAAGACGTCGGAATCTGACGCCAAAAGTCGATCCCTGCACTGAAAGGGTTAACTCCGTCCTGTTGTGAGTCTAGGGATATGATAACATCGCGCTTGACCCTTTAATCTCCACTGTCGCAATTACGCCCCACATGGCATATTTTGAATAAAATTAAGTAAATAAAAAACGGTATAATCCGTCAAAATACGGTCGTTCTGAGCTTTCATTTCAGATATTTTACTTGATAAAATCGCCACATTTTTATTTACTTTGAGCAAGCCTTCCTTTGAGTAGGGACAATTCCTTGCTTTGAGGTGGGAGGTGAATACAAATGCGATGATTAGTTTGGTACTTTCAAGGTTAACCCTTTCATCGCTACTCACGACTATAATCGTTTATAATCTGTTTCATGAGGCTATAAAATCAGAGTTATTGGGAATGAAATATGTGTTTGAACATAAGCATGTGAAAATTACTCATATTTGTTCAATTTGGGACCAAACATTTGCAAGTTTTGCAAATGTTTGGTCTCAAATTGAACAAATATGAGTAATTTTCACATGCTTGAAGTTGTGAGTCGCGGTAGCGAGACACAACTTCAAGTGGGTGGGAATTCAAATTAACCCTTTCAGCACAGGGATCGTCTTTAAAATCTGATGTTTAAAGTCGGTCCACGCACAGAAAGAGTTGCATATTTATACTGGCCGTAGACCCATGACATAGGTATTCAAATGAATCGGAAAGAGCTAACTAAGACATTTATGATGATTTCAAATTGAAAAACCCTTTGGTTTCCATGGTTTACACAAAAATATTTTAGCGTTGTTAGGGTTAAATAGCATAGCGGGTAAAGGGTTAATCCACACCACATTTACTCCAACCCTTAATGTGTCATCTCATTCATCTTCATGGCCCAGTTTAGCCTATATGTGCACAAAGGTGACCTAAAAACCCATTCATTTTATTTCCAACCCTTGGAATGCCGAATTGTTAACTAGTATTTTTTCATTAATTTAAAGCAGGAATTATGATGCAATCTGGAGCTGTAGATTCGAGATACTTAACATACAAACTATTTCGGGGGAGGGGGTATTTGTTTTAAAACCAGCTAATTGGGACAGAATGTTCTGATCTCACTCCCCCCCCCCCCCCCCCCCCCAGGCCCTGACCCCATTCCGCTGTGCTTCCAGGGATATGATAACGTCCCTGTTAATAAGCAACATATTCAAACTTCTGAACCATGGAAGCGCGAAATAACTATAATAAATACAATTGAAATTTTCTCCCACTTGAAGTTTTGTCTCGCTATCGCGACCCACAACTTCAAATTGATGAAAATTATTTATATTTGTTTAATTTGAGACCAAACATTGCATCTTCCACAGCAAGTTATCATACTTACGAGCACGTGCGGTAAGCACTCTCGTGAGACTGGCCAAGGCAAGATGAAACATTGGCAAATCTGGATATCTAAAGGGGGGGGGGGGGGTCGGGAAGGGGGGATGGGTCGGTTTATGCTTGATGTCCTCCGTGAGGTCGGGGCCCGTATGACATCTCATCAAGCTAGGGGATTACCCTCTTCGCACCAGGAATTTTTTAAATATGAGACCCTCTAAGGTAAATTCTTGGGCTATATTTAACCCAGTATATATGTTTTGAGTCTTTTAATTCGTGGTGCAGATTTGTGGGGTACACCCCCCCCCCTCGGCATTCCCCTGGAATAAACACAGCTATGCATGCTGTCAAGAATTATCCTGTTATCCTGTTGTATTGAGACTACAGTCTTAGTCGGCGTGCTCACTGTGTGATTTAATGTTTTGTAATTCTAATTGAACATTTTTGAATAAAAGTACCTCACGTACCGGCCCGACTACAAGCCCGGTGGTCTAATGATAAATGAGGTGATAACGCAGCACATAATGTTCACCCAATGTTGGTGCAATGTTGGCACATCGTCTACCACGCTGTCCCAACATTTTACCAACATTGGGTGAGCGTCTCGTATGTTAATCAAAAAAACTTTTTTATATAAAATATGCGCCTCGTAAATGTTAATATGTGTACGTGTGTTCACACACATTGTTATAGGGCGTTGTATTCAGTAATGTGTGTACATGTGTCCACACACATTGTTAAATAGGGCGTTGTATGTTACCATGGTAACGTAGTGGACAAAGGCCGTGAAAGTTCAGTTAAAATAGATTTTCTCATGTAGAGGACAAACAGTGTTAGTGAGGGAACTCCAAACAGTGCGATATGGGGAAATACAGCACTCGTCCAATGAATAAAGTGTTCGCCTAAAGGCTCACACCTTATTCTTGTACGAGTGTTGTCCTTTCCCATATCGCCCTCAAAAACACACCCCTCTTGCATATCAAAACAGTCGAAAATGTTGGGAACCGCTTATGTGCATCGCCCGTTACCATGGTTACTGTAAATTATTAAAAACTGACTGAAAATATGGATGCTTTACCCCTTGAAGTATAGGATATTTTATTGAAGAGTTGGAACAAGCAAAATTATAGATTGTGATACTAGTCTGGTTTCTCTGGAAAAGTGATTAGTAAAGGATACTTCTGTATTTGGTTCAATGTATGTCATCATTTCAAAGGCAAACAGCAGTAACTGCATACTCGCAGAATAAGACGCTACAGCCTTTAGTCTTTGTAGTACTGACATCGATACTGCACGTATGGAAAAACAACCATGTACGGCGATGGCGGAGATTTGTGACCGTGAAAATCGATCTGAAATCGATATCCGAATTAGTGTAGCTTTGTGACATTTTTATTGGTTGCAAGTCAATGAATCACATGAGCATGATGAGTGTTCCTTAACCATTTAATCGCCGGTCACGATTATATTCGTGTTTTTTTCTCAAGTTTTTTTACTATCATTTTAAATGTTAGATTTTCAACCTGTTAAGGCAAAACGTGATGGCAGATGTCAATGAGCAAGATTTGAAAATCGTTGACCTCCATTTAGTGAAATCTGAATCATTTTCACTCACATGAAGTTGTGTGAATCGAGACACACATCCTAATTATATAAATTGGCGATTAAAGGGCGAAGGGAAATAATCGGGGTGAAAAGTATCAATATCTTGGTGATAATGTTAAAAGTGTTGATGATATTACAAATCGGGAGATGCACCCATACATCCTCAAGGCGATCATATGTGAATTGCTGGCGTGAATTTCAATTTCAATTATCTTATTTTATAAAATAAAGTGTGATTGATTACAACGTTTTACCAAGGATACTAGAACTAGGCTAGTATCCTTGGTTTTATGGTGAATAAATTACTTTCGAAATGTAACATGTGACATGAATACTGAAACGGCCCGAGGTCAAGTGAAGGTTAAGTGAACTTCCAGATGCCAACAAATGGCTCTGTTCAATAAATAACTTTTCATTTGAATACGTTCAGTCTATAGCCTGATCGATACTAGGACAGCTTATTTTTTTTTTAAATTGAAAGCTCTAATTTCTCTAGAAAGCTCTAATATTATTTCCAATTTATATGACTGAAAAACACTCGCCCCCCTACCCCCAGTGAAAAATGACGTTTTACAGCAGTTTGATTTATTATCGTGGCTTTCAGAAATAACAACATTTTCTGCATATTCAAGTTGAAGAATAATTTTTGATAAATATCAATATACCCGTTTATGGTGTTTTTTTATATCAATTCAATAGATCAATGTATATACCATACATTTCTGGCAATGTGTTTCAAAGCGTCGCAATACTGATATAGTTGATGGCAATTAATTACTGTAGATCTGGTAATATTAGCGAGGTTTCAAATTTCGCGAAGAGGGCGAAGAAGACAAATTCGCGAATTTATGAATCCGGCGAAAATTATTATTATGATCGCTACCTATCATCGAAATCGATAATTCACAAATTCTAGACTTTGTAAAAAGACTCAAAATCACAAATTTGCGAAAAATCTAAAAAATTATCGTATCTACAGTAATTCTTCCCTCGCACCTAAAGGGTCGGTCATCTCTTCAGATTTTGTAGTATTTACTCTACAGAAGTAAATTACGTTTATTGTACTTGTAACACAATAATAGGAATAGATCCACAATGTACTGGGTAGTACAAGTACATGATACTAGTATATATCAGTGTATATGCCCTCTTAAAGTGGATGACCTTCAACCAGGGTAGATGTCGTAAACATAATTAACTCTTTAGTTTACCCCCTAAATTATAATATTTAGATTTCCATCCACTTGAAGCTACCGCGACCCACAATTTCAAGTGGGTGAAAATTACTTCATTGTTTAATTTGAGACGAAATATTTGCAAATATTGATGTTTAAACACTCATTTCATTCCCAATAACTGTGATTTAACACGCTAATAAAACCGATTGAAAACGATTATAGTCGTGCTTGGCGCTTAAAGGGTTAACCCTTAAACCGCTATTTCAAATTATTTAAATTGTCATCCCCTTGAAGTTCAGGTGAGTGAAAATTACTCATATTTGTTCGAAACATTTGTAAATACTGATGTCTAAACACACTGCTGTATAAACATGATAAACGGCTAATGAAACTGATTTAAATAAATACAGGCTAGTCGCTCTTAACGCTTAATGTGTTAAGATTCAGTGTAGAATTAATTTGTGAAGCCAGTTTCCAGTATTGCACTGCTCCTTGGAACGCTTACTGTATATACCATGCAACAACACAGGGGCGCCTCCAGGGAGGGGGGGGGGGAGGGGGTGCATTTTTTTTAAACAAACTTACGATATTCCTTGAACATGATAAAACCCTCTAAACGGCTCAGAATTCACATCAGGCTAGGAGATCTGAGTGACCCTGATTTAGGTGGGTTCGAGCAACGCCCCTGAAAATTTGAGTGTGAAATAACATTTGTTTTTATGTAAATATATTTTATTCAGGTAAATCATACAGCTGTAAAGCCACATGATGTAACCTGAACGTATTCGTTTATATACATTACAACCTATGGAGCCATTTTTGTACAATTCAGTTTCTGAGAGGGGGGGGGGGTCAGATCCGACAAGAGAACTGAACCCTTTGAGCGCAGAGGTTCGACTTGTGACGTCATATTCTGACGTCAAAAGTCTATCAACGTAATAAAACGGTTAAATATTGAATAAAATTATAATAAAATATTATACAAAGCAGAAAAAGCTACGAATCATTTGTGACATTTAAAATAGGCAGTAAAAGCTACCAACAATTTATGAAGTTTAAACAAACTAAGCAGAAAAAGCTATAAGTTGCAACATTTAAGCTAAGTAGAACAGCTACCAACCATTTATGACATTTAAACTAAGCAGAAAAAGCTACGAACCATTTGCGACATTAAAGCTAAACAGAAAAAGCTACCAACCGTTTATGACATTTAAACCAAGCAGAAAAAGATACAATTTATATTATTTTAGCCAAGTAGAAAAAGCTTATGACATTCAAATTAAGCAGAAAAAAGTACAAACCGTTTATGACATCTTTTCTCAAAGTTGGCTGACCCATAAAAAAGATATCCATAAAAACAGATAAGTATTTAGTCGGAAATTAACTAGGAAAAACTCGCATTTTAACCATTTAAAACATTTTCAGTGTTATTTATTATTTTAGAGTTGGCTATAATAATTTCAATACTACTCAGAGGGTGAAAAGGTTCATTGACCTAATCCTGTTTGTGTTTC
The DNA here is from genome assembly GCA_964017125.1 of Flabesymbios commensalis. NCBI lineage: Eukaryota > Metazoa > Annelida > Polychaeta > Terebellida > Flabelligeridae > Flabesymbios > Flabesymbios commensalis. The sequence goes on from OZ024904.1 coordinate 5,379,591, forward strand.
AGTCAAGATGAACCAGTTGCTACAAGCCGTACCCGTGTTCCTGTTGCTATTGGCAACTGGTTACTCCCAGGATGCAGAGAAAGAGGTCGCCGCGCACGTGAGTATCTGAGTAGAATCAAATATATCTCTGATAAAGGTATCCCCAGACGACTTGCACTAATAATAACAATGGCCCCTTACTTTAGCCCTTACAGTGCGGGGATCGATTTTAGTCGTCAGAATCTGACGTCTGTAGACTAAAGTCGATCCTCGCTCTGTAAGAGACTAGAAATATTTATAATGGCCGTAGACCACTAACATAGGTATTCAAATGAATCGGAAAGAGCTAACTAAGATATTTATGATGATTTCAAAGTGAAAAAAACCCTTTGGTTGCGATGTATTTTTTGCAAAATAATTCAGCGCTTTAAGGGTTAACCCTTAAAGCGCTGAATTATTTTGCAAAAATTCTTATATATTGCTTTTCATCTTTATTGTCAGTTGCTGCCCTGCCGTTTCTAGTTATTCCACTTTGCTTTTTATCTTTGTTGTCAGTTGTTGCCATGCCGTTTGTTGTTATTTCACTTTGCTTTTCATCTTTGTTGTCAGTTGCTGCCATGCCGTTTCTTGCTATTTCAGTTTGTTGTATTATCTTTGTGGTCAGTGGTATATTATCTTTGTTGTCAGTTGCTGCCATGCCGTTTGTTGTTATTTAAATCGTGTTGCATTATCTCTGTTGTCAGTTGTTGCCATGCCGCCTCTCGCTATTTTACATGGTTATTCTCTCTCATGACAGCTGCTGCCATGCCGTGCCGTGAACTCATTAGGACAGACTATGGACCTGATCGCGTGTCCAGATGGATTCCAATGCGATTCGCCAGAAGTAGTTGCCCTGGAAAATAAGTTCACCTTTTGTAAGAACTCTACTGATGACTGTGTGCCTTACACACATCTAACCGTAAGTAACCATGGTAACCCAGTCTTTGTTGAGATGTAAATCGATTAAGCCATGTGATCACTGTGATCACTGAGTTTGATCTATGATATAAACAGATAAATTTATTATTATTATTCGTTATTTCCTGACGACGGCAAGTCTATCCATGCCAGCCGTATTCTCGTACAAGTTACGATGTATCTTAGGCTTCTGATTGGCCGATATGGCCATTTCGACCAATCAGAAGCCTACGATATATCGTAACTTGCCCGAGAATACGGCCAAGTGGCGGATCCAGAAGGGGGGGGGGGTCAGGGGAGTCCTGTTCCCTTTTAGAAAACTTAAGAACCTCAACATCAATCAAATTTTCAAAAAAAAAAGGTATTTGACACTCTAAATTTACTGGGGTAGTGCCTCATTTTGATTCTGGGATATGTTCCCATGTAAGTCTATGACACAATTATCTGGAGCGCATGCTTCTCGTCGATTTCTCCATCAATTATCAACCGATCTCGCGAAATTATATTGAATATTTCAAAAGTTAGACCATTTGACATGTAATAAAATTACAGAATTAGTGTAATGGGTTTGATAGAAGGACGTCATATTTTTAATTTACTACATGTCAAATGGTCTAACTCTTGCAATTCTGCATATAACTTTACGAAATTTCTACCGATGTTAGGACATGACTTGACAATTTCCTGTACAACATTTCATGAAAATCGGTTGATAATTGACGGAGAAATCGACGAAAAGCATGCGCTCCAGATAATTGTGCCATAGAATATAGTAGGCTATATATATCATAATAATACTATTTGATGTTTTACTTTATTTTAAGTAGTCATATGATGCATATTTTAACCCTTTCAAGCCTGAATTCACCATTGTCATCTTCATCCATTACGAGCCGCGAATTGCTGTCGCAATTCTCGACTTGTAGTGGATGAAAATGACTTGGAGTGGGTGACAAATGACAAAAATACTGTTATTTTTAAAACAGTTCCATGAAAATTTTAGTTTTAAAACCACCAGGCTTCAGGAAATTAAGTCAGAGATGCGAAATGATGCTTTAATGTATCGTGAGGCCTTAGAGGGTTAAGTATCCTGTGGTTTAAAAGCCTGATTTTAAGTGTACAAATCATGTCGATTTACAAGCGATTTTACAGAAATAACCATGTTGACCCTGTTGTACATGTTGTATGTAAATACATATATTTTATGCCAAATAACTTGTAATTTGTATATGATGGCTTGCAATTATGTCAATAAAACATCTGTCTCTCTCATAAGTAATTCTCCTAACTCTTTTATTATATTTTCAGAGTGTGAATACTGAGCTTGACGACCCCTCCAAGACCTGTTCCGAGATGAAATGTAAAAACAAAAAGAAAAAGGGAGGAAAGAAGGGAAACAACAAAGGAAGAAAGAAGGGAGGCAAGAAAGAAGGCAAGAAGAACAAAGCCAAGGCCGCCAAAAGGAGAAACAAGAAGAATGGCGGCGCAGCCAGAGTGGTTTAGATCTGCATTAAATATACCTTCTGTAGAAGTTAAAGGGTGTTATATTACAAACAACAACCCTCTGATTGCAGAAAGCTGATTTTAAGGATGCACACAATTGCAAATTGTATTTTAAAATTCCCACTCCCACTGTAGCTTTTAATTACGTGCATTAAACTTTCACTATGACCTTGTGGAAACCGTCAAAGTTGAACTAGTGTATCGACGCTAACACTTTAACCACCAAGTTGTTTTATTGGAATTTTCACCCACTTGAAGTTGTCTCGCTGACGCGATACACAACTTCAAGTGGGTGAAAATTATCAAGTTTGAAAAAAATGGAGGTCAACTATTTTTAATTCTTGCCGATTGATGTCACGATTTATCTTTTACATTTTTAAAAGGTGGCTAAAAAATGAAAAAAAATACGAGAATAATCAGGACCTGTGGTTAACGGTTAATGAGAGATCTAGATATCCACTCAATACGTCAAATACTAACACTTTGATTGCAGAGAACTGATTTTAATCCAAGGAATATCACTTGACAATTTCCGAATGTGGACGTGAATGAAACTGCAAATTATATTTTCAAATTCCCACTTTTTTAAATTATTTTAGGGGGACAACCCACCAGTTAGTTTTAGTCACAAATTCAGACCTTAAAATGTGCGTCAACAAAACTTATTTTTTCATTTGTTTTATCTATAAATACTTCGTCTACATGTTTTTCGCAAGCATGACTAAAAGTAAGCGGTTGGTTGAATGTTCCATTTAACTCTTTTTTTTTTATCTATGTAATGAATTTTTGCTATCGCTCTGGCTTAGTGTGAGATACTGCATTGATAGAGAGAGCATGATCCCTTTTATCGTTTTACAACATGCCCAATGTTATTATTGGTTTTACCTTTGAACACGAAAAATATGATATATTTTTAAACATGAAAATTCCAATTATATTTTTGTATTTTCTCACTTGATGTATACTCAATAAAAATACTTAGTAGACTAATACAGTTTTTTGTCTTGTAATAATTTATGCATATATCAGTGTTCACCCAAATGTAGGCCCTACCTTTTATTGCATGTTTTAAATTTATGTTTTATCATGAAAATAAAAAAAACATTGAAATAGATAACCCATTTTTGCATAAAAAGTATTTTTGAATAAACCATGGAGATCAATTTCTTTCCAATTAGAAATCATTATAAATGACTTGGTTAGCTTTCTCCGCTATATTTTTTTCTTATATGGGTCTACGGCCAATATTATTTTTTAATTCTTTTCAGTGCGGGGATAGACTTCAGGCGTCAGATTCTGAAGTCTATAAACGTCAGATTCTGACGTCTAAAGTCGGTCCCCGTACTGGGGCAGTGGGAGGGTTAAAGCAGGTCTGTCGTATCGCTTCACTGATTCATAATATTTACTTCTGATGGACCACATTACTTAGAACGTTGACCATGCTGGGCATGTAGGTGGACCCACAACCTGTGCTCACCCGGCAAACACGAGATTTCGACCCAATGTTGGGCCAGCGTCGTAGACGGTGGTCCAACATTGGTTCAACATTGAGTCGATGTCTCGTGTCTGCTGGGCAGCGAATTGTGACGAACCACCTACTTTAAACTGGGAGATGTTTATAAAATTATTAAAAAAAATGGTAGTTGCGGTAATAAAACGGTTGGTTGCTGTAAATTAGAGTGAATATTATTACTGGCTACTACGAGCAGAAGACGTGTACTGCTGGTCATCGACATCTCTGCTGCTCAAAAATTCAAAATATTTGTTTTCGCATACATATTGCATAACCCTTTCATGTTTGAATTTACCATTGTCATGTGATCGAGGCGGTCAGGTCCTGCCCTCCCCCCCCCCCTCTTTCCAAATCTACGTTACTACAAAATAAAAATTTACCCTAAGTTGCTGATAATTAAAACTTACCCTAGGCCAAAACAAAATATATGTTTGTTTCCGCTTTGTTGTCATTTTAACCAGTGGGTAGGTAGGAAATTTATTTTATTTTATTTTTTATTTTATTTTTTGTCACTTCAACCAATCGGTAGGTAAGAATTTTATTTTATTTTATTTGGTGCTAAATTCACTTTCATGCATGTCTTATCTGTACATTACGTAACGATTTTTTGTTTTTTTTGACACTTTTCCACCCCACTCTCCTTTTCGTAACGTTTTTCAGCTCTAGTTACTCTGACTACAGTCGGTAACTTATCCCTGAACTTATTGATTTCCTAAAAAAAAAAAAAAATTTTTTTTTTTTTTTTTTTTTTTGGAAATCCATAAAATAAATTTGGGTCGCACATGTTTTGATAGGGTCGGTTGGAAATCGGAAACAAACAATATTTTTTTTGAGGCCCTAGTAAATTTTGAATGTCGAGTACATTTAAGAGTGCCAAGCCCCCATATATCAGCTGAGAAGACTGATACAAAAAATAATTGATTGAAACTTTTAAAAAAATCCAATCGAACCCCAACTATTCAACCTTCTTGATCCGCTCCTGGCTAGGCTCTGGCGTAACTGAAAACGTACTAAGTTCTACACGAAAGGCCCACTCCCCAGTGTCCTTACCTTAAAAAGTGTCAAAGTTTAAAATTGTGTTATATCTGTATATAGGCTTTATCATCGTAAATCTATATTATCTTTTTCCACCCTTCATTTTAAAGAGATATGTACCCGGTAAGTGTGTATTTCGGAATGTTCATACAATTTATGACAACCATCCCTCATTTATATTGGGTTTGACCAAGCCGCTGAGGGTCTAGATGAAGGGTCCTATGTTAATTTTTTTTTTTTGAAAGAATCAACACTGAGGGAAATCCCTTCCTTTTTGTCACAACACCAGCCACGCACATCCCATAAATATTACCTGAGTATTTTGGCGATGTTCACTATGTCCCACAAAGATGTAAAACATGTCAATTGGCTGATTGTGCCTGATGATCGAAGGAGAGAGGGGTGTTCAAGTAGTGATGTGCCTGATGGTCGAAGGAGAGAGGGGTGTTCAAGTAGTGATGTGCCTGATGATCGAAGGAGAGAGGGGTGTTCAAGTAGTGATGTGCCTGATGATCGAAGGAGAGAGGGGTGTTCAAGTAGTGATGTGCCTGATGATCGAAGGAGAGAGGGGTGTTTAAGTAGTGATGTGCCTGATGATCGAAGAAGAGAAGGGTGTTCAAGTAGTGATGTGCCTGATGATCGAAGGAGAGAGGGGTGTTCAAGTAGTGACTCCAGAAATAATGAAGGCTAAAACCCTTCGCCACAATCTCGAACGAACATGGCGCAGATCTCACACACATGTAGATCGTTCTCGTTACAAACACCAATGCCACCTGTGTAATAGGATGATGACAAAAGCTAAATCGAAATAGTTTGCTGATGTTATTGCAAAAAATTCGGACAATCCCCGTCGCCTTTGGAATTCAATAAATACCATTCTGCATAGAATTCCACCTCCTGCTCTGCCAGAATTCACATCAGTAAAATCACTTTGTGATCATTTTTCTAGGTATTTTGTGGATAAAATTGAAACTATCCGTTCCAAATTTCCAGATAAAGTACAGAATATTCCACAAGTGCAAAAACCAGAAATTAGATCTAAAATGAACGTTTTTGAACGTGCGTCAGAAGATGAAATTAAAAAACTTATTTTGAGTTCATCGTCAAAATCATGTGATCTGGATCCCATTCCTACAAGCGTGTTGAAAAATTGTCTTGACATATTAATAACTCCCATCACTGACATAATTAACATTTCAATGGAAACTAGTACATTTCCTCAAAATGTCAAAGAAGCTCATGTAAGACCACTACTGAAAAACATCTCTTCTTAAAAACGAGTTGAAAAATTACAGGCCTGTATCCAACTTAAGTTTTATTTCCAAAATTTTAGAAAAGATAGTAGCCAATAGACTGCAAGCTCATATGAAAAATAACCATCTATCTAATCCATTACAATCAGCTTACAGGGAGCATTATTCTACAGAAGCGGCTCTATTAAAAGTACATAACGATATCATTATTAGTATGGACAAGGGTGAAGTTACGGCTCTAACCTTGCTTGACTTGTCGGCCGCTTTCGACACCATTGACCATGCTACATTAACAGATAGACTTTCTGATTGGTATGGAATATCTGGCCAGGCTGAAATTTGTTTTTCTTCTTATTTGCAAAATAAACACCAGTCTGTAAAAATTGAAGACACTTTTTCAGATAAAGTCACACTCTCCTATGGAGTTCCACAGGGCTCTGTGCTAGGACCAGTGCTTTTTTACTTTATACACTACACCACTCAGCGCTATTATCTCTAGTTTTGACATCAACCACCATCTTTATGCCGATGATACTCAAATTTACATGTCTCTATCAGTCTCAAACGTGAAGGAATCTCTTGAGAAGTTGCAACATTGTCTAATGGGTGTGTCGGCCTGGATGACAGGATCTAAGCTGAAGCTTAATCCTAGCAAGACAGACTTTTTTCTTATTGGGACCAAATTTTATTTCCCATGCTTACTTCTAGGTCAAGACACAAATCCATCTACATCAGCTAAAAATCTTGGTGTACTATTCGACAGTAGCCTGAATTTCCGAAAACACATATCCCAAACATGTAGGGCATGCTTCTATCATATCCGTGACCTGCGTCGAATTCGAAAAAGCCTGTCATTAGATCTTGCCAAACAAATTGCAGTCGCACTCGTCAGTAGTAAGTTAGATTATTGTAACTCACTTTTTCACAATATGCCAGAAAAGGATATCGCTAGATTACAACGCGTTCAAAACTGCCTTGCAAGAGTAGTAACCAAGGCCCCACGATTTAGTCGTTCCATTCTAATTCTAAAACGATTACATTGGCATCCTGTCAAGCTTCGCATTCATTTTAAAATATGCGCAATAACTTACCGAACCCTAAAAGAAAACCAACCTGCATATCTGGTTGATTTACTTGTTTGGCCGAAATGCCTAAAATATCTACGCTCCACTAATTCGAATAGATTTGTTGTTCCTCGTATAAAAACTAAGACTGGGCCAAGAGCTTTCTCTATATCTGGTCCAGCCTTATGAAGCGTGTGCCAATACGTAATGCCAAAACAATCTTAACATTCCAGAAATTACTTAAATCTCACCTAGTTGACCTGGCTTTTCCACCCCAGTCTCTCAGCAGCCCGGCTCCCTGTTGATGAACCTGCTTTGTCCTCGATTATGACATATGATCACGCTAAGGATTTGTGCTCCTCTGAGCTCGGTTCGCTGAGGATATAGGCGCTATAGAAGTTTTTTTGATTGATTGATTGATTGATTGATTGATTGATTGATTGATTGATTGATTGATTGATTGATTGATTGATTAATTGATTGATTGATTGATCGATTGATTGATTGATTGATTGATTGATTGATTGATGATTGATTGATTGATTGATTGATTGATCGATTGATTGATTGATTGATTGATTGATTGATTGATTGATTGATTGATTGATTGATTGATTGATTGATTGATTGATTGATTGATTGATTGATTGATTCATTGATTGATTGATTGATTGATTGATTGATTGATTGATTGATTGATTGATTGATTGATTGATTGATTGTGATCTGCCTGATGATCGAAGGAGAGAGGGGTGTTCAAGTAGTGATGTGCCTGATGATTGAAGGAGAGAGGAGTGTTCAAGTAGTGATGTGCCTGCTGATCGATTGTTATCGATGATCTCTGCTGTGGTAGACCAAGTGATCGATTACCGGGTACATAAGTTGTTGCCATGCCGTACATGTTGCTGTATTTTTTTTCTTATCAGTTGTTGAATAGTATTTCTTTGTCAGTTATTGCCATTCCGTGCCATCTTTGTAAGGGGTGATATTTCACGTTATTGTATTTTGTCTGTTGACAGTTTTAGCCATGTCTCTGTGAGGGGGTGCTATTTCACTTTGTCGAATTCTGTTTCTTTGTCAGTTATTGCCATATTGGGGGTGGTATTTCACTTTTTTGTATTCTCCTTGTTGTCAGTTGCTGCCATGCCGTTTCTTGCTATTTCAGTTTGTTGTATTATCATTGTTGTAAGTAGTATATTATCTTTGTTGTCAGTTGCTGCATGCATGACTCTGTTGCTATTTAAATTGTGTTGCATTATCTTTGTTGTCAGTTGTTGCTATGCCGTTTCTTGTTATCTCACTTTGCTTTTTATCTTTGTTGCCAGTTGTTGCCATGCCGTTTCTTGTTATTTCACTTTGCTTTTCATCTTTGTTGTCAGTTGTTGCCATGCCGTTTCTTGTTATTCCACTTTGCTTTTCATCTTTGTTGTCAGGTGTTGCCCTGCCGTTTCTTGTTATTCCACTTTGCTTTTCATCTTTGTTGTCAGTTGCTGCCATGGCGTTTTGTTGCTATTTCAGTTTGTAAATTGTTGTATTATTTTTGTTGTCAGTAGTATATTATCTTTGTTGTCAGTTGCTGCCATGCCGTCTGCTGCTATTTAAATTGTGTTGCATTATCTTTGTTGTCAGTTGTTGCCATGCCGTTTCTTGTTATTTCACTTTACCATTTCTCTTTGTTGTCAGTTGTTGCTATGCCGTTTCTTGTTATTTCACTTTACCATTTCTCTTTGTTGTCAGTTGTTGCCATGCCGTTTCTTGTTATTTCACTTTGCTTTTTATTTTTGTTGTCAGTTGTTGCCATGCCGTTTCTTGTTATTTCACTTTGCTTTTCATCTTTGTTGTCAGTTGTTGCCATGCCGTTTGTTGTTATTTCACTTTGGATTTCATGTTTGAATTTACCATTGTCATCTCCATCCACTAGAAGCCGCGAATTGCTTTCGCAATTCTCTAATTGTAGTTATTGCGTAAGACTATGAAGTGGGTGGCAAATGGAAAAAAGGTATTTTCATCATTGAAAGAGTTCCATGAAAATTTTCGTTCTAAAACATTAGCATAAGTTTAACCCTTTCAGTGTGCTGACCGCCCTTATACATAAGAATCATATAGACGTCAGATTCTGACGTATAAAGTCGATGCCCGCACTGTAGTTTAACAGTAACAGTAAAATATTTATAATCATGCCCGTAGACCCATAAAATATGTATTCAAATAAAACAGAAAGAGCTAACTAATACAGTTATGATGATTTCAAATTGAAAAAAAAAATTGGTCTCCATGGTTTATACAAAAATTATCAGCGTTGTAAGATTTAAGGAAAGTAAGTTCCTTGATGCATCGTCAGAATTAAAATGGTTAATGGTTAATTTTCTACCTGCTAGTATTCAAATTCTGTGAAACGCAGTGACGTCACTTGGTGAAAACACGGTTATATAACACCCCCTCCCCCATACATCATTCTGTGAAACGCAGTGACGTCACTCGGTGAAAACAAGGTTATATAAGAACCCTCCCCCACACTTCATTGTATCAGCCCGCTCGGTGAAAAGGAGGTAGAGATCATTCAGTCTCATAGAATTGAGGCTGTGTATCGTTACCGCGACACACAACTTCAAGTGGCTGAAATTTGCTCATATTTGTTTAATTTGAGCACAAATATTTACAAATCTTGATGTTTAGACACACATTTCATTCCCAATAACAGCGATTTGGTTGACTGATAAAATTGATTCAAAATTGATCTATCACCCCTTATATAGTGTGAATAAATTTGTGACAAATAAATCAAAGTTGCCACAAGATGGGGCACAAGTGTTTCCTTATATGGGGTGATTGGCTATCATGTGACCCTCTGAGAGGGTCATGTCAGAGGGTCACATGATAGCCAATCACCCCATATAAAGACATAATTATTCATACCATATAAGGGGTGATAGATCACTTTTAAAACGACAATAGTCGGGATCATCAGGATAATGATTAAGCCGAAGCTGTCTTACCAAGATAGATATGGCGATTTTTTTTAATTCATCACTCACTTCATGTCATATCTTCATCCACTACAAGTCGAGAATTGATTCAATGATTCGCGGCTTGTGGTGGATAATGATAATAATGGTAAATTCAGGATAATTTCTCATTCAAATTTTTGTGCTTATAAATAGGACCAAAATAAAGCCCCATTAAAACGGCAAAAAACGTGATCAGCACTTAGGCGTAAGGGGTATAAAGGCGGACAATTCCGATTATATTTGAATCCTAGACACACCTCTGAGCAGAACCAATTATTAAATGAATACAATAATATGTGATCGAGCATGTCTCTTCCCAAATCTGAGCTGCTACAAAATATCGATATTTGACATTTAAAATTGACTAGGGTAGTGACTCAATTTGATAGTATGTGCCAAGCCCCCATATATAAGCTGAGAAAACTAATACAAACAAAATAAATAATAGAAACCTTTAACAAATTTCCAATCGGACCCCCCCTTTTTTCAAACTTCTGGACCTCCATCACCCCCCCCCCCCCCGGCTAAGAACTGGGTTGTCAGTAACTGAAGACGTAGCCGGTTATGTGCGCTCAATCCCTTCATTGCTTATCACGACTATTTATAATCGTTTCGAATCTGTTTGCTTAACACTTACAGCGCGGGGACCGTCTCTATACGTCAGAATCTGATGTTGTAGACATCAGATTATGACGTATTTATAAAGACGATCCCCGCGCTGAAAAAAATAAAATATTTATATTGACCTTAGACCCATAACATGTATTCATGTGAAGCGAAAAGAGCTAAATGAGACTCTTTTCGCTTCACATGAATACATGTTAGGGGTCTACGGCCATAATAAATGTTTTATTTTTTTCAACGCGGGGACCGTCTTTATAAATACGTCATAATCTGATGTCAAATTGAAAAAACCCTTTGGTCTCCATGGCTTATACAAAAAATAATTCTACGCTTTAAGGGTTAATTATGGCAAGAAATAGGTGTTTAAAATCAAGGGTTTGTCTCATTTTAAGCAAATATTAATTTTCACCCATTTGAAGTTGTGGATCGCGGTGGCGTGACACAACTTCAAGTGAGAGAAAATTTAAATTTGATAACTCAAAAGAATAATAATTGATTTATCAAAAAGAAGAAATCTAACTTTCTTATTTTAACTTGTCTTTAACCGTTTCAAGCCTGAGTTTACCATTGTCATCTTCATCCACTACAAGCCGCGAATTGCTGTCGCAATTCTCGGCTTGTAGTGAATGAAGATGACTTGATGTGGGTGAAAAATTAAAGAAAATTACCATGTATTAGTAAACCAGTTTCATGTAAATTTTCATTAAAAAAACCTTAGTTGTAGGAAAATTATGTCTGTTTTCAGGGATGTAAAATGATGCTTTAATGCATCGTGAGGGCTTAAAGGGTTAAGATAGTTAGATAATTCTATGTGGAGATGACTAATTACCACAAATATAAATATTTTTCGTCATTCGTCAAATTGATTGTAATGAATGAAAAATCGAAATACTTCAGGTTTACCTTTACACCGCTGGGCGGGGGCCCTAGGGCAGTGGTTAGCACCGCTGCCTTTCACGCCAGAGTTCGGGGTTCGGTTCCCGGTCTCGGCGGTTTGAAAGAAACAAAAAATGTTTCTTCCCCATCCACGTGTGAAAGTCAGTATTGCGGGGAGCCTTCGTGACCGAGAGGTAGCGTGCTCGGCTGCAGACCGCCAGGGCTCGAATTTTGAATCCTGTGTCTGGAGGACAGTGTCATCTCAATCATCTCACCATCCTCAGGAAGTTCTCCTGGCCCAGTTTAGCCTATAGGTGCACAAAGGTGGCCTAAAGCCCGATTCATTTCCCTTATACAGCTAAACGCGACTATAGTTGTTTTAATCAGTTTTATTATCTGATCAAATCACAGCTATTGAGAACGAAATGAACTTTTAAACATCAAAATTTGCAAATGGTAAATCTCAAATTCAGCCGATAGGTGTGAGTGAATTTGCTACAGTATCCTATATTTTGATAAAAATAGATAAAATATTAGGACCTAACTGTAATAATTTGTAATGGTATCAGGCGTCTTTCTTGATATCAGTAAGGCATTTGAAACCGTTGACCAATCTATTTTGTGTAAGAAGTTATATAAAGTAGAAATATAGCATTTATGTAGCACCGTACTTCATTCATTTTATATAAATATAGTATTTGTGTAGTACCTCATTCGCCTGCTTTAGTAATCATAATTCAGAAGTTTTATTTTATGTGGAGTACCACAGTGCTCCATATTGGGACCACTATTATTTCTTGTTATACAAACACGACTATAGTTTTTTCTATCTATTTCAACTAGTTCATGCTGACGATATAAGGGCCTACTAGTTAAAAGTCTAAATTTTACATTGACAGAAAAATGATATTATATTATGAATGCTTTATTCAGATTAATTTGTACAGTCAAGTTTATAGTTCAAAACAAATATTATCAATTTATAAAACAAATATATACATGGTAGCATGTAAATGCGAATAAGTAAATGTTTTATATAACCAAGAGAAATTTAAATATTTAAAAATATATATGTTTTTAATTTGTAATATTTAATAATTTGAATACATTTTTTTATTGTCTCTATCATTGTCTGCATTAGTTCTAACAAATAACAGAATATGGTATCATGTATTTTGGTTGTCCCCAATGATGACCCAGTGTGAGTCAGCGTCATTTACCAGCTGACTTTACAAAGGCTGATAAATCAATGTCCGTCTATTTCTTTCCTCTTCCTCCATGGCTTTTTCCTTCCTCATTTTCGTCTTTTTGTTCGTCACCTTCATTTTCTCCAGTTCCTTCATCTTCATGCGTACCATCGTTATCATTCCCCTCATCCCCTTTATCATCACCTCCTTTGCCATGACCTCCTTTGCCATGACCTCCTTTGCCATGACCTCCTTTCCCATGATCTCCTTTCCCATGACCATCTTTGTTTTCATCAGGATCCTCCTGGCCTTCTTCATCTGTGCCCTTTCCATCATCTCCCTTTCCATTACCTCCCTTTCCCTTACCTCCTTTTCCATGACCTCCCTTCCCATGACCCCCCTTTCCATGGCCTCCTTTTCCTCTTTTGCTTTTATCTGGATCCTCCTGGCTTACTTCACCTGTTGCATCTTCGCTCTCAGAGGGGCGGTCGCTTTTCTTCTCATGGCTCCAGCTGATGGATAGACTCCTGCTGTCGCTATCACTCTCGCTGCTGCTGCTGCTGCTACTGCTGCTGCTGCTGCTACTACTGCTGCTGCTGCTGCTGCTACTGCTGCTGCTGCTGCTGCTGCTGCTGCTGCTACTGCTGCTGCTACTGCTGCTACTGCTGCTAGAATCGCTGCTATCGCTAGAATCGCTGCTGTCAGAATCCCGCCCACTTCTGCTCAGGCTTAGGGAATGATGTTCTCCACTGACGCTGACGTCAAAACTCTTCTTCCCCTTTTTGCATGGCTTCTTCTTATGGTGCCTGCTGTCACTGTCAGAGCTGCTGTCTGAGCTGCTAGATGAGCTACTAGAAGAACTGCTAGATGAGCTACTAGAAGAGCTGCTGTCGGAATCGCTGTGGCTGTGACTATGATCTTCGTCTTCCTCTAGGTAATGGCATTCCTGCAAAACACAACCAGTTCTCACATTCTGGTTCCCATTATGATACATATATCAGTAGCAGCATATATCGCAATGCGTTTTGTTCAAATGAGGAGCAGTGGCAGTTAACATACAGTATAGTTGGTTGAGTGAGAAAATACAGAAGCTGTTTTTTTCGGTGCGGTATGAAAAATACAGCACTTGTTCAATGAATAAATCTTCGCCTAAAGGCCCACATCCTATTCATTGGATATGAGCTGTATTTTTCCATACCGCACCCGAATGATTTAAATACAGCCTTTTCTGCTTGTAAAATATGGCGCTAGAAGCTTTAAGCTGGATGTACATGTAACTCTGGACAGCACGTGGTGGATCATATGCCAAATTAATTAGATCAGGCTTATCCACTCTGCTTAGCATCGCGCCAAGGTTCCCAACTTGGACTAATGCCAAATATTCTTAAAGCGTAATATCTATGGATTCAATATTACACTTAAAGTGGGCCTGTCATAATGTTGGGAACTAGATGGGTTGTCAAGAGCATTGAATTTACAAAGTTTTAGACCTAAAAATTAGCCAAACATGAATAATTTCATTACATTCCTTTCACGAATTTGTTTCACCTGCTAGTCTAGCTGACTGATTCAAAAACATGATTGCTCACAATTTTGAGTTCAATTTCTGGGGTGTTTTTTAAAATATAAAAAATCACATGCCTCCAATTTATGTACGCCTAGCTAGCTTACTCGGGTTGAAGCTAATATTTATAATTTAGCTATGTTTCACCCCTAGGGCTCTGGTCGGGCTATTCAATTTAATTTTTTAGTCATCTGAAGTTGTGTCTCGCTGCTGCGATCCACAACTTCAAGTGACTGAAAATTACTCGTACTTCTAAAATTAAGTCAGTTTTAAGATTTCAAGATTTTTTCTTTCAAAAATAAGCTATGACATTAAGTGAGAGTAGAACATCACCCAGCAAACACGGGACGTTGGCCCAATGTCGGACTGAGGGTGGCCCATCGTCTACGACGCTGGCCCAACCTCAGCCCAACATTGGGCCAGAGACTCGTGTTTGCTGGGCTGTGTTGTACGTGGAGCATAAGTTTCCTACTGACCCTGTCTATGGTGCTGGGCCCGTCCTCGGGTTTACAGTAATACAGATGGTATCCACGCTGCGTCTTCTTGGGACCATCATAGCAGATCTGGCCTTCAGGGCAGGACTTCAGTACCAGCTTACTGACTCCAGGAACGACTACCACACAGGGGTGCAGCTAAAACACGAATCAAAATATCTACTTTTGAATCAAAATTCATTTTATATATATATCAGCATTTACTGGTAATTCCTATCATAGTTTTTAAATTATATTCTTAATACACACGGTTTTTTTCAATAAAGTATTTCAATCCCAGTCTTATGCATATTGTGTATTTTGAGGACAATGTGTTTGTTGAAGACCCCAGTTCAGACAAAGGTCATTGAAATTAGTAAGACAATATTATTATCATTATCACAGAGTTTTGATATGATATTTATTTGATATTTATTACTAAATATGGCCAGTGAATGCACTGGTGCTTTAATAAGCTCAGCTCAGTCAGATCTGAAAGGTTTTCAGACTATTTTTGAACATACCCAATGAGGGCGAAACGTATTTCACGGTAAGGGTATTCTATAGACGGAGACCGTCGATGGAGTCTTTTGAAGAGAGATCCAGAAAGCAATGCGATGATAGTTTTATTACCTGTGCTGAAGATTTTTCAATTTTCCAAGATAAAATTTAATGTGGTAGATAAAGTTAATTTACATGTTGACCTTTCATCTGGTTATTACGCGTGTGATAGGTCAATTTTTGCAATCTTGACCTATCACAAGTGTAATATCTAGGTGACGATACGGGTTCTACAAGTCATTATATAACTCACAGCACAAGAGGAATCACTTTCTGGGAATTCTTCTTCTTCCTCCTCAGATTCCTGAAATATATTTAACCATTGTATATCGCAAATAGTTTTTATTGAAACCTTGGAAGCCAAACGGCTTTTTCAATTCGAAATCATCATAAATGTTTTAGTTAGCTCTTTCCGATTCATCTGAATACCTATATGTTATAGGTCTACGGCCATTATAAACATTTTTACTCTTACAACGGGGGGATCGACTATAGACGTCAGATTCTGACGACTAAAGTCGGTCCCCGCACTGTACGCTAAGGGTTAAACATTGGCCTGCTGAATTGTTTCGATTGTATTTTTCTTTATTTGAAGCTGGTATTGCTGACGCATTTTCCAGCTCCAAATGAATGAAAAATATATCTTTATATAAAAAATAGACATATCTCAAATTCAATTATTTGATTAACTTAGCATCTTTCACAAAACAATTCCAGGGGCATTTTATTTAGTTTGAAACCAGCTTCAACCCGTGTTATACAGTCACAGCAGGAGATGGGTTAAATTATCAATAGTATCAATATAGAGGGGACGTCCATCTGCACCAGTCCAGTCAGTTCACGCAGAGTGCAGCTCGAGATTGCGGGCCACAAATCACATGACAGAGTGAAGATGGGGATGTCGCATATCTACACATACAAGCAGGACGTATTTTATTTTATTTATTTATTTATTTTATTTGGTGCTATTTATATAATTAGTATTTATGTGCTGCTTTTTGTATCATCTTAGGCTTACAATATTCATATCATTTTAAATTACACAACTTATACCTATTCTGACATTTATGATGATTTCAAATTTAAAATTGAAAAATACCCTTAGGTCTCCATATGGTTTATACACAAACATTTAAGCGCTTTAACCCTTTCAAGCCTGAATTTACAAGTGTCATCTTCATCCACTGCAAGCCGAGAATTGCGATTTGAAGAGGGTGAAAAATTAAAGAAATTACCATGTATTGGTAAACCAGTTTCATAGAAATTTTCATTAAAAAAAACCTAGTTGTAGGAAAATAAAGCCTGTTTTGAGGGATGTGAAATGATGCTTTAATGCATCGTGAGGGCTTAAAGAATGGGTCCTGGAAATTATGAATTGTTCCCACTTCACTTTTTAACCATTTTTTGGTCTCACTCTTCACTTTTTATAAGGGAAAAATGATATATGATATATATATATAAATATAGATAAAAATATATATAGATTTTTAGGTTCGTTTTTTACATTATTTATAAACTGCAATCCTCGATTTTCGGACCCGAAGAACAGGCGATTCGCCGTTCGTTTGACTCTTTTTTTTATCCCATGTTCACCTTCTTTAAAGGTCAAGGGTTAACATAGGTCAAGGGTTAACATAGCCTACCTCAGAGCTATAACTCTCGCTATAACTGTCTTCACCATCACTCGTGCTGTTTCCGTCTTCTCCGCTTGTTCCCAGAGGCCAGTCCCATGAGCCTGGTTTAGCCTGGGTAGCCACCACCAGCAGACAAAAGCTCAGCAACACGAGGGTCAACTTCCTGAACATCAAAATAAAGTGGTGAGATGGATGGTGAATGACCGAAAAATGTATATGTTAAAGTATACATATATGGATAAATTGTGATAAACTGTGTAAATTCTTGGATATAGATAGGGCATATAGTTTTAAAAACAGGACATATATATATATCGATCTTAAAAATATAGGATTATAGTCAAATGTCCCAAGTCAAACTAAAATTAAATCATCAAGTTTTTTACATGGCACTATCTTAGCCTATCAACCCTTTAAATCATCACAATGCATCAAAACAATTTAATTTGCATCTAAAGTGACTTGATTTCATAAAACCTAGGGAATTTGGAACGGAAATTGGCATGCAGCTCTTTTAATAATTACGTTTTTTTTAATTTGCCACCGACTTGAAGTCATTTTCATCCACTACAGGGTGAGAATTGCGACAGCATTTTGCGGCTTGTAGTAGATGATAATTACAATGGTAAATTCAGGCTCGAAATAGTTAACACGCCGGTAGACCACCGAGGTATAATTCTCCTTATTCCCATACACCTTAATTGCTTAACCCTTCAAGCCCCGACGATGCATTAAAGCATCATTTTACATCCCTGAAAACAAACTTAATTTTTCTACAACCAGGGGTTTTAGAATGAAAATTTCCATGAAACTGACTAAACTGGTTTACCAATACATGGCAATTTTCTTTAATTTTTTCTCTTACTTCAAGTCATCTTCATCCACTACAAATCGAGAATTGCGAGAGCAATTCGCGGCTTGTAGTGGATGAAGATGACAATGGTAAATTCAGGCTTGAAAGGTAAATTAACTTAACTATTTAACCCGCTTATAAACCATGGAGACCAAAGGGTTTTTTCAATTTTAAGTCGTCGTAAATGTATTAGTTGTAATAAATCAATATCTCACAGAATCGTGACAGATTATGCCATTTTTTCCTACATCATTTGTATTCAAAATAATAATGTTATGTGAAGCTTTCAATGAGACTGTTAAATAACATGATAAAATGTGGAAGGGTTAATGTGTCCTCGACAAAGAGTCAACAAAGTTACAATCGTGCACACGAATAGGATTAAGCCATAGAATTAGAGTTTTATTTGAATTTCGATTTTATTTCATCATCAAAACACAATACTTGGTACGCCTTTATTAGAACACGTATAGGCCTAATATGTGACAATATTTCCATATATTTTTTGTCGCAAATAGAAACCTGGATCGTAATTTTCGGTCACTTAATAATTTGGCACTTTAAAGTTTCAAGTGAATCCCAAATATTGATATTAATTATAGATTTTTTTTTTTTTTTTTTCAATTATTGCCTTTTGAATATATTTAATCAGCAAATTTGAGCTATTGTCAATTCCACAATAATTTTGGAATTGATCTGAACTTCAATTTATTTTAGAAAAGTAGAGATTTTTCTAATAAAAATGATGGAAAGTCAGATATCATCAATCTCTATATGCCGGTGGTGTGAAACTTGACTCAACTTTGATGGCACTCCCCCCCCCCCCCCCCTGGATAACTTACCGTGCCATAGCGTACGACAATAATCTCTCCACGGGATATGGTATGTTTAGAACAGGCAGCCCTATTTATACGGGCAGAACAATCTTAATAATTACCTAATTGCTAACTTGATCCCGGCAAAAAACCAGAGGTCGGCACCTCTGGCGTGACACACGATATTAACCCTTATGGCGCTGAAATCGTTTTTGTATAAACCATGGAGACCAGAAAGTTTTTTTTTAAATTGAAATCATCATAATTTTCTCTTTCATTTGATTACCTATGTTATTGGTCTACCGCCATTTTAAATTTGGTAATTATATTATCACGGTTACCCTTTCAGCGCGGGGACCGTCTTCAGACGTCATAACCATAGCGCTCCAAAGGTCATGTAAGTTTCAAGCCAATGAAATCCTACGGCAATTGTTTTATAGTAGACGATCAGATAAAAATAAGAAATACGGGAATATCGTCTCTATAACCAGGCAGCTTAACCGGTAAATGCACAACACAAAAATGAAAAAAACTTATTTAGTTCTAGTCTATGGACATATTTACATCATCTGGTCATATTAAGAAGCCAAAATAAAATCACCGATTTTTTTATGATATTAGCCTGATTGTGTCGCTTTAATAAAAAATTGCTATTTGAAAGTGCATGTGTCTTTGTTGAATATAGGGTCTACAACTTGTTTTGTCTTTTGAAGCTTGACAGATATAAATGACGATAAATACCAATTACAATAAAATGAAAAAGCGGTAATTTCTTTTTGTAATTTATATACTGTGATTATATACTATAGCTATATATTATATATCAATCAAACAGTTATATTCCAGTCCATCAAAACTGCCATAAATTAATATAAGAACCTTCAATAAATTTCACAACGTTGGCCTAAATGTGATGTTCAGTGAGCGAAGATAATCACTTTGTGAGGATGCTGCACACAAAGGGTCGTCCACAGGGACAAAGGCTCCCAGTGAAACTAAACCTTCGTAATTATCTGTCGTTATTTATATAACAACCACGTCACTAGGGTCGGAGTATAGCATGTGCAAGTCAACCCTTGAAGCGCTGAAATATTTCTATATAAACCATGGAGACTAAAGGGTTTTTTTCAATTGAAATCTTCATAAATGACATAGTTAATTGTAAAAGTTTGTAATTCTTTTAGCTCGGGGATTGACATCATGCGTCAGATTCTGACGTCTAAGGTCGATCCCCGCTGGTAAACGGGCGACCACACATTATTGGGAACATTTTTAATTCATAAAATGAATTATTATACATCTGTGTTTATTCAATACATTTTTTATAATTTAGGAGTGAGTGCATCATGCACATTTGATATATTTGTGCCAATATTTTATGCACTTAAAAATAATCAGTAAGTAGATATCTAGCTTATAAATTATCACAAGCAAAATCATAGGGCCCAGATGACTTATGATATATTATGTAATATTTGATAAATATCTAGTTATTTTCAAAATAACAGTTTTGTTTTTTATTCATTTGAAGCAGAAAATGATATGAAAATGATAAAATAGATAGGCCTACAGGTGAAAAATTATAAAGCGCCTTTGAACTCGGTCCTCCGAGGAGTTATAAGCGTTAAAGTATTTTAATAAATTGAATTTTCAAACACTGACTTTTTTTGTTTGGAGTGTTAAATACCAAAGTTAGCGCAATTTTGATGGTTGGAAAATTTAATTTTTTTAAATGAGAATTGGGACCCCCCCCCCCCTCCTGGCCACATTTACTTAGAATAAAATGAGTGTTTAAACATTAATATTTGCAAATATTTGGTCTCAAGTTAATAACAAACGGGTAATTTTCACCAACTTGAAGTTGCTGGTCGCGATAATGAGAAACACCTATGGTAAAAGTTTCATGCAAATCCGTTCATTGCTTTGTAAGAAATCCTGCTGACATACAAACAAACAGACAAGCAAACCAACACGACCAAATACATAACCTCTTCTGGAGTAGGTAATAACCCTTAAAGCGCTGAAATAATTTGTAAAAAAACATCGCAAACAAAGGGTTTTTTCAGTTTAAAATCATCATAAATATCTTAGTTAGCTCTTTTTGATTCGTTTGAATACCTATGTTATGCGTCTACGACCATTAGAAATATTTTTACTCTTACAGTGCGGGGATCGACTTTAGGCGTCAGAATCTGACGACTAAAGTCGATCCCCGCACTGCAAGGGTTAAGCCGCTAAGCTAACTAAGTCATTTATGATGATTCCTAATATTGCATTGAAAATTGCATTGAAAATGCAATATTTGGTACATTTAGGTCAACACTGTTATATGTATACATTATTACAAAATAAAAAGTGTATTAGTCTAATAAGTATTTTTATAGAGTATATATCGAGTGAGAAAATACAAAATATAATTTGAATTTTCATGTTTAACCCTTAAAGCGCTGAATTATTTTTATATAAACTATGGAGACCAAAGGGTTTTTTTCAATTTGACATCATCATAAATGGCTTTGTTAGCTCTTTCCGATTCATTCGAATACCTATGTTATGGGTCTACTACCTATTATAAATATTTTACTCTTTTCGGTGCGGGAGTCGACTTTAGTCGTCAGAATCTGACGTCTACAGACGTCAGATTCTGACGACTAAAGTTGATCCCCGCGTTGGCGAATGTAGTCTTTTTAAATCTGTTTTATTAGCCGATCAAATCACCGTCAAGGTTAGTCGAAATGAATGAGTGTTGAAACATCAAGATTTGCAAATGTTAGGTTTCAAATTAAACAAATATTATTGATTTTCACCCACTTGAAGTTGTGAGTCGCGGTAGCGAGACACAACAACAAGTGGGTGAACAATTAAATTATTTATTTTGGTGCTTCAAGGGTTAAGTCTGGCAACTCGGCCAACTCCATATATGGGTAACTACCGAACATGACACATTGAACCAATGTTGGCTCAATGTTGGGCCAGTGTCGAAGACGATGAGCAAACAGTAAGCCAACACTGGATCAATGTGTGCGCATCCCAGCCAGCAACAGATATTGCCACAAATTGCCACAATGCTGGGCCCGCGTCTTAGACGTTGCGCCAAAATTAAATGAACATAGGGTCAGCGTCATGTGTAATGTCATAAGTGAGTCTCAATTTAGTTTTGTCACGATCTCGTGACTAAATACTAGTTGTTCTTTTTTGTTAGATTGCATTATGACTTCTAGTGACGTTATTATTACACAATCGTTTTCAGCCTTTTATTTGACCACAAACAAAACACAATTGAAGAAGAAATTTCCAGTATCATTAAAGCTACATTCGATCGAGGTAGCATGGTTTGGGTTCAATATTACAGTACTTTAATTGTGACAAATTATGCAGAAAGGTGGCATTCTTAGAATATTTTATGACATCATTAAAATAATAATGAGTACATATAGGCCTAACTATATAATCACATAAAAAGTTCATATAAAACATGAAGGGCACGCCTAAAAAATCTACGAAAAAATAAATTCATTTTTTTTTACTTTACTGCCCTTTTTGTTTAACATATAGTGGTTATTAACATATAGTTCCCATTCATTCATTCATTCATTCATTCATTCATTCATTCATTCATTCATTCATTCATTCATTTATTCATTCATTCATTCATTCATTCATTCATTCATTCATTTATTCATTCATTCATTCATTCATTTCATTCATTCATTCATTCATTCATTCATTCATTCATTCAATCATTCATTCTTTCATTGATTGATCGATTGATTAATTGATTCACTGATTGACTGATTCATTGATTGGTTGACTGATTGATTTTTTGATTGATTGATTTATCCACCCATTCATTACATTACTCATTCTTTCTTTTATCTATTTATTGAGTTATTCATTTATTAACTCATTCACTATGTCATTCATTCATGCTTTAATTAATTAATTAATTCATTCATTCATTCATTCACTCATTCATTCATTCATTCATTCATTCATTCATTCATTCATTCATTCATTCATTCATTCATTCATTCATTCACTCATTCATTCATTCATTCATTCATTCATTCATTCATTCATTCATTCATTCATTCATTCATTCATTCATTCATTCATTCATTCATTCATTCATTCATGCATTCATTCATTCATTCATTCATTCATTCATTCATTTATCCAATCAATCAATTCATTCATTCTTTCATATTGAAGAAGAAATACATGGTAGAGAAGAAATATTTATCCTTTTCATTCTTATAAAATGATAGTTAATTAAGCACAAAATATTACTGTATAGTTGTCTGGATGTTTCTGTCTATAAATACACAGAAGGTCATCTGCACGTGACATACTAATGACAGTCACATGATCCTAATGATGTCACGTGAGACATATAAACCGATATGGCCTGTCCCCAGCAAGCACGACGCAAAGAATCTTTGTGTCGTGCTTGCTGGGTCAGCACAAAGTAGGCCTAGATCAGAGATCCAGGTAGATCACAGAAAATACTATGTTGGTCCAGCGTCGGAGTCGTTGGGCCATCAATAAACCTACATTGGTTCAACGTCTTATGTTTTTCAAGAGTCGGGAAACATGAGACGTTGATCCACCAATGTTGGAGTAATGTTGGTCCACCGTCTACGACGCTGTGCAGTGACTAAACATTGGACCGACTTTGTGTCAATGCCTCGTATATGTAGGATCTAATACGGATTCGTGTTTGAACCTTTTGTGCGCCAATCAATTTTTTAATTTATCGTTATTAACCCTTCTGAATTGTTAGCTTCTATTTTTCATTTGTTAATCTCTCATTCATTTTTCTATTTCAAATGCAAATTAACATCTAAAAATTAGTCAAACATAAGGTACAATTTGAGTGTACACTCCTTTCACGAATTCGTTATATCTGCTAGTCTAGCTGACTGATTCAAAATAATAATTATCAGAATTTTTAATCCAATTTCTGGCGTTTTTAATATATATACTACAAAACAGCATCAGCTACCATGGCATTTTATATGTATTTTTTTGTGTATTCTAGATCAGCACCATTTACAATAAATGAGTCTGCCCTGTGTATAGGCCTGTAAATCCATTGAAAAATCACACGGTAATGGACAATAATAAGTACATTTCTTATCCATAAATGTCAAATCAGTCAGCTGAGAAAATCGCCATCTTTAGATGTAAGCTAGTTTACACAAAAAAAATCATTGATGCTATTGCCTTAAATACCGGTGTAACACCCCAGAATATACCCCCCTTGAAAATATACCCGGGTAAATACTCCGAGGTAAAATCTAGAGCATACCTCCCAGAATATACCCTTGTTAGCAGTAGCAGCTCCTTACTCATGTCATTATTCATTTCAACTCTTCTTGTAATATTCTTCAATGTCTTTTTCTTAACGTTTCCATCTCAATATTTTTTATATTGTACCTTTTTATTCTTTTTCTTCGACGTTTCCATCTTATAAGGTGTATATTGTACCTTTTGTTATGCTAAGGAGAAAAACTAGTGGAAATCTATGCTGTTTGTCATCCTTCTAGCAATAAATGATGTATACCCCCCTTTTCAACAACTATATGTGATACTCCCAGAATCTACTCCTTTCTCCCAGAATATACCCCCCTTTTCAACAACTATTTTATTATGCGACCCTCCCAGAATCTACCCTCCCTCCTAGAATACACCCCCCTTTTCAACAACTATAATATTATGCGACGCCCCCAGAATCCACCCTCCTTCCCAGATTATACCCCCTTCTTCAACAACTATAATATCATGTGACGCTCCCAGAATCTACCCATCCCTCCCAGAATATCCCCCACCTTTTCAACACCTATATGTGATACTCCCCAAATCTACCCCTCCCTCCCGGAATATACCCCCCTTCTCAACAACTATAATATTATGCGACCCTCCCAGAATCTACCCCTCCCTCCTAGAATATACTCCCCTTTTCAACAACTATAATATTATGCGACGCTCCCAGAAACTACCACTCCCTCCCATAATATACCCTTTAGACGGAAATAATCAAATGATGCCACTTTCCTGTCAAACATGGCAACCCGAAAACATGGCTTTAAAAAACGGTTGGATCTAAGTGACAAAAATGTATTGACCGACATTTTGTCATAATTCGTCTTTTTTGAAACCTGATTACGTTGCCAACGGATGTTTCTAAAAGTTGTAATCTGTCGGTATGTTGCCTTCACTCATTTAAACAATCGAAAAGATATAACAGAGCTAAAACGAAAACATGCCATTTGCCTGGGTACGGGCCTTTAAGTAGTATTATAAAAGTATGCATCAATAAAAATGACACATAAATGTCTGTCTGCGTCTGCCACAATCTATTTGATTAAATGTAGTCATCTTTAATTTTGTTATCTCAAATTGCACAAATATGAGCAATTCTCACCAACTGAAAGTTAGAGCGGGTGGATTTTTTTATCACAGTTTTGCTATGTGGAAAGCCTCTGTGACCGAGAGGTAGCGTGTTCGACTTCAATTTCAAATTATCCTGTGTCTGGAGTGTCATCTGATTCATCTCACCATCCTCATGATGTTCTCTTGGCCCAGTTCATCCTGTATGTACATGAAGGTGGTCTGATGTCCGATTCATTCATCTTTTCATTCATTCATTCGCTTATTGATTTATTCATTTGTTGTTTATTCATTTATTAATAGCATTACCTTGCGCTATTAGGCAAATAATAAGTCACACATGTATTTGTGGCTATATTATAATATACACGCGGATGGTATTATAAATAATCAGAAATGTAATTTTATACCTCGATTCTAAGAAATCAGATCCAAAATGTGTTATATTAATTTATATACGTAATACAGAGAGGCTGGTTTGCAATCACCCGCATAGGGGGCTATGTGTGTGGGCTATACGATGCAACTGTCATTACCGATATGATAGATTTAAAGAATCATTCAACTGCAAAATGCGCATGTCTGGGACGGTCAAGTGTAGGCCAACAGTAGCCTATTGAGTACAGATTGACGGCAATAATATAGCCACTGAACCGATTACAAGATACTACTTAAACGAGACATTGGTCCAATGCTGTTTTAATGCTAGCGCATTGAATAAATGTACAATGTTTGAGAGAAAGTCCTCCTGCCCAGCAAACACAAGGCATTTGATTAACATTTATACAACGTCGGCCTAACGTGGTCCAACATTGCATAAAGTCATACAAATGTTTTGTGTTTACTGGGTGTCAATACAAGCTTGGGGTCAAGTAGTTTCAACATCCCCACAGTAATACAGTCAGTTTGTTTGCAAGCCAACGATCAAGTAGGGGCAAGGGCTTTGAGTTATTAACTCAGATGTCGCTTAAGTATATATGAACTTGCTGTGCTTTGAGAACTTGCTCTTAATGAGGCTTTGGGTATGAAAAATGAAAATGTGTAGATTTGGTTGCGATCATCCACTTTACAGTATGGCCTAGACATAGTATACTATAATGTATGTTGCAGATGATACGTGGTGGTTGTTGTGTGATGACCAGCAAACATGGGACGTTGGCCCAACATTGGTTTACTGTTGGCCCACCGTCTACGACGTTGGCCCAACAGTAAACCAATTAACGTTGGGCCAACGTCGCATGTTTGCTGGGTACGTGGTGGTTGTTGTGTGTGCGGGGATAGGGGGTTCCTCAACATATTAAAAAATATATTTAGAGAATGGAAGATAGCTAATTTATTTCTCAAACGCGGTAAATGGTGATTCACTCTCTTCGTGCGAATTAATATCAAGATACAAGACGTCGATCGCCTGTCATCAAGGCTATATATGACATATGACAAATAAAAAAACAAACGGTGTAAAAGTTTATTAATAACATTTCTATTATAACATAACACTAGACAGAGCTACATCTCGATTGTCAAATAATACATTTGTGAAAAAATGCTGGCTATCAAATTTGTGTCTCAGTGCTATTTTCCACTTTTCAATTCGTTCTTTCGAGTCAATTTTCTTGGGAACACTGAATGAAAACAGCACATGATCTGCAGTCTGCGCTGTACCGGTACCACATGTATCTTGGCTGGCGCAAGTCCTGTGTACAGTTAATGGCTCCATTGTTAAACAGTTGTCCGATGTGTTTTCCGGGGTGGTGAACCAGTAAACCAGAGGGTAGCCCAGTAGCAGTCCATATATGGTGGTCCTGTTGACGCTGGTGGGGAGACACAAACAACACAATAATTCACTCTCATATGACTGTTTTTCTTTTATCGTCTTTTCTAAGCATTGTAGAAGTACATGTTTGTGGTGGTCTACAACACTATTATTTAAAACAACAGGGCCAGTATTTGTGACTGACACATCTACGCCGACAGGAATCGGTTCTTCTGTGAGACAAGATATTAAATTGTCCCTGACAATAAATATTTCCGTCTCGTCCAATAGAATAACCAATAAAGAGCGACTAATAATATCGTCTGCTATTAGCGCACCCAGCAGTCGACCCCAGTCAGAGGCGGAGCTGCTCATGTAATCAACCAAGAAGGATAACTTCAGTCCAGTGTCAACAGCCATGATGTCGCGCATTACTGCATGCTGATGTTTTCTACTGTTTCTACCAAATACCGATGTTATGGCATTACGCCATCGTAAGAATAATTGTGATTCCATCAACAAAATGTTATTTTCTTAGGCTGCATGTGCGTTATTAGACACCATTTAGAAAACTCAACATTATACGCGAGTTTATTATTCGTAACAGTACAAACCCTCTCTTAACACGGACACGCTGTAGATCCTTTTTTCTACTGCTTGGGGCCTTGAGCCATTCTCCACACATAGATGTCGCTCAGGTCAACCCCGCTCTCTCTCTGTAACCACACGCCATGTTTCGACAGAAACTGCTCATATTGAGCAGTTTTGTTGATATAACAACTGTAGGCTTATAAACACGCTTGAGTGTCCTGAATATATTTATGACAAATATAGAACACCACTACTACCCCACATATGAGTTTCTATTAACATAGAAATGGAAAACATTCAATGGATTACTTTTTTTTGCTGTGAGAAGGTCCATGTTTACGTTTTTCTGACAAAATTCACAATCGCCTCCAAAACACTTGCAAATATAAATTACTGAATGACATGCGAATTGTGCTGGTTCAATTTATCCACTGCTAAACAGAATAAATAGCTCTTACCTGTAGCAAACTCTAAGATCAAATTAAATATTGAAAAAAAGGATAAGTAGTGAGTCGATGTGAACACCAAAATAGTTCCGTGGTTATAGGAATGGTTATAAAAATCACGTGGTAACGCTCACTAACGGCTGATAAATCTGGTCAATCGCCATGCGTGCATACGGCGAAATGAGCGTGTGGTATCAGAGATATAATCTCTGAGGTCAGAATGGCCTTGAGCATCATCCATGTGTGGAGAATGGACAGCGCGTCGCGCGTACGTTTCGTTACACTACATTCATTAATAATTGTATTATTTAGTTGGTTTTAGGAATTTATAAAAAGGTCGGTGTATTATAAAATAGGCCTACTCAAATTGACAAAAAACAGGTCAATAGCACGGCAGGTACGAGACGACTGGCCCAATGTTGTTTTAATGTTGGGTCAGCGTCGCCCAATCTAATTAACCCGTGTGTTGCTGAATTTTGTGTTTCTCTTTATTTGCTGGGACCGTATATATACGGTTTCAAGCAATTACCCACTAGGCACACGACGTCAATGACGCTGATTCAACGTCGTAACTACGTCGTGTGCCTAGTGGGAAGATTCTGACCAAATTATAAAATACCACCAAATTCAGTAAAATAATTTGTGATAGTTAGTTCTCAGTTAATCAAAGATTTAAATTCCATATATTGACAAACAATTCACCAACACAGCTAGAGTGAGCATCTGCGACAAACTATGTCAACTATCTGATCAAATTTAGCAGCAGTTAGACCTGCTTCGGTTTGAAACTGGCATGAAAACATATGATTTTAGCATGACAAGGGTTCAACAACAACAACATTGGGTTAACCCTTGCTAGGCCCGTATAAATACGATTTCAAGCAGATTAGTAGAAATATCACTAAATTTTATAAAATAGTTTTTGGTGGATGCTTAGCTAATATATAATACTTCAATGTTGAAGATGTATTTTTCATAAATATTTTTCGTCATTTGAGGCTGGAATTTGAGTATCCAAGTTTGATGGTTTGGCTGGATTTGCAAACGCTTTCGGTGATATACAGACAATTGGTGAAAGCATTAAAAAAATATTGTTATAAAATCGAAGTCGTCTGTGTTTCGAAGCTTCACTTTGATTTAATTTGGAAAAAAATAAAATCCAGCCATTGTACCATGTGATGAAATTGCAGTTTTTTGTTAATGTCAATCCCATTACCATAGATTACTGGACAAAACATAAATGAGCAAAAATACATAACGGTTTGCATAAAGTGGACCATACTAGGTATGATTTTGTAATCATTGATTTACATCTAGAAGCGGACTCCCCTCTTTTTTTATTGGCGATTCACCAAGAAAACAGGGGCTGCAACTGATATTCCACACACGGACTTTTCAGCATTAAAATTAACATCCCACGGGTGTATCCAAAAGTTTGAAAAATGGAGGGTTCACTTGTTGTCGGCGGTCCTTAAATATTGCGTATATATATGCAGAACTGAAACAAAGCCATTCTAGTCAGGTACTTATCACTGGTCACGATCACCACTCCCCCACCCCCCCCCCCACCGAGTACGGATTTTACATCTTAAAGGAACTCCTTGGAATGAGAATTTTCAATTTGGTCAATTTTGAAAATTTACTTCATATGAAGCTATATATCCGATTGAACCTGAATAAAATACCAAAATATAATATATTGTCATGTAAACAAAATGCCCCAGATAACCACCATCTCAGACAGCATGATCAAAGCAACCACCTGGTTGCATCAATAGCTGCCGCCATTAATTCTGTGAACGAGTCTGTGAACGAGATGATCGGGGGGGGGGGGGGTTGTTCACCCACAGCACCGATGGCCTTCTGGGCCGACGGCTTCAACTTGTGGCCCAGTGCTGTGCTAGCATTCAACCATCCTTTAGGTCAATACGGTACACTGATGTTTGGGTTATTCATAGATTCTTATAAATGTTGTTATATATAAATTAAATTCACCACAATACTAAGAAATGTTTTTGAAAATCTGAAAAAATTGAAATAATTATCTGTTGGACACACTACTTATTACAAAATTACAAAAAACGAAAATTGATGCCATCATACTGAGTCGCTTTAATTTAGATATTTCACCACTGCAATGGTTCCATGACTAGATCTATTTATTCCATCACTCAGTATATGTAAACATAACAACCACAGAGACTCAGTAAGCATGGTGCAGTTTATTTGCATCACAATGTATACAAGTGTATCAAACACTATTAACAACTATCTACAGGTGTGAAATGTGCTCGAGAATAACAAATGATATATTCCATGATGTGGACTCCAGGTCCAACATTTAACAGTCAATACCGTGTGTCCGGTCAGATATTATTGAAATTCTTAACAATGGCATCTTGAATATTTCGCATCGTAAGAGTTGATACGATCTTCGCCAAATTATTTTATTATATTTTAATCTTTTCAGAGAGGGGATTATTTTTTGACGTCAGTACCTGACGTGGAAAGTAGATCGCTGCAATAAAAAGTTAAAGTAGTTAGAATGGTTGAGAATTGAATAACCTTTTTGTTTTTATAGCTTTTTCATCAAAATATCTCATTACTGTGAGTGGTTTATACAATTCTTAACACGGTATCTCTAATTTTCTCCGTCTTACAAGCTGAGATGATTTTGAGTTTAACACTTCACCTAGAAATTTCTTTATATTTGGAAAATTGCCCAAAAAACATTCTCTCAACCTATGTTGGCTGAATGTTGGCCCAGCTTCGCAGCAAGTGTCATAATATCCAACTGGAAATCAAACGTCCTGATATAATTTCCTGTGTGAATAATTATATTCTAAATATTTCAGTAGCAGATATAGTCCAGCAAACACGAGACATTGATCCAGTGTTGTTTTGATGTTGGCCCACCGTCTTCGACGTCGAAACAACATAAAAACAACATTGGATCAACGTCTTGTGTTTGCTGGGAAGGGTCAATCCTTTACCAGGAAGTTTCAATCCGAATAAAATAACACTGCAATTGATAAAATAATTTAGGTGTCTATTTTCCATAAATAGTAGAAAAAAAATTGTCATTTGAAGCTGGAATTAACAATTTTTAATAAATATTCTCTAATATTTTCATCTTTAATGCGACACAAGTAGGCTAAAATCATCAAAAAATCGGTAATTTTATTTTGGCTTCTTAATATGATCAAGGAGGTTACATACCTCCTTGATATGACCATATGATGTCAACATGTCCATAGACTAGAACTGTGAAAGTTTTATCATTTTTGTGCTGCGAGTTTACCAGTTAAGCGAGATATAGAGACAAAATCCCCCTATTTCTTATTTTGTACATGTATGTCCGAGATAAGAAATTGGGAATTTCGGAATTAAAAGGTGCCAAGTGTTACTTTGTAAAATGGCACTAAGCACCTTTTCATCCCATGGTACGAAATTATAGCCATTTCCAACCCAATGTAGCTGTGAATTAAGGTACCCAGTTACAAATCCCAGAGGGGAAAAATTCTCCATCCATATTATCAAGAGTCAACGTCTCAACTAACACAAGACGTTGGCTCAATGCGGTTCAAATGTTGGCCCAACGTCTGCGACGCTGGTCAAACATTTAAACAACATTGGGCTAAAGTCATTTTTATAAAATAGCAGATACAAGGTGACGATGTGTGCGATGTATAGTAATTGATACCTTGACTTCTGGAATATATTGTGGTGCCGGATCCAGGATCTAAAGGAAGGGGAAAGTACAGTATTTGAAAAAAATAGTGGGATCCCCCGTGGATCCACCAAGGTTTTAATTACATTCAAATTTAAAAAATAACTACTTTTCACCTGCAGTAGTATCGTGATAACAGTCTCTGTTTTATTTGGAAAAAATGGGAGTTTCACGACAAAGATTATTCAATTAACAAGATATCAGACCCCAATTTGACGATATCCACCTGTGCAAAGTGTGGGTTCATTATACAAAGCGTGGCTTGTGGTAGATCGACTTCACGGTCATCATTTCATAATAATATATAACAATGTATATAATGTAAAGCGGACGGAATGATTGCAGCAAAAATAAATAATATATAAACATCTGTAAAACTATGTACAATTTCTACAAATATACAAAAAAACATTCAAAATGTTATATAAATATTCAACACTTGATATGGCTGTGATGTGAGACAATGTTAGGCTGATAGTGAAGTTCATCCTATTCAGTAATCGTGTAGTGTATCAGAATTATAGATAAGAACCTAACTCTCAAGATGATCTCAAAACACGACCATACAACATTAACGTTAACGCTTTCAGTGCAGGGACTTAAAAAGTTGATCCTGCTCTGAAAGAATTAAAATATTTATAATGGTCGTTTTGAGTGCATTCAATATTCCTTGTAAGAACAGAAATATTAGCTGAAATTTCTTAAGATTCAATGGCACAGGGCTTCTTCCCAAGTGCTGAATTTTTTCCATACAGCATATATCTTAAACGTTGCTTTGAAATAAAAATATCCCTTTGTCACCTGCTTCTTGGACGGAGTAAATTCACTAGTGATATGATTTATTTTGTGCAGCACAAACAGGTGACAAAGGGTTTGAAAGATGATACTGCCACAATGTGCTACTACAACTTTTTAATAGCCAAGTCACACAAATATCTAGGATACGATAATATAACTGGACGGAGTACATAATAATAAACTGTAAGTTGTGATGTGACCTGATTTGTGCAAATAAATGTCAAAAGACGGCATCCTCACAAAAGAGAGCATACCTTATGTAGTGAATAGCCTTGAAATGAAACCTCATATTTCCATACATTATATAAAATACAAATACAAGGCCAAAGTAAATTCTTATGTCACCATAAAAGTGGTGTTATTGTAACCCATTTTCAACCTCTCCAACATTCTAGGCCAAGGAGAATGTATGCCTGTGCTGCATCAAGAGATTTTGATGATTAAGCCAGAGAATATGGCCTTACACAGAAATTGCATTGCTATTTATTTACTTGATTTTTGTAGGAAAAATTGCATGAGAAAGTGTTTATCCCATAATATGATAAACATTTTATTGCAATTACCGGTATATGTGACACGTACAACCCAGATATACAATATTGTTTAATTTCACAAAACTGAGTTAATCGTCAGCCATTTGAAATTGTGTATCGCGAAATTGTGTATCCGAAAAATTTGAAGTAAATAGCTCAGAGCTCTAGGGATTTGAACAACATTGGCTTACTGTACATGGTTTCTGCAGCCTTTGGATAAGCAAATTTAAGATACTGGCCACCAGTGCCGGGTCAACGCTATGTGTTGCTGGGACACATGTGATATGCATGTATGCCGGGGGATACTAGCAGATACTATTTATACCAGTTTTTTAACAACCACACACATTTCAACAGAACAGTTGACTGCCCAAAAATTAAGACCTGTTTAAGATCTCAACTTTTTTCTTTTTCACATAGCTGAAGTTATACTGGTCAACATCACACTCCACTAAGTGGTGATAATTTAACAATGCATCAGACACCCCAGCAAACAAGATATGCTAGCTCAATGCTGATTTGATGTTGGACCAATGTCGTAGACAGTGGGACAATATCAAACCCAGCGTTGGGTAAACGTGGAGTGAATGCTGTGACCAAAGCTGACAGTATGAACGAGGAACCAAACGTAGGGACTAGTTATCAGAAATTTTGAAATGCTGGTTCAATGATAAACAACTGCCCACACTGCTTTCTAGCATTAAATCAACATTTGTTCACTTTTCCAGCGGCTTTGACTATTCATCACAATTATCTTACTCATGGTGTTAGCTAGTACATAAGTTATTTTCATTCAGAAAATTCTCACATCCCCCAAATTTTAATTTCTGCCACAATGTTTTAAAACAATTTTCAGCAACCAGGCCGCACAAAATTCAGCTGATTTTGTTTGACCAGTGCATATGTTTTGTTCTTTTCCTCAAGTAACTTTTCATGTCTTGTGTTTCACTAGCCTCTGATGTGCGATTTATTAATTGCAGTACCGCTTCAACACTATGTTTACCTCTGAACTTCGTTACAGATCAGTCTTCCTCTCATCATTGTCAACGGATACCTTACACGACCTTCGCCAATCTAATCATCATATATCTCATCGACCACATCTTCCTCCACCTCCTCCCCTTCCTCCTCCTCGGCATCATTCCCGGGTTTCACCCCGTTCACAGGTGCCACGCCTTTCAGGGGTATATCCATGCCTCTATATATCGCCTCCACTGTCTTCTGGTTCACATAGTATGTGATGCTGGCGCCGCGTGGCATGTGAGCTTTCAGGTCCTCAAGGCACCGGTAAGCCTGAGAAAACAATGAAGATGCCAGAAAATTAAGCTGTAATCCCAATATAGATATATACATACATATATACGGTTTAAAGTAGGCCTAATGTAGTCTCGAAACAAACAAAACTCAGCTAAAAAAAAATAAAAATGTTCCCAAAGATCCTTAGTTAATCGAATAATTCAGTTTGCGAAATGTCTATTTTTCATGGATAGAACTATTTTTCGATATTTGACAAATGAAAAAAATAGCAGCAAACGATATTTGACAAATGAAAAATAGCATCAAATGCTTCTGAAAATAAAAATTCTTTCAAACAATTAATTTTTCTTTTAAAAGTTGTGGGTGGTGGTAGCAAGTTAAATTTAATGACTGAAAGCTTCAAAGTTAAAATACATCCACTCGTAATTTTTACCCGATTAGCAAAGCAAATAAGAGATGAATAGTTTGTGGTAAAAGCTTAGTTTTAATAAAATCATTCAATTTCAGAGACATCAATTTTTCATAATGTTTTTATTGCGTTAACCACTACACAAGTAGAGAGTACATATCACTTACAGGTTTCCATGCTTGTTTTCTGGCGTGATGTTCAGCAAGGAAGGCGTAGATGTCCCCAATCCTGACGGCAGAATCTACGTTCGTCTCTTCCAATAACACCTCACACTGCTTCACTGCCTGCATCGGGTCATCCTCATACAAACTAAAAATAAATAATAATAAAGATAATAAGAGATAATAAAGATAATAAGAGATAATAATAAATAAATTATAACCCAGCAAACATAAGACATTGACCCAATGTTGGTCTAGGCCAGCATTGTAGATGGTGGATCAACATTAAAACTAACACTGGGTCAATATCTCGTGTTTAAACTAATAAATTTACTTAATTTTCATATTACTGTATCTCCCCGTGTATTATGGGACGCCATGTGAATTAGGATTTGAGGCCTTGGATGATGTGATCAACGGGGATATACGTTATTTTTTAAAGTTGTACATTGTCTTGTTCATTAGCTAATAGACATTGTTTCTTGTTATTTTAGAGGGGTGTATCATGTATGTTTTCAATTATTATGTTTGCATTCATTCGCCCTAATGGATGAACAATCTAATTCCCGATAAAACAACTGGACATTAGAAATATTGTGGACCACGGACTGAGAGATTTACAAAGGCAATGAATAAGCCATTGATGACAGATTCATTTTGTCTTTATATGGTTGATCAAAATATTTCAGGGTAGTATATCTAACTGATAATTCAAATATGGACTTTTGACGCCAAAAGTCCATCTCCGCGCTAAAAAGGCTCAATATCTAACTGATGATTCAAACAGCTCTTACCTCCTCGCCTGGACAAATTTCTTGATAATGGTCATGCGCGCCCTGAGGCTGACCATCTTATCTTCTTTTTGAGACTCGTTCGCCACCTTAGCTTTACTCAGACATTTATACGCCTCAGCCAGCGCTCCTAATGCCTTGTCATAATTCTGATACTCATCTATTTCAACCTGCAATAATAATTAAAGTTTAAAAGTCTCCCACAGAGATAGCAATCAAGTGGAACAAAAAAAACAGGGTTTTGGCTTCTTTTTAAATATTAATATCTCTTTAAAACTAATTGTTCTCATAAGAGTGCCCCACTAATATTTCAAATCAATCTAATATAAATGGATTATGCCATTTTTAGAGTGCTACCAATATCTCAAACCTAAATAGATAACACTATATTTTATCCATTGAAATTTGTCTCAAGTAGGGGAATTTTTTAATGATTGGACAAACACAGTTTTTCTTGTTGAATGTATCAAGTTTGAAGTTATCAATAGTATTAGACTTTGTTTTAAATCAATTTTTTATTTGCTTTAATTTCCACCACTTGAAAAAAAATTAAAGTGAAATTATTCTCAGGGACAATGTTACTCACTTGTCCACAGGCATCATAGAAGCTGGCTAACGAGTCCAGGGCGCGACCCTTTGTGTAGAAGCTGATGATATTCTTCATGATTTCGGGGTCTTTTCTCCAGTCCAGCGTCTGTAGATAATGCGCCGCCATCACATAGATCTCCTTCTGCCTGGACACGCCCGCAAAAAACACAATCTTGTCCGTATCTCCTGATTTCAGTAGAGCTTTCATCGCCTGAAATAATGTTATCAAACAATTGTAATAACTGTAAACAAATGAAGATGTAAATTCTGGTTTCGTATAAAAGAATAATCTTTGATAATATTTGACACTTTCTGATGTTAGAATATCTTTTTTTTGCTTTACGTTGATTTCATGGCAACATACCGACAGAAGGAAGCCCCAAACCCTGAATATGCCCTACTCGTATAAAATGACTTTAACGGTGCACAATATCACAGACACCACACTCCTGGCTTTTGAAGCACTGCATATGCACAACCTCAATGAGAGACAACTGAACGGCCAGGATTCAAACTCAATACCACAACCGGGCAAAATGAGCTATCAGAGCTGCCACTAAATTTGGTAATAAATTGCATGATTTATTTAACCTAATTGATGTCATCTAGAGCTAGATATGAACTACAACACAATTATCATAATAATTCTGCTGACCTTAGCCTTATTGCCGGACTGTGTGTATTTTTTCGTCGCCAAGTGATATTGTCTCTGCTGCATGCAGACCTCAGCTATACCCTCCAGCAGTCGATTCCTCTCGTCTTCAGCTATAGATTTACTGGGTGTCAGTTTCTCAACGAGCTCTTCAGTCATTGGCACATGCTGCTCCATACAGATCTTGAGTGCATCCCAGTGCTGTAGGCCAAGAGGTTTTATTAAAAATAAATATATATTACTTTGCAAATTTGTAAAAAAAACAGCTTGAACACAGACACAGGGCTAACATAGCGTTGCTGTGCTGTTAAATAATGAAAAAGAATGAGAAAATTAAACCCTTGAACAATGCAGAAAAACGTGATGTAGATGGTGCCATATATTGTCATGTATTACTTCTATCTATGAGAGATTTTCTTTTTTCATCTATTATGTCTCTCTGTTATGTCTCTCCACAGTGAAAGTGGGTGAAAATTACTTATATTTGTTTAATTTGAGACCAAGCCAGCTTCAGACCAAATAAAATGCCACTGAAATCCATAAAATAGTGATAGATACTCAATATGTCAAAATTATAATTACATTTTTCAAATGACCTTTTTTCATAAATAGACATATTTTTCATCATTTGAAACTGGAATTTGCCTTAGCAATTCTAGCTTTAAATGCATCAAAAATGGAAACAGACAATTCACAGGATAATTGCAGAGTATGCTACCTTTTTGCCCACAGCGAGCAGGTCCACGGCTCTGTCAAACTGTCCATTATCCGTGAAGAAGTCGGCACATCGCTGGAGTAGCTCCGGATCTGTACGCTCATCAAGGTCCTCACTCACCATCTGTAACGCCGCGAACTGCCGCGTCTCAAACGCCAACTCCAGGGCTTTAGAAAAGTAACCAGCCTACAAGTAACAAACATCATAGATCGTTAAACACACTACACCATCTTTAATGCTGTGAACTCCCGCGAACCGCCAACCCAAGAGCTTTAGCGAAATAACCTACAAATTCACAGCTCTATATATTAATTTATCTAAATAAGAAATGTTATGGTTAGAAAGTACAGTGCATGTAGAAAATTAAATTAACATTTTTCAAAAACTGATTCAAAAGTGAAAGCAACAATAATTCGATTGCCAAATAATTTTACAATATAATAAAATATATCACTGAGGTATATTCCATGTCTCATCTCTTCTATTAACCCTTAGGGCCGTATTCAGAGAAGCGGTAGGTTTAACCAAAGTTTACAATATAATCTGTATTCAGAGCTGATATAAACCTTTATTCATAAATATAAACCTGGTCTATCCGGGGTTTTAATATAGTATAAAAATTGAGGCTTGAGTAATCACTCAGTAATTATAATTGCATTAATAAAAGGTTTACGTGTAGGCCTATACATGTGGTCCTGCTAAACTACAATAGTTGCCGGGAGCAATTACCACTGCCCTGTTTCACGCTAAAGTTAGGATGTTTTTTTTCTGAAATTCGACACCATAGAAATAGATGCTAGATCAATTTTTAAAGTTTTGGGTGCAGTTTTTAACCAGCATACGGTTACTAACTGGCAATGTACAGTAGTGTTTACTTGCCTTATGATAGAGGAGTACAGCTTTATCTTGACACCCTGATCGTGTCTCGTAATGACGAGCAGCCTCCACCATCTCGTGCGGCCGTGATAATAACGCCAGATTCATCAGCTGGTCCTCAAGTCCATGCTCACGGCACAGCCGTATAGCGTTACCGTAAGCTCCCGCCCTCGTAAAGAAGTGAATCGCCTGCCTGACGTCATCACTGTTCTCATACTGACGAGCGAGGTGGTAACACGCGGCTTTGTCTCCCGTCTCATTACAAATCTCAGTCGCCTGCAATGATCACAAAATATAAAATAAGGGGTTCTCCCAAATAAATATCTGAAATCACAAATTATGCACATATTATATGGTAATTTCAACTGGACTATTACACGAGGTAACACTAAGCATATAAAAAATGAATTCTAGAACTACAAATGCAAAATCCCTTGTCCTAATGACTTGTTTTTACTGAATTTTTCATTCATTTTTCATTCATTTGATTAAAGCGTTCCCCACCTTCAAATGACGAAAAATATTTATATTTATGAAAAATAGACATCTTCAAAATTGAATTATTGGATTAATTAGGCAAGTTGGCATCTACAAAAAAACAATTTTATCAAATTTAGTGATATTTCTGATTTTTCTATTGATCTAAAACATGCTTGAAACAATAAAATACGGGCGTAGCAGGACAAAGGTCAACAATTTTTTTTTCCACAGTAGCATTAGACGTAGACCAGAGACACATAGAGCATGCAATAAATGAAAGCTAAAATTGAAGAAATATTTGACCTTGTCTATTTTTCCACAGTAGCAGTAGACGCGGACCAGAGACAGGTAATCCTGAGCGGACTCGTAGAACTGTAGGGCGGTCTCCATCTCTGACGTGGACTCCATGTACTGAGCCCACCACTTCCTCAGTGCTCTGACAAATAATAACATAAAATACAAACAAATGTCGCTGAAATACATAAAATAGTTTTTAATACATGCTCAACCAATTAAATAAATCAATGTTGCACATGTTTAATTTTCAGAAAGAGTAATATTTGTCATCATTTGAAGCTGGAAATTGCATCAGCAATTCCAGCTTTGAATAAATGGCCTGCATGATAGCGATCAACATTTATCTTAATGCAGGTCTCCTGATCCACACAACATATATTATAATGTATTTTTATCTTTTGGTTACATATGTATGGGTTTTCTGTTGTTGTGTGACAAATAAATTGTTCTGAGTCTAAATGAAAAATAAAAACAGTCAATTCAGCAACTCAAGGATCAACCCTTTGAGCTCCCCTGTCTAATTTAGGGATCAAATGCCACAATGGAATGAATATATATATGAAAATATATTAATTTAATTTGTAGGACAAACTGACCTGTCTTTTGTCTTCATGATGTATGTTTCTAGCATCTGAGGTTCATCTGATAACATTCGAGGAACCTCAAATCTGTGTGTGTCTGATTTCTCATAGCTAAAATAAAACATTCATTAAACTGGTGACTCATCTATCAAAAAAAAAAAAAAGTAATTAAACTTAGCATTTTGTCGGTAAATGATAGGGCTTTGGAAAATTAAAAATATCTTTGTCATGATTCAGTTATGCATTTGCAAAATGATAATTTTCAGATCACCCATACACTTTTAATTTTCACATTTTTTATTAATTAAAAGAGCAGTTTCATAGGTAAATAATCGGTCCTGTCAAATGAAACAAGTTCATGAGATAAATCTTGAAGATAAATAAATAAAAAAGTTTTGAAATGAGCTCATAATAAGTTACAAGCAGAAAAAATGGACTGATATTTTATGAATCGACCATACTTGGGTATTGCACCGTTAATGTCTCCTTTGCTCTCCAGGTGGCGAGCGTAGTTATAGTATGTCGTTCTCAGATGAATTCTGTCGTACATCTCTGCTGTCTCCATCGCCTACAATAATATTGAATTAAAAAAAATTAAGTAATCAAGTTGGTGCCTGAAATGTGGTGTTTCATGGGGCCACTCCTTAAAAATGAAAAGTCTTCAAAGGAAACAAGAGGACTGAAGTCCTATATCATCCCCCGCCATAAATTAGGTTAGAGTTATTGCAGTCACAAATATTTGGAAAGTCGACTTGTGGTGGCCATTTTTAATTTCAGTAATATCACCTGCACATTATTTCTGACTTTTTTTTTTTTGCGTTTTTGCGCCAACACAAAATTATGAATTTCAAGCATGGCAGCCATTTTGAATTTCCGTAAAAGCTTGACAAAATCACATGCACATCTCCAAATTGTGGGGAATGTGATAATAAAATTTGCATAATTTACGACTAAGTTTTTGCAATATTTGAATAACTTCTGACTTTAAGTTGTAAAGTTTTTGCGCCCACAAAAAATTTTGGAGTTGACTTCTGCCGGCCATAATGAATTTCGGTAGCATCTTTAAAAAATCAATTGCACATCCACAAGTTGCTAGGAATGTGATGCTAAAATTATAAAAAATTGACCAAATTAATTTTTTGACTTTTTGCGCCCACCAAAAAATTGAAGTTAATCCATGGCGGCCATTTTGAATTTTCAGTAATTTTCACCCACTTGAAGTTGTGGGTCGCGGGAGCTTCTAGTGGTTATCAACTTATTTATTGTTGTGCTTCATGGGTAAAGCACTGAACATTGCATTGTTTTCTCAAAGAACAATTAAAAAAGCCTTTTTATGATGCTAGTAGTGCATGTTGTAATACTGTCTCTTACCTTTCCCCATTGCCCCGACCCCTGGTAGAATTCATTCAGCAAATCATAACGCTTACAGTTCTTCAGTAATCTCTCGGCGTCTTCCTGCATGACAGATATATGCGAGTATTAATGCTATTCTAGACACATAAACCATCTTATTAGTAAAATTAAACAAGGCTAAACATTGTGATGGTATATATCGGCCAGCAAAACTTTAAATTTAATATAACCCTTAGTTGTATTAATATTTAGTATACTACACAATAATGGAAAATAATAAAAGATTATACAGTAATGCAATAAAATTGCACAATAATCTGGTAAAAAATAACAGTCCTGCTGAATTGTTTGTATTTTATTTTTCATTCGTTTGAAGCTAGATTTGCTAACACAATTTGCAGCTTTGAATGACCAAAAATATACCTATTTTCTGGAAATAAAAATCTCCAAAGTTGAATTATTTGACTAGAGCATCTACCACAAATTACATTAGCAAAGTTTATATACGGGTTTATCTAGACAAGGGTCAAATCAAATTTATGATTTCAGACTCACTGTTAATCCTAGTTGCATGGCGAGTATGGCGACACGAGCATCCAGATCATTCTCTTTGAGTGACTCCCGTAACGCCTTGGCACCTCTTGCACTGCTCATATTGCCGAGGCAGACAGAGGCCACGTCCAGGCGGCGATTCTTCACACACATCTGAGCCATATTCTCCCATACTGACTCACTGGAAATTAAATTGCTAAATAAGTCAGGTATCATTTATATATATATGATATATGATTTTAGAATCTGTTTTTCTAAATAAAAATGATCGTGGATTAAAACTAATTTTCCTATTAACCTCCTAAATGATAGAAAATGATTGAATGGCCAACTGTATTATATCTATTGTTAAATAATATACCATTTATTATTCAATAATTTTTTGTCAAAATTATGCCATGTGGTACATTAACCCTTGTGCTGCTGAAATGTTTGGTTCTATTTTTGTGATTTCAAGCGTGAATTGTAAACACAATTTTCAGCTTCAAATGATGAAAAATATTTCTATACATATACATTGAATAATTTCTTGGACTGAGTATCTATCAAAAACGAAACCGTATAAATAGGAAGGGTATTCCTCCTGGCCCAGGATAGGGGAAATACCATTCCTATCTATACGGCTTATCAATTTCAGTGGCATTCTACTTGGTTTGACACTTGTTTGAAAACCGTCGATATACTCTTCCAGTATAAAATCTTTAACTACAGTCAAGTCAGCAGAACATTTTCATGTTTTGTGCTGCGATCAAAGGGTTCAAATGATTACCCTTACAACCCTGAAATACACACCTTTTGATGAGCTTGATGGCTTTGAAAGCCTCGTCCATATCACCAATTGTCAAATAGAAGCTGAAGTTCATCATCGCATCTCTGGAATTCTTATCTGCCATCTCGAGGCCAACGAAATCTCTCATGACGCGACGCTCGACTGGGCGCGATGCTTTACCAGAGCTTCCGGCTTGCTGCTCTTCTGCCTAAAAACAAGATAAGTCAAACATTACAACATGAAATGTAGGCCTACATCTTTTTTTTAAATGTTGCAAAAGTCATTATAATCACATTTTGCATTTCACATGAAGCAGTAAATTGTATTAATATTTTGATATTTTATTTCAGTTGAATGCACCGTTTAACCCTTTCACCACTGAAGCCCGTTTTTATGTGCTCAATGCTATGGCATTCAGCACATAAAAACGGGCTTCAGTGGTGAAAGGGTTAATGTAAGCCTTGCTAGGATCAGTTTGTCATAGATACTCACATAATCAAATAATAGCATTTAGTTAATTGTATTAAAAAAATTTATCATTTGAAAGTGGAAATTGTACTAGCAACTCCAGCTT
Source organism: Flabesymbios commensalis (assembly GCA_964017125.1). Classification (NCBI taxonomy): domain Eukaryota; kingdom Metazoa; phylum Annelida; class Polychaeta; order Terebellida; family Flabelligeridae; genus Flabesymbios; species Flabesymbios commensalis. Next base: position 5,422,789 of record OZ024904.1, read on the forward strand.
CAAATGAATGAAAAAATTAACAAACAATTCAGCAGGTTAACTACAAAAAACAGTTGTCGCCTGAAGTTTCACCAGTCTACAGAGTAGAAAAAATGACGAACCTTTGTTGTGAAGTAGTAGAATGGGACCTGTACTCCAATCAGACCATTGTAAGCGCTGCTCATAGGAAAATTATCTTGGATCAGAAGTCCTTGTTCCTGCGTGACGAACAGCGACACGACCATCACTTCGACCTGTGAAAACAACACATTTTATTATGGTAAGGATTGCAAAGTATGCTAAAGATTCATTTATTATGTTACAGCCAGATTGAAAACACTTCTAAAAGAGTCAGCCCTTTTAATAAAAAGTTATTTCAGAGGAAACAATAAAATGCATTGAAATAAATGTTTTGAGCTTTCATTTTGCGGTGTGAAAATTGTGGTTGCAATTCAGTTTACAGTGTACAATCCCCAGCCCTGCCCAGCTTACAGTGAAAAAAACTATCATCAACATTTTACACTTAGGTAGAAATTAAAACTATTCAGAAAGGTCGATTATACATTTTATACAACTAGGGAATATTTCATGCACAATGTTTATTATCTATCCACATAATCTGCAGCTAATTTGATTTCATTGAAAAGATAGATATAAAAATTAAAGTATATATGAATAATTTAAATTTTATCAGCAAATTAGCAGGATAGCATAGCTTTTCGCTAAGCAATACTGGAGAAAAATTCTTGGATGATAATTTATGGTGTTGACTCACTGTGGTATCCATGGTAGCTTTAGTCAGAGATATACTGCGATGATCGTCTTCCCCGCCTCCCCATCGCCAGTCCTCCTTATCCTTCTCCCGCTGATCTGATGGCTGGGTTTGTATCTGAGCCTCACAGATGAGAAGCTTAGGCTCCTCAGCGTCCCAGTGGTGATTCACAGGACACCGACCGGCGATGTCACGAGCTGCCTGCCTCTTACCTCTGAAATGTAAACAGATCTAATACATGAAATATGCCATGCTGCATCATAACATGAAATTATACATCATTTTTTACACCATAACTTACCCATTATAATGTTAATCAAACTACAGCTACAGTGTGATATGTGATTTCATTAATTTAAAGCTGGAATTGCTAATGCAATTTCCAGTTTCAAATGACAAAAACGTAACTATTTATTAAAAATTGACATATCAATTATTGAATCTACCAAAAAACTATTTCATCAAATTTAGTGATATATCTATTGATCTGAAACAACCATGTATATATACGGTTCTAGCATCACAAGTGGTAAATTCCATATTTCAGTGCTTAGAGACTTGAGTCAAAATATTAAATGTTTTAAATATCCAGATGAGAAAATGTTCATTTATTGTTGAGCAAGACTGCTTATGATACCGTGGTCTTAAATGGACCATGCATACATTTTCGCTTCAATCAGACATCAACCCAATGCTAGCTTAAGGTAAATTTGAGGTCAATGTACCTTTCTGCATCAGTGATATCTTCCTCTGCCTCGGGTGATGATGAGGCCACATACTCGTCCTGCTCTCCTCGCCCCGAGGCAAAGTTGAAATAAGTGATCGTGTCCATGTCCATGTCCCAGACGTACAGCTTAGGGTCCAGCTTCCCGTCAGCCTAGAAAAGAATATACACAAATGAAGAAAGTTTTTAATAATCCAGATTTATCTTTTCTCTTTATTAACAATTTATAATGATATTGTTCATTATCTCCATACAAATTTTAAAATCAAATATTTTAAACATTATATCACCATGAAATTTGTGAATCATTATCATAATCCTTCAAATCAGGTATGTAAAAATGATTCTTCAATAATATTAAAATTTTGGTAAACTTGCTGATTAAATTTTTAGTTTTTCAGTGATAATGATTAAAATAGTGCTTTTTATGTTAATTACAATTGCAATGTCGCTGCTTTTTATATACCTGATTAACTCTAAATGGTTTACTACTATTTTTTCAATCAAATGATGAAAAAATATTGATGAAAAAATATTTCTAGTTATATCTACGACAGCTCCCATTAGAAGTACATGTAATCATTAACTGAGCATCCTACCACAATTTCTTTTTTAATTTTAGTGGCATTTTATTTGGGTAAAAATCTGATTAAAAACATATATTGGATACAACATGATGCTCATTTAAATTGCCTGTTTACTTAAAAACATATATCTGATTCAGCAAGAAAATTTCTCCTTTACCTTAGTCACCATGGCACTGACTCGACTACCATTACAATTAGACATGACAGTCCTGATGCTACCAAATTCACGCACAGAATCTCCCAGATGCTTAGGGGTCGACACAGGTTTGGCTTCTCTAAAACATACAAAAAAAACATAACACGGCTACAGCAACGTTGTTGCAGTGCACTGGACTGCACTGTCAATCACTCATTTGAAAGTTTCACTTCATAATTTATTTAACAGCATTTTAAACAGCATTTTTAACCCTTACAGTACTTGGATTGACTTTAGATTCTGACGTCTAAATTTGGTCGCCCTGAATGAAAGAGTAAAATATTTATATAGGTCGAAGACTCATCACATAGGTATTCCAAAGAAGCGGGAAGAGCTAACTAAGATATTTATGATGATTTCAAAATGAAAAAAACCTTTGATCTCCATGGCTTATATAAAAATATTTAGTGTTGCAAAGGTTAAGGGTGAATTAAAAAAGTAATGGTGTAATCTATCACAATAAGCTGTTCTGAGCTTGTGGGTAGTGACAAAACTTTTAAATGAAAATAGATTGAAAGGAAAAGTTAAGTCATCATATCATTTTTCTTGCTTGCTAGAAAAACAATTAAGCGGGAGGACATTTTTTTATTTTGAAACAATCAAGATTTTTCTGTGAAAAAACTATAAAAATTATTAACAAACCTTCTTGAGAGATCATAAACCTTGATGACTCCATTTGCGCTGGCTGACACCAGGTGGTGCCCACACACCTCCATACAGACCGGATCGCCCTCGGCCTCGCTGAATCCCAAGATCTGCTTCACCGTACCCTGGCAATAACAGTTCAGAATCTCGTATTAAAAATTAGCAAATTCAAAATTACATGAAAATTCATCTAACATCTCAGAAAATGAAAACGAGAGATAATAAATGGGTGTAAGATTCTTAATAAGCACTACATCATAAATTTAAATTCTCTTCCAATGCACACAAAATTATTATGCACAATTTGAATGAAAAAATATGCCAATGTAGTAAGCTGGGGGGGGGGGGGCACTTAGGGGGGGGGGGGGTGTACTTATTAGAGTAGTATTTTAATGTTATATAGTGTACCATGATCGTTGATTTTATTTTCAAATCAGGGAGTGCGAACTTATTGCAATATGGGCATTTATTAGAATAAATATGGTATGCTGAAATCTGAAAACTATACTAATTTTTCTAGGATTGAGAATAAGCCCAACCTGTGGTGTTCTGACTTGTATTTTTCCAGGCTCCATCGTGTAGACATTTTGCTGGAAGAGGCAACAAGTTGTGCTGTCAGTCGTGAAAGTACCTGTCATATAGCAAAATACATAAATCAAGTCAAATATTCTATGACATTTTCTAAAATTCTGAAAATTTCTTAAGCAATTCCGGCTCCAAATGACATAAAATATTTATAGCTATGAGACATATGTAATATCATTAGTACACATCTGTAATAGATATCATTAAAATTAATAATATTACCTGTGGCTCTGACTGAAGCTGCGTTATCGGGGCTTATCTCATAAACAACCAGTTTCTTGGCATCCCAGACGGCCACAGATTCCTATAAAAAAAAAAAATTGTCTATCTTTAAATTTTTAGAAAAAAAATCTAAATTTTTTTTTAATTAAAGCGCTAATTTATATAATTGAAATTTTCACCGACTAAGTTGTAACTCCCTACTGTGACCCACATCTTCAAGTGGGGAGAAATTACTCATGTTTAATCAATATGAATCAAAGCATTTGCCAATCTAGCAAATTTAATGCTCATTTTTTAATGTTTCGCAAAGATACATGTTTAGCATCTTAGGGAGTTGAAGGTAACTTGTCCATATAAGTCAAAGGAGAAACTTAAATATTTCTTCTACTAGGTGCAGTTAACTTCCTGAGCTGCAACTTCTAATTTTCAACAGTTATTTGCTTGATTTGTGAATCATCTTACTTACTTATTCAACACACGTTTCACTCTTTAAGAAACATAATTTGAAATGCTACTAACATATTGTCCAAAGGTTATCAGATGCGGAACTTAAATTAAGCAAAATTCGATTAAACTATAACAGATCTAGTTTTAGACGGTGCTGTTATTTTTTCAATCAATCTCCTGGATATGCCGAGAAACAATCAGAGACCATCAAGTTGTAAAGGAGGAAAAATAAAATAATAAGATGACAGAAGATTGGACGTGACACTAAATTATAGAAACCAATTGGTGGCGTCTTGAGGAACTTTTGACTGAAATTTATGAATGCACAGCCATTGAAAATGGTAATTTTAATATAAGTTTGAAGTAATAGTGAAATGTGAAATATTCATAAGATTTACAGGGCAATTCAAAAGACAGGAGAACAGGTGAAATATTTGAAAAACTCAACGTAAATGGGTGAATATTTACCTTTGTAGTGTGAACACCTTTAATCTGGATGTCTGTTTTGAGATCATGATGTGAATCAGCGGAAAAGATACTGATAGCAAGCTGCATGGGACTCGTCTGTACCACAGCCATCTGTAACATATTATAACCTATTAGCCACGATCATCATCACATTAAACATTTATTATTAACTCGTATTTCTTATGTTTGAAAACTGATATGAACCCTTAAAGCACTAAATTAAATAATTGATCCCACTTGAAGCTAAGTCTCGATAACACGACCCACAACTTCACATGGCTAAAAATTATTCATATTTGTTTAATTTGAGACTAAACATTTGCAAAACTTATTATTTAAAAACCCATTTCATGCGTGTCTGGTCTCAAATTAAAAAAATATGTGTAATTTTTACCCACTTTTAGTTGTGGGTCCCAGTAGCAAGACACAACTTCAAAAGGGTAAAAATTTAAATGATTCATTTGAGGGTTTACAGTGAATTTGATATGGAGTAATCATTATTCATTCACAGTGTTTCCTCCAGAATTCAGAAGGGGCATGGCACCTCCTATCATTGAGGGCACCTTATAATGCAAGCGGGGCACCCAGTTGACCCGATTAGGCACTTCCAACACCCACCCTCCCCAATCAAGGGTGCACACAGAACCAATTAAGTATGTAACAGGGATCGACACTAACTGATTTCCGGTAGTAGCCCAAAGGGCCAGTAACTTCAGGTAATTACTGGCCCTTAGCCTAATTGTTCTAGTCCCTAGTGTACACAGTATCAAGGGGAGTGTAATTTTTTCGTTGCCCCCAGGGCCGGTATCTCAGGTGATTTACTGGCCCTTAGTGATTTTTACTGGCCTCGGGCCAACGAGCCAGTGTTAGTGTCGAGCCCTGATGTAAGCATTGCCAGTTATTACCACTATGTACACAGGCCGTTATCAGGTATTGTGTCATAGGTGTGAGCGTGCAACATAAGTGACTGGGGTTTTTCCACTGTCACAATGGCCTGGGTGGGTTGAAAATGACGTAATAATTATGTTCAAAGAGGCATTTTACTCTCTGAATATTAGAAGGGCAGCATGGCGCACATGAAGGGCAACATGGCACTCATAAAGGGAAACATGGCGCTCACAAAAGGCAACATGGCGCAGCGCCATGTTAGAAATACCTAGATGAAACACTGATTCAGCCAGCTTATCAACTGAAATTTGATTTTTTTTTCTGCATCAGCCTTCAGGTACGCCTTATAGTAGTATACTAACCTCCTCAGAGTAATGCTGACTCATCACTTGCTGACTCAGAATATAAACCTCATCCACTGTGTTCACTGCCAGCAGATTTTTACTGGATCCCCACTGCAACACAAGTTATATAGATGACAAATTTATACAAATTCGGGAGAAATATTTTTTTCATCAAGCTCTGCTTATATTTACATTTTCTGACCGCTGCAACACAAGTTATATAGAATGCCTATATTATAAATGATTAATTTATCACTAAAAATAACAAAAATAGATTATAAGCTTGTTCTAGTTCAAACAGATGAAAAATAGAAGTAAATTCGGGAGAAAATAGGTTTCTCCTTTCAAAAGTTCCACTTTTATTAACATGTTCGACCAGGGACCTTTAAAAATATTTTGAAGGTAATACATCTTATACAGTCATGTTACAACTTTCTTTGACCATGCTGTACACATTTATGTTGGTTGTACACAAAAAAACCCCACAATTTTTTAGGTTTCTAGCGTAGGACTTCTGTCTCAGACAGACAAACTCTGCCTGATGTCAAGAGCCACGACCTGTTGACATGTACCCACGTTAAGATCTGTGGCTGACCCGCCGACCATAGACGGAGGTTGAAGTTTCCATTTATCTTCAGGTTCCTGTTTAGTTGCTCCGGCTCCAGACATCGGCGACCACTTCCACATGGCTACTTTACCCGCACCAGTAGCCCCGGCAAGCACCCCTGAAAAAACAAATGGTTGCAATCTCGATGTTCCAGGTATTTAAACCTTTTAGATTCTGACGTATAAAGACGGTCCCCGCACTGAAAGAAATAAAATATTTCTAAACGGCCGTAGACCTATAACATAGCCATGGTTACACAAAAATATTTCAGCATTGTAAGGGCTAACCCTTAAACCTCTGAAATCTGTTTATATAAACCATGGAAACCAAAGGGATTTTTTCAATTTGAAATCATCATTAATGTCTTAGTTAGCTCTTTCTGCTTCATTTGAATACCTATGTTATAGGTCGATGTCCATTATAAATATTTTACTCTTTCAGTGCGGGGATTGACATTAGATGTTGATAGACATCAGAATCTAAGTCGATCCCCGAACTGAAAGGATTAAATTTATCATTGCGGAGCGCCCTTGACTATTCTATAATACATACCTGTGTTTTGGCAGTGAGCGACACACGTTATCAGCTCCGTGTGGTCGTAACCTGTGTGACCTTCAAGATTCAATATATAATTTTCTTCCTTCTCCAAATCCCACATCCTAAAAAATAGCATATATGCCTATAATATCTAAAGTATATATATCATTCTACTAATAGTGATGTCCGATTACCTACATCTTTAGAAAGGTAGAATGAGATGTCAGACAACCACGAGCCCATAAAAATAGCCCTGCATCTAGACTGCATTTCATTACTGGGCGACGCTGGGCAAAATAACCGTACTGTTTTCAAAAGTATAGTGCATTGAACCTCGAAACGGCTTCAAGCTCGTTCAAAGCCAAATTAATGCCACTAAAAAGTGATCAGTTCATCAAATAATTAAATCTGGAAGTTGTCCATTTTTCAATAGTCAATAGTAATATTTTTCTTCATTTGAAGCTGGAAATTGCATTAGCAATTCCAGCTTCAAATGACGAAAAATAGAAACAAACAATTCAGCAGCACAAGGGTTAATGTTGGTTTAATGTTGGTCCAGCGACAAAGACAGCGGGCCGACATTAAGCCAGCTTTAGTTCAATGGCTTGAACATGCTGGGATCACCTGGGTAAACTTTCTCTTATACAAATCGCTATTACCCGCACAGATCGCGGTTTCATCTACTATTCAGATGGGGCATGGTGCCACCTAGCATTGGGGGCACCTTGTTATGGCTAATGGGCACTCGGTTCAGGCATGTATGTGAATATTGCTTCAAGTCGCTTTCTGCACAATCATGGCAATATCGCGACAGAAGGAAGCCCGAAGCCGGGACTATGCCCTACTCTTATCGAATAACTTCAAGGGTTCTTTATAGTGCACAGTACCATAGGCAGCACTGTACACTCCATACCTTTGGACAGTTTGAAGCACTATATGCACAACCACGATGACAAATTTGCGGTCCAACCGGAATTCGAACCTCCTACCTCCTGGTTACAAGCCCCAGCCGATACGTATGAGCCGTCAGGGCCAGCCACTCGGTTTCGGCAACCCGGCCCTAATTAAGATTATAAAGATAACCCAGACGCATCGCGAGTGACGCTCACTCTGTAAACGCTGTCATTAGCGCATGATGTAACAAGACTGAACGCACAACATTAACACATTAAGCCCTCACGATGCATCAAAGCATAATTTTACATCCCTGAAAACAGACTTAATTTCCCTACAACTAAGGGTTTTAGAATGAAAATTTCCATGAAACCGATTTCCAATATGTGGCAATTTCTTCAATTTTTCATCCACTTCAAGTCATCTCCATCCACTGCAAGACGAGAATTGCGACAGCAATTCGCGGCTTGTAGTGGATGAAGATGACAATGCTAAACTCAGGCTTGAAAGGGTTAGGGTACGAGCACGATCAAGGTGTTTTGCACAGGTTTAATCAGTTACAATCACCTGGATGGGGTTGATGGGACGTGACAATAGATCAAAGGGACATGGTGTTCTCTGAATAGTAAGAAGGCAATATGGCAGTCATGAACAGCAACATGGCACTCATGAAGGGCAACATGGCACACACGAAGGGCAGCATGGCGAAGCACCATGTTAGAAATGGCTACATGGAACACTGAGATCATGTCAGGATTGTCTTACCTGAGTACACTTTCTCCTGTACACATGGCCAACACACCGATGCCAGCCCAGATCGTGTCAGGATTATCTGATTTACCACTCAGTTTCACCTGTCACAAACCAAAATAAAATAGATAAAATTACAATAAAAATCGTGCATATCTCAATGTCGATCTGCATACAAAATATTTACTTTTTCACTAACAACTATTGCACAAAAGTTTTTTATGATTTAATATTGCAGTGTGCGGGGATCAAATTTATACTTCACATTCTGACATCTATAGGTCTAATGTCGATCCCCGCACTGAAAGTATATTCATAAAAGCATCCTTTTCATTCCTGAAAATTGACTTAATTTCTCACACCTCCAAACCTTTAAAGCGCTGATTTTTTTTATAAAAACCATGGTTTTTTCAATTTGAAATCATCATGACTGTCTTAGTTAGCCCTATCCGATTCATTTGAATACCTATGTTATAGGTCTACGGCCGTTATAAATATCTTCATACCTCCAGTGCTGGTACCGACTTTACCCACTTTACGGTACCGACAGACGTAAGTCGGTTCCGGCGCGGCGAGGGTTAAAATAGAAATATTTTAACAATTTCTATACATATGTTATCGGTCTTTGTCCATTACAAATATGTTAAATTCTTTCAGCGCGGGGATTGTCTTTATACGTCAGAATCTGACGTCTTCAGACGTATAAAGATGGTCCCCGCGCTGAGTTAAAGCTTCCAAGGGCGAAGGAAATGCCAGATATCACAAACTGACAACGCTCTGCTCATGTCGGCAGATCTTTTTTGAATAACATTGAGTTAACTAACCTTCAGCATCTCAGTGGCGACCCCCTCAGGTGTGATAGAATGCTGAGTCAGCATCATATTGGTTGTCACGGTGATCAGACAGTTTTTTGGCTCATAGAAGAGCAGCTTCCGCACTGCAGTTTCCGCCATAACGGCTACTGTCAATTTCAGGTTCTCATCCAGATAATAAACACTCCCTGGAAATAAATAAGATAATAAGCGCTCCCTCCTTATACATCAATGATAAGGATATAATGAGAGTCAAAAGTTCACGTAGAAATAACTAATAAATAAATTCTAACAAAATAATCCAGGGCTGCGTAAGATGTCAACCCTTAGAGCACTGACTTAGACATTATTGTTTTCTTATGTTTTAATATTGACCTTTATAGAAGCAACTTTTAATAATTACATATCTCAACTCTGTGATAAGCATCTATATTTTGATTAAATACAGAAAATTCCACTAATTTTTAGTTACTTGAAGTTGTGGATCGTGGTAGCAAGACACAACTTCAAGTGGCTTAAAATTTAGATTTACTAGGTCAGACCTCTAAGGGTTTAGATTTACTAGGTCAGACCTCTATGGGGTAATGTATTACCATTTTTTCCACCAATAAAGAAACACGTTGCCTCCTGGCCCATGGATGACGCAGAGAGCTGCATGTTTCCCCCTTTACTGCCACCTTTCTTCCAGTTAAACATGTCCAGGGCATTCTCATCTCCACTGACTGCTGCTCGAGCTAGGCTACTAAGATCACTAAAACAGAGACAAAAATAATTATAAGCATAACTTTGTGTGCAAAATAGACATATATTACCAAACAGCCCAGTAAACAGGACATGTTGACTCAATATGTCCACTGTTTACGATGCAGCTACAATGCTAACAGATTCTGACATCTAAAAGTCGATCCCCGCACTGAAAGAGTAAAACATTTTATATCATATTTTCAGCAATTGAAATAAAAATAGTGTTGCTTTTTAAAAATCACTGTTTAATTATGGGGTTGAAAATCGCCTCCCCCCCCCCACCCCCAGAAAAAAAAAGTTTGAAAAAAGCAGACCTAGGATACAATAATATTTTAAACATCCAAGATTTGTACATTTTTTGTCTCAAAAAAAACAAACAAATATAGTAATTTTCTACCACTTGAGGTTGTGGATAGCGGTAGTGGGGGGTAATAGCTAGTGTTGATATCAACATGTCGATTTTTATACTTTGCTTGCTATTCTCTGAAAAAAAAGTATACATGTATTACAAATACCTAAAACCAAACATTCATCTAAAAGCATTGCAAAATTCATTTAGATATATGATATAATTTTTGTTTGAAAAATGACTAGGTGCTTACAGTACAATGTTCAAATGGTGCCTTGCTTTGCAAAAGCGGAGGTGATTTTAAGACTATAATATATTGTATTTAGAATACATATAAATATCATATTTGTAATGGTGCCTTGCTTTGCAAAAGCGGAGGTGATTTTAAGACTATAATATATTGTATTTAGAATACATATAAATATCATATTTGTAATGGAGACCAATTTTCAAACTATGTGTGCCACTTTCCTTCCAAAACATTATAAAAAAGATTGAAATGAACAATACTGACCATTTTTAAAGACAGAGATACCAGAAGAACATCTTAATATGTCATGAAAGGTCCTTATTTCTTTGGATGATACCTACGACTATGTTGATCATTTATTTCCAAATATGCCAAGTATACAAGGACAATGCTTGAGGACATAAGTCTGATTGCCCTGACTATTGCCGCAGTGTGTTGTGTTATGCAGTCTCCCATTAGAAAAATAAACACCATGATTTTTTCATGACATGCACAATGAAAGAAACTGTCAATATATGTCAGCAAAAGTCAATTACTGAACGGAAAGCTTTAAGATCTGATGTCAAAATGTAATCCCCACACAGGGAAAATAGATCCCAAAATTAGGTACCCAAGTCGGGTGCAAAATTACTGACCTTTTCAGAGTGTCTATGTCACCTGGCCCTGGCCTTTACCTAAGCTGAATCTGACACTGACAAGTGAACCTATATTCCGAAGTCATCTTGGCATGACCTTCACAAGTACATGCCCTTCCCAGCAAATTTGACCCGATCTTGATTTGATATTGGGTCAGCATTGTAGACAGTGGTATGCTTTATTTCATTATTAGGTCAATGTCTCATGTTGGGTGATTGGATCGGGTCATAACTGGGAGACACCTTTTTTAGTGAGTGAATCAGTCAGTGGGATGATGTATGCCTGTGTTAAGCTGACCATAGGCTGGGGGCGATCACAGGTCATTAAAGAAATAAATGATTGCGTGATCCTCAACTACATCAAGCAAAAGCGAAAACATAATTTTTTTCTACGCAATTTGTCTGTGAAACACTTACGACAGAGCATTATTGCAGACATTCTGAACAACATCACGAGCCACACTACCGAGGTCACTGACAACATATAATTAGAGTGATCAGAGTGCAGAAAGAACAGAAATAAAACAGGAAAGACAGAAAATGATGCTGCAACAAATGTACAACAGATTTTGAAAGAAAATGATGTGAAATGAACATAAGTAAACTACTGTGTAGAAATAAACTGTCAGAAAAAGAAAGACAAAATGAAATAGAAAACATTTGTTTGTCCCAAACCAGACAGTTGAAAAGTTTTGCTGAGAAAAAGATTATTTTTTGCATTTCATGAAAATCTATATTAAAGGTAAACAAAAAAAATAATGCAACTTAATGGGGTATAAAAGAAATTGAAAACTAAATATAAAAGTGTGCAATACTTTTTTTTAATTAGTACTTATAATTAAACTAATCCAAGGAAAAATAAAACCTAACAGGAGCATAGTTTTAGAGAATGTCAAGAAAAAGTCATAATAAATCTTCTAAGGGATAGAAAACTAGAAAAGCAAAAATAATTTACTCTGAGCTGTCAGTGTTTTATGTGCCACTCAAGGCTCCATTTGTTTAGCCACTGATAAGTAAAGACGTTTTGTGATTTTTGAAGGTCACTTTTTGTGTTCTGATATATAAAAAACGCTGATTATTTTCATTTTTATTGTGTAAATTTATGAAAACATCAGCTAGAAATATGTATATAGGATTCCAATTTTGCATCAGAAACGAAAAGGATTTGCTCCCAAATTTCTTTTGTCGAGGTGGGTGAGTGGTCAAATTCAATGCGAACTGCATTCGCACTTTAGAATATTGCGAACATTAGCGACGGCCCCTTACCAGAAATAAACAATTTTTTTATGGCCAGAGTGATACAAAAAACATTTTACTGCTGTTACTAACTTAGCCGGGTCGAGGGCGGCCTGCGGTCTCAGCACACAGTGTGTCAGCTGCTCTTCTAAATTTTGTTGAAAAAGGGGTACGTGTTGAAGTCGTCCACGTGAATCTGCTTTCCACAAGATCACCAAACCATGCTGTGAATGAAAATATAACAGTAACATGATTTAGTAGGGCATTGTCCTGTTTTAACTGTTGACTATTACTATTAAAATAAACTTTCCACAAAATCACCAAACCATGCTGTGAATAAAAATATAGAGAAAATAATATCTCATTCCCAAGGCGTAGATATGAATTTATAGAAATGATGGTGATGTTTTTCACAAACATTATTAAGTCTGGAACTTAACCCTTACAGCATGGGGATTGACATTAAATGACAGAATCTGGCACACTGAAAGAGTAAAATATTTATAATGGCGTAGACCCATAACATAGGTCTTCAAATGGAGCGAAAGAAGCTAATTAAAGCGACACAATCAGGCCAAAATCATCAAACAATCGGTAATTTAATTTTGGCTTCTTACTGATTTTTAGATGATTTTAGCCTGATTGTGTTGCTTTAAAACATTTCAAATTTCAAATTGAAAACAACCCTGTGGTCTCTTCGATTTATAAAAAATCAGCGCTTTAATATAAATTTAACTAAAGTTGTTCTGTTTTTTCCTGCTCGAGGACAATATTTGGCACAAATTACTGTAGGCATTGAACTAGCGGCCTAACCCTTTAATTGAGGAGATCGACTTTAGTCGTCAGACTCTGACTTCTATAGACATCAGATTCTGACACCTAAAATCGATCTGCACACTGTAAGAGTAAAACTGTAGAGGTTAATAAATATCAAACTGCAATCCCAACTTACAGCGTCTCGCTGAGAAGACGAGATCCTGAAGAAACGACTTTCACATTTGTCTGATCCACCCCTTTTAAAGAGTTATGCCTTTCAATAAAGTCTGCATTTTTAGGATATTGCTGAATATTAATTTTATTTCGAATCCCAACATTGCATTCTGACAATTTCCACCCATAAAACAGTCTGGCCTTACCGCGTCTCCACTGAGAAGACGAGATCCTGAAGACGTCCAGTGTAGCACGGTGACCTCCGCATGATGAGTCATCGCTCCGTCATACATCTCCTTCTCAGAGTCGTTCCACACGGTGACCTCTCCGGTCTCCCAGCCCACGGCCAGCACCCGCCGACTAGGGTGCCACATGACGGCTGTGGCAGGCCGAGATTTACGCATCTTTGTGTCAGCCGCATGCTCGCCCTTAATAAAAAAACATGCAAACAATTAATCTTACAGTCATAAAAATATAGATATACCAATTTCCATATATATACGATCTTAAGCAAGTTTCAAACCAAGTAAAATGTCACTGAAAATAATAAACCATATAGATAGGAAGGGTATTCCCCCTGCCCTGGCCAAGGGGAATACTTTTCCTATCTATATGGTTTCAATCAAGTTACAAACCAAATAAAATGAAATTGAAATCCATAAAATAGTTTGTGATAGATGCTCTGTTAAGCAAATAATTTAATTTTTGCAGATATTTTTGTTTCCTAAAGTTGGTAATTGCTTTAAACCTTTCAGCGCAGAGACCCTCTTCATACGTCAGAATCTGACGTCTGTCGACGTCAGATTATGACGTATAAAGATGGTCCCCACGCTGTAAAGGTTAAAGAGGTAAACAAAATTGACAAAGAAAGATAAATGTCAACGTCGTCGATGGTGGGCCAACAATAAACCAACGTAGGGCTAACATCTCATGTCTGCTGGGTATAGTCGACGTCAGTGTACTAGGGAGTTAAATAATTAGCCGTTGTATTAGCTGACCTCTTCCGAGTAGAGTTGTACAGATCCGCCATTCATATCACTGTACGAGAGGACGGCGAGCGTGCTGTGTGTGGAGTGCCATGCAACGTCTGTGTTCTGACCCGGCACCGGGGCCTGTACTCGATGGTCGAAATACACGGCCATCCTTAAGTATTACAGCTGTAAAATAACATAACAACACATTACATACCTAAAATACAATAGGAACAAAAACCAAAAATGAAATGAAATGAATTGGGCTTTAGGCCACTTTTGTGTGCACATACAGGCTAAATTGGGCCAGGAGAACCTCTTGAGCATGGTGAGATGAGTGAGATGACACTGCCCTCCAGACACAGGATTCGAAATTCAAACCCTGGAGGTATGAGGCCAAGCACGCTACCTCTCAGTCACGGAGGCTCCCCACAATACTAAGTTTTACGAGTGGATGGGGAAGAAACATTTTTGCTTCTTTCAAACTGCCGAGACCGGGAACCGAACCCCGAACTCTGGCGTGAAAGGCAGCGGTGCTAACCACTACCCTAGGGCCCCCGCCCAACAATAACCAAAATCAGACAGATCTGTGGTCTAAAGCTTTAATGACCTGGGGGAACCTAATATACACTGTCCATTGGCATTCCCATTGAGTGCACTGTGTTAGCCAGCGATTCGTGCACCCGTCTTTTGGACGGGTATAAAGTAAAAAAGACGGGCAAAAACTGGCCAAATTACACTATAAAGGAGAAAATGCACGGGCAGTTATGCAAAAATTGGAGAAAAAACACAGGCAGTTGTCTAATCCTAGCAAAGACAGTGATTGAGTGACCTTGTCATTAGGAAAGCTAAGATAAATCTTAACTTTACTAATGAAAATTAGTGAATGTTAAGATAATCTTAATTTTAAGATTCTTAGTGGGGTGGGCCTTAACATCTTCAGAGTAGAACTGTGGTCTACAGGTTTAATGATCTGTGGGAACCTTATATGCACTGTCCATTGGCATTCGCATTGAGTGACATTGTCTTGCACCAGCCTGACCAAGCAGATAACATGTCATGTGTAAAATCAAGGAGGTTACATGGAAGGAGTGGAAACTCTACACACAAGTTGTGCCGGATCCCTCTGACAATATTCCGCCGTGACGATGTGAGTTGGTCAGGGTTGTTAATTTATGCCCTCGTCTATCCCTAGGAAGAACAAAGGCTTTATTCAACATGTTCAAGGCTTACTGTGACTTTAAAAATTCTGGAGTATTTTCCTTTTCATTTGAATTTATATATAAACGGGAGTAGCTACATAAGCTACTGAACGTTGAAATGATAATCTAGACTTGAATTAATTTAAAAAAATATCGGCTAACCATTAGAAAATACATGATTTCAAAATATTTTAAACAAAATTATGATAAAAATTGAGGTTGGTGCACCTGCTATTGTACCCTGATGACATCGCAAGGCTCTGACACAGTGACCTCCATTTTTAAATGTAGTAGTCCAAATACGGTCAAAAGTTTACACCTGCTGAAAATGGCCTAGTTTTCGTTGGCACTTTAAATATTTGTCTCAATTTCATGGCATCCGAGTTATTTTGTAGGCAGCGCGAGTGTCGTTTTTACACAGCTGGCTGTGGAAACAAAATGGCGGTCAGTGTGACTGGGCCTCGGCAGTAAATGAGTTAGGCGGCCCAGTCATACCGGTGTGATGTGCTCAGGGTTCCCCCTAAAATTCATTCCCCCTGGGGTCGGTGCGCACGCGTGTTACGCGTGGTTACGGCAATGTTTACTTCCGGTCTAAGCCTGTGCTCAGCGTTCCCTCCTATATTTATTCCTTACGTTTTCAAACAGAACGGACCATTTTACCAGCTTATATCGCCTTTATTTTTATTCGAATCTTAACTGGTATATAGTCTATAGATCTACTAAGTCGGAAATCAATAAAATAAAGATGGATCAACAAACAGAGCAAGTTCTATCTAATGCTATTGACGATGATGAGAGTAAAGTTGAATTGGATTTGGAAAGGATGGATGCCATTGCACAATATCTAGAAAGTGGTACCTATCCAGGCTGGTACAGCAAAAATCAGAGGAGGTCCATACGGAAATCGCTGGAGAAAGGACAGTACGAGATGAAAGGTTAGGCCTAGACCTAGAATAATTGTTATTATTTTGTTATAAGCCACTGCCAGGTAGAGTAGGCTAACGTTAGGCCAGGACTAGACAAGGGCAGAATTATAGTTATTCTAATACTAATAGGACTGAGTGTTCCCCCCAAAAATGGGATGATTTTTTATTTGTTTAGCCAGTCAAATTAAATCACAATACACTGCATGAACTGAGTGTTCCCCCCAAAATGACATGATTTTATGAA
Organism: Flabesymbios commensalis; assembly: GCA_964017125.1. NCBI lineage: Eukaryota > Metazoa > Annelida > Polychaeta > Terebellida > Flabelligeridae > Flabesymbios > Flabesymbios commensalis. Next base: position 5,439,733 of record OZ024904.1, read on the forward strand.
AAAATAATTGAAAAATATTATTTATTTTTATTATTTTTATTTGTTTAGCCAGCCAATTTAAATCACAATACACTGTATGGACTGAGTGTTCCCCCCAAAATGACATGATTTTTTTTGAAAAAAAATATTATTTTTTTTTATTATTTTTATTTGTTTAGCCAGCCAATTTAAATCACAATACACTGTATGGACTGAATGTTCCCCCTAAAATGACATGATTTTTTTTGAAAAAAAATATTATTTATTTTTATTATTTTTCACAATACACTACATTTTTACAATACAATTGCTAATATTTGCTTGTAGGTGGTAGGTTGTGTTACAACACCCACGTGATAAAGAAGGAGTGCCTGAAGAACAACAAATGCTTGATTGTTGTCACTGAGAAGAAGGAGAAGATGCGCTTGATGTGGCATTGCCATACAGCCAATTTGTCAGCGCATTCTGGTTTAAATGCTACTCTTGAGAAAGTGTCCAACACTATTTGTATATTTGTATATATGTTTTCCTGTTGTTTTTTATATAAATATGCCATGTGGTATATAATTGTTTATATGTTGAGTGTGAAATAACTATGTATGTCTTTCCTTGTTTACTATGTTTCTATATAACTTGCATGTATGTACATGATAGGTATGAATTAACCCTTTGACAACTCATGTTTTTTTTTCAAAATATGCCATGTGGTATATAGATATGCTGAGCAGTTAAAGGGTTGATATCGAAATCCTAGATTGTAACTTTGGCATCAAAATAAAACACAAAATCACATTGATCAAAATGGATTATCAAAAATATCGTGTTCCAGCTTCACATCATCTTTGGCATCAAAATTCAACAAAAAACTACAAATCAATCACTAGGATGGTGTGCTGTATCTTACCGCACCACTTTGAGATTGTTATGTAGCCTTTATACACGTCAGTAAATACAAGTTCTTGAAGATGCAACAAGAAAATAGCAACTGTGTGGGCATTTGTCAAACCATCAACAACAAACAGTGAAAAGAATATTATGGAAAAGTGTACTACCAGGACAAAATACTCATCAATCACTTGGATGGTGTGCTGTATTAAATCACACCACTTAGGGATTGTTAGGTAGAATTGACAGCCAGCCAAAGACAAGAAAAGGGGATGACATGAATTTTTGAATGAAAGATCTGATAAAAATCACACACTACCTCAATATGACATGATTTTTAGAATAAAATGAAATACAAAAAAAAACATTTTTTAATCTAAGTCTCTATCATACAGCTTGATGTGAAATGAATTTTTAAATAATATAGTTTATATCATACATCAGCTGGGCTATAACATACCTATAACACAGTCTATAACATACCAGGGCTGAGTGTCCCCCCCCTCAATATGACACTATTTGGTTAGTTTTCGAGATATTTTAAAGTGTGATACATTATTGGAATCGCTTAGGCACCTAGTACTAGCCTATTTTTGTCATATTTTGATATCTGAAAAAAACTTATATAAAAAAGGGATTTTAATAAATCGCCAAAGTTGGTAAATCTTTTAATAATTATAGCTTTGTCTATTTTCAAGATATTGTCAAGCCCGATATACCATCGGAATCGCTTACTCATCTAGTATATGCTATTATTGTCATTAAGTGACAAGTGAAAAATAACTTATATAAAAAATGTTTTAAGTGGATGAAAACTTTAATACTCGGGTCACAGCGTTGGGATGCATATCAGGTTATAGTGGCCGGAAAATGCTTTCCAGTGATATAATTATTTTTACTGTACTTTGAAAACTTTTTCTGGTAATAATTTAAAACCATGTTTCAATGGGGTTTTCAATGCGAAATATTTATATTATATGCGGTGCAGTTAACACCTAGCACACCCTTGGCTTTACAAGGTGCATTACACAACTAAATAGCCCTTGTTAGTGGGTAAGCGAGGTGTGAAAAGCCAGTACAATACGAATTATTATCTCTGTCAATTTATGTGATATAAACATGAAATAAATATCTCCAGAAAGCTTATTAAATACTGAAAACAACGATATAAATAATATTAAGATAGCACGAGAACTCGCAAAGTTACTTATTTAAAAAGGTAGGCGGGGTATAACAGTGTTACTGTTAGCGTCGCTGAGACAGATGGTTAGCGAGGTCTATATCAGACATTATAGCTGGACTGAGTGTTCCCCCTTGGTGAGACATTAATTTTGAAATAGAACGAAGTAGGAAAAAATAGCTGGGCCGAATGTTCCCCCCTAGTATGACATGACTTTTGAAATAAAAAGAATTAAAAAAACAGCTAGTCTATGACATACTAGCTGGGCACGGGGGAACCTTCAGAATACGACATACTAGCTGAGCTGAGTGTTCCCCCCTCAGTTCCCCCTTCAATATGACTTGAATTTTAAAATAAAAGGCATTAAAAAAATATTTAAAACTAGTATATATATGTTTTCCCCCCTGGTATGACATGAATTTTGAAATAAAATGAATTAAAAAAAGAGCTAGTCCATGACATACTAGCTGGGCTGAGTGTTCCCCCCTCAGTTCCCCCCTCAATATGACTCGAATTTTGAAATAAAATGCATTAAAAAAAATATATAAAAATAGTATATATATGTGTCCCCCCTGGTATGACATGAATTTTGAATTAAAATGAATTTAAAAAGAGCTAGTCTATGACATACTAGCTGGGCTGAGTGTTCCCCCCTCAGTTCCCCCCTCAATATGACTTGGAATTTTGAAATAAAATGCATTAAATTTGTTTTTTAAAACTAGTCCTATTGACAGCCAAACATTTGTTTCCAATATAGGGATACAAAATAACTTAATGTATGTTATGTATCATATATTATGCATTCTATATTGTCTTCAATAGGGAAGGCAGGGGAAATATATTAGCCAGAGGGGAACACTCAGCACAGCTGAAGGCGTAGGGAGAGGTGTGAACTCCAGCACTCAGCACAGCAAAGCATGACAGGTGGGGAACTATGAGCCTGGGGGGAACTCTCAGAATATGAGTGACAGATACCAGCCGTTCCGCTCATGGTCGCGCATGCGCAGATGGGCGGAAGGGGAACTCTCGGCACGGGGGAACCTTCAGAATACGACACCGGGTACTGTTATTGAGCTATTTTAACCCTTACACTGCAATAAACCAAGCGCAGCCTGCTGTGGGCGACAAGTTAATTCTTAAAAAAAAAAAAAAAATTCAAATGTGCCAGATATTAGTCTACTTAGTGGGAAACCACACATGCTGCAAATTTTATGCAGCAGTGTAAGGGTTAAACAACAACCCTACAATGTTTATCAAAACCACTTCGTAAGACGATGGATGGATAAATAAATATATGTGCCATATCTTTTGAATTTGATAAGGCCTAAAAAAAATAATTGTTGGCCGACCCTTGCCGATGTTTGCGACTCATTAAATTTTATGCCTGTCAAAAATATAAAATAAAATATTGCCTACCGTTCGTCGTTAAACGGTTAGGCTACAGCAAAAGTAATTTGCAATCTCCTTAAGAAAACGAGTCTGTTTATCGGCAGCGGCAAACTCGGCGATCGTCATGTGTTGTTTGTTTGTTTGGAATAGCTAGCCTCGCATAAGGCTGCTAGGGCCTTTCGTCATTGTCGATCTGTCACTAGGTCTATCTCCGGCAAAGATCGAATGTATTGCGTGTTTGTTTACAAAATGAAAATACGAAACAGCTTACTTCCGACGCGCACGCGCACTGACGGCAGTTCATTGCGGCTCCCTCGCCAGTGCTCACTGCATGACGCTGTCTCAAATGCTAATTATTAGCGGCAACCACTATAGCTGAACTAAGTAATAGCCATGTGAATCTTTTTAATTTTTACACTGAAGAAATATCATACTAAAATCTTCTTTATATCAACAACTATTTCATTATTCAAATTAAAATTAAAACTACAGTGGAGACCCGGTATCGGACCGCCTCACAAAGCGGACCATCCCGGAATACAGACCACCTTTTTTCAGTCCCAAATATTTCCCCATTCACATAATGTATTATTAGATTCAGAAAGCGGACCGACCCGCGATTCGGGACACGGACCACCCTTTTTCAGCAAAAAAAAATAATTCACACTTTTACAGTTATATATATGCATCAATTAAGGGACCAGCTGCATTTTGATTTTCTAATCATGCTAATGGGACCAGCTGTAACTGGATCCACTAGCATGACTAAGGGATCAGCACTGGCATAATTTAATTACTAAGTTCAACAGCCCTGGTTGGATCTAATAAAGGGACTAGATCTGGTTGAATCCAGCAAGGGACCAGGAGCTGGCTAGAGCCACAAAAGTGGCCAGCGCTGGCTGGATCCACTGAGCTCAGATTGGATCACGGAAGGGATTAGCGCTGGTGAAATAAATCATACAATGTTAATGCAACATTTAAACATTGTCATCAGTGCAAATTGCAATCAGTCACCTTATTATGTTATGTCCCTTCCGTGAGTCGCGCCTCTTCGGTTAGTTGATTATCAACGGTGTAGTGCTTTAGCTCCTACGACCATCTTTCTTTGTTAATACAGGTCAAAATAATTTACAGATGGCGAACTAACGATGACAGCTCAGTGTTAAAGTGTATATTGATAAGATAAAACAACACAATCTAAGTTGACTCCTTATATTTAATTATTTGTTAAATTATAGGAAGTTATATTAGCACTGTAAGTGTTGTAGCAATAATTGAGCTACTGGTCTATAGGAACCACAAGGTTAAACAAAGGCGCTTTTGATTTTCAACCAGGTCACAAAAACACTCGGCGTGCAACAATCATTTAATTACGGAGGATGTGTAAGGGCTATGTGTATCTAATACAGATAGACCTAGCGTATAAATATATACTGAAATAGAACACAATTAAATACAAGCGATACAAACAAACAGATTATCTTATTTATACCATGATCATAATTCGAGAAGATTATAATTCGCTAGGCTGCTTTTTATCAGCTTGACTTGTCATATATGACAGGCCCTAGCGTACAGAAGGATTATCACGTGTATAGCGTGATTACACCTTTGCGATCCCAAAAATCTTAAAATTGCTATGTAAATTCATATAGTGAAGCAAGACATAACAATTCCGTAATGATTTTCTGTATTAGTTACGCAATTATATATAAATAAAATATTAAATATAAATTAAATATAAATTATATATACAGTTAATGGACTGTAAGTCGGCTGATCGATTTCCCGTTCACAGATGCATGGCCTGATCACCCTAAACAAACGATACTATCACACTAGGAACGTGACGAAAGAAATAATTTCGAAATATGATAAATGAATAAATGTCACTTCGAAATCAATTTAACCAATTTGAAGCCAGTGAATTTTGCTGTGTTTTATAATAAAGCAATATCAAACAATATTGACAGTCATAATAAGGAACTTATAGGGTTATTCACGCCTGATCGACTTTCAGTTTACAGACTTTTTACAGAAATAAATATAATTATGTATAATATTTTTTCCATATATATTTTTATATGCATTTAGTACAACTTTTTTTTAATTGTGTGGTTTTTTTTTATTATATCATGACGTCATATTCAATACATTATTAGTTTAATAATCGACCTTGATATCAGACTGATTAGGCCTAAAAAAAAATATTGTTTGTTTCCGATTTCCGACCGACCCTATCAAAACTTGTGCGACCCAAATTTATTTTATGGATTAAAAAAAAAAAAAAATTAAAAAAAAAAAAAAAAAAAATTTTTTCAGAAAATCTATAAGTTGAGGGATGAGTTCCTGGCTGTAGTCAAAGTAACTAAAAAAACTTACGAAAAGGAGAGGGGAGGGTCAATAAAAACAAAAAATATTTACGAAATGTACAGATAAGACATGCATGGAAGTGAATTTGACGCCAAATAAAATAAAAAATAATTCTTACCTACCGTTTGGTTGAAGTGACAAAAAATAAAATAAAAAATAAAATAAAATAAATTTCCTACCTACCCACTGGTTAAAATGACAACAAATCGGAAACAAACATATATTTTTTTGGCCCTAGTATCTCTCCATTCATAATTGGCTGGTTTCACAAATCGGACCGATTCCAAAATGGGACCACTTTCAGTCAGTCCCATAGGTGATCCGATTTCCGGGTCTCCACTGTACTTGTTTGCCACAGGATTCAGCGTGGCGTTGATTGTGAAAGATCGACATCCCAAGATCCGAAAAAATCCAGCAACATGATTTCAACGGCATCTACATAAGGCTATATATCGGAAAACGGTCGATTTTGTGTTTTAGTCACTGGGTGACACGCCAGACTTTGGCAGGCAAGCATACATGTGCTGATCAGAGTTGTGTGTACACTGTAACATCACTAACATGTGTAAGCCAGAATTTATAACATAGCGGTACACATGTGACAGTAGGGGGCCTATGCTACCTTTCTTTGAAGTAGGCCTACTCTGATTGTTGCTCATATAATCGTAGTCAAATGTTGTAATCAAAAAAATTATGGCCTATAAATTTGTTTTTTTCTGGGAAGACTGATCATGTTATTGACTACGCAAAATCACAAGGTTCCACGAAATTAACTGTGACTGGGCAATTCGTGCGGATTGATTCTGCATGGCTCTGCCCATAAACGATTTCAGCTATTTAAACCTCTCATTTCATTTCGGGGTTTTAACTTTTTAACTCTTAAACCGTATACATGTTTGCAAAAAAATTGAGGAAAAAGTAATGTAAAAAATAAAATAATAAAATAAAATAATTTTCCTACCTACCCTGAATAAATTTTAGAAAAAAAATAAAACAAAGAAAAAAATAAAATAAATTTGCTTAGTTACTAAAATAGTAGCATACAAGTCGTCATTCCTCAGATTTGTATGATTTAAAGATGAGATTAATGATAAAAATGTTGAGATTATACACAAGGCAAAGTCTTGTGTCTTAAGTCATTGGAAATTAGTGTGGAAGTGAAAAATAAAAGTGATGTAAAATATGGATAAAACAGGCTAGCAGGATAAAATGTGTATCTTCGCACATTGATGCTCACGCGTCAGGAAGATCCGTCACACCATGACCACCCCCCTGATTCAGCATTAGCGCGGGGGAACCAAGTAAAAACCCATTATGTTGACCACAAAGACAAAGAAATCGCTTCATTTAAGATCTCACTCTAACCGATGCCCCAGACAGAATTAAAGTTTCCTCTCCTTCTACTGTTCTATATAGGCCTAACCTCCCCGGTAAAATTATATATACTCGCCGTCAAATTAAAAATGATCAACCAGGATCGCATGATTTTCAGCAATTTCTAAACCAATTTCCTTCAAATTTTACAAAGGCAATGTTCTATTCAAATCCTAACAGCCCTGAAAATTTCGTAAAATTATAAAGCGTATTTCAAAAGTTAGACCATTTGACATGTAGGCCCTAGTAGGCCTAAATTGAAATTACCACGTCCCTCTATCTAGACTATAACCCAATTAACTAATTCTAGAATTTTATTACATGGCAAATGGTTTAACTTTGGAAAGTTTAAATATAACGTTTTAACATTATTAAATATAATTTTTTACCGCTGTTGGGATTTTAATTTAATAGAAAATGGCCTTTGAAAAATTTCAAGGAAATTGACGGAGAAATCGCCGAAAATCATAAGATCCTGGTTGATCATTTTTAATTTGATGTCGAGTACTAGGCCTATAGAGTCTAATATTAGTCTAGTTTTTAATTATTATTTTAATTTTCAATATATACATTCTTGGCATCAAACACTGAATCTGAGACTTAGTCTGAACACATGGTGACATGCTGAACAGAATGTATTTCTAGTATGGTATGAATGAAGGGTAGATTCTACAACAGAAACTCTTTCCACATTATCTTCTCGAACAAATTAATCTGTGGACATCATCATGGGATTCATGCCATTCCCTCAGATTCATTTTGGCATTCAATGGTTCATCCGACAGTGACAGTTCACAGGTTCATGAATTCAATTGGTGGGCGACGGTGGGAAACTTGCAGAAGAGTCCTAGGAAACCGCACAAAAACAGCCTGAAAAAAATGTTTTAAAAATAATATCGGCTCCAATTTACCTAAATATCAGAGCTACTAACACCTTTAACTTTGTTCAAAATCTTATAACAAATTTTATTCAATAATTTTAGGAGAAAATAGCAATTTTAGCGGACACGCTTCAAGTTGATAAATATTTTTCCTCCATGTTTTCTCCTGGAATTTGCGAAGTCTCGCTCTCGTCAAATCTCTTCACGTGCATTTTTTCTAACGTTAAACAAAATTCTTGCAAACCAAAGGCAAAGCATTTTACAGTGATAGTAAAATATTGAATGGATACAATTTTTTTTTGTTTTGTTAGGTTTATTTTACAAGATAAGCAAATATTAATTTTGTAGATTATGATTTAGGACCTTGACCTTTGCTATCTCTGACAGATCGGCAGAATGGCGGCTCCCAAGGAATTGGCTCAGAAAGCGTACAAATATCTCTTTCGCAACGATTTACTTAAGTAAGAAAAATATATTTGATGTATGCAACGCACAAAGTGGCAATTTTGATTACCATCTATGTAATTGTTGAAAAAATAATAGCTGACAACTGTACTTGTCGTTGCCGTGAAGTCATGTACTTTAGACCTGCATAAATCCTGCTATTATCGCCACATGATTTGATTGCTGTTTGTACTTGTAACTTGTACAAGTTGTTGACCAACTCAACAACTGCCAAGTCCTAGTTATTCACCTTAACCATAACTGAATTAGATCTATAGGTCGTACGCCCGATATCGCGAACCACGTTTTTCGCCATTTAAAAAATACTTACCAGCTGAAACTATTATTTTTTACTTCTATTGTTGCACCTGTCATTATACATGACAAAGAAAGGATCAGCCGATGTAAAGAATTTTTTGCCCTAAAAACGGCAGAAATAGGCGCCGGATAACTTGGCAAGTTGAATAAAGTTGAAAAAAATAAAATTTAGTCACCAAATATTTTTTAAATGGCAAAAAACGTGGTTCGCGATATTGGGCGTATGACCTATAGCCTAGGCCTATCTCTTGTCTGAATCCTTTGTTACCCTTTTTCATTCATTGTAATCTGGAGTGGCTAAACGATTTTTTTTGCTTAAATCATAAATGACAAAAATATAAAAATTCATAAAAATTATGAAAAATACAAGAAATGTTTTTTTTCTATTTTCCCTAACTATAGTTGTGATTTCTCATTCAATTCTCAATCAACTTTGATGTCATTTTGCAAGCACTCTTTGCAGTAATTCTGGTGCTTACTCTGAAAATTTCCTGAAATTAAAGTATTTCATGGAATTTCGGAATTAAAGCTGAATAAAATCTATGGGTTTATAGAGAAGCTTCATAATTAATTTACATGTAAAATGGGCTAACTTTTAACTACAGAATTTTTGTGCATGAAATTTTCAGAGTAGTCGCGCAAGACTAGAAAAATAATGCTTGACAGATTTAATGTGACTTTTACTTTAGGACCTAGCCCTAGGCCTCAAACATTTCATAAATTCAACAAAAAAAAGGCTGTCAAATTTGAGGTATTTTTTTATAAAAGAATATATTTTGGTTTTGCAATATGAGTGATGGAAAAAAGACAGCTCGAAAGGTCTACATGTGAGAAATTTATTATAGATATAAACCAGAGTGTCAATGACACAGAATCTCATCCTTAATTAGGGCAAGTTGATTATGAAGTAAAATTTCTGAAATCTGTCAGGAAGTTTTATGCACAGGCAAGAGCTCTTTCAAACAATCCAGACAAAATTGAAATCAGATAAGAACTGAGGGAGGAGAAGCATTTCTTGTGAATTGGAGACAGACAACAGAAGATGGACGCAACACAATGGCATAAGCTCATCTTAAGCCTAAAGGCCGGATGAGCTAAAAATCATGTTATTTTCTTGTAAAGTTTAAAGTAGATCTCAAATGAGCGAAAATAGGCTAAACACAGCTACACCCTGTCCGTAAAAATTGCCTTTTTCCAATCATATTTTTCCTTCAGTATTAAAAAAAATTATATTGATGAATTTCTGCATTTCTTTTGAATTTCCAGATTTTTTTTAATTTCAACAGATTGAAAAAACTTATTATTAAAACAAATTTTTAACCTTTAACATGTTCAAAACGCTACACTAAAAGTCCAATATTTAGTGTTTTTTATGTTATTTTTTCTCTATCTCACCTTTCACTCAAAAATATTAAATATAAACCACTTTTTCAAATAAGGTTGGGTGTTTCGACTGTAAAAAACTTAATGGAGATCGCTTTCAGTCAACGCCATGAAAAACCATCATGAAAAATTAATATATGGCAATCCACAGCTCACACGTCTATGTTTTGGCTAGTGAGGCTGTGGCTGTCAGATAATATGTTTCTTGACTTTTTTTCCTATTGATTTTATTGCCGCCGCCGATACATTGATTTCAGAGAAAAATATTTAATAAAAGGTGTATTTGAAAGATTAAATGTAGCTTTAATATTTTAGCTACACATGCACTCACCTGCCATGAATTGGAGAGATTTTTATCAATGTTCAGCAATTTAAAACATATGGTGGTGATGCATTCGTTTTTGATATTATATCTATGATTTGTGATTATTATAACACAATATTCTTTTGATATTGGCTCGGCTCATCTTTAGCCACAACATAGCCTGGGATGACCCGAGAATATTTTAAAATCTGAACTACAGATCAATGCCATTTTGACTTTGTAGGTTTCAAAATCTCAGGAAAATTTAACCCTTAACCCTTTCACCACTGAAGCCCGTTTTTATGTGCTGAATGCCATGGCATTCAGCACATAAAAACGGGCTTCAGTGGTGAAAGGGTTAAAGCGCTAAATTAAGTAATTTAAATTTTGATGTTTAAACACTTATTCCATCCCCAATAGCAGTGATATTAGCAGTTTGAAGGGTTAATGTAAAATCATAACTATTTGTTGCTGTTTTTATTGTAATGGGTAATTATACTTTTTGTCACTCTTGTGTTCCACAGAAATAAAGTAGCTTTCGTGACGGGTGGAGGAACAGGAATTGGCTTCACTATTGCTGAAATTTTGATGAGGTAAGATAAATTTTTTTTTTTGCTATTGGCATTGCTTTTTTATTGCTGGCTTGTGACGTTGGCCCAATTTTAATTCAACAGATAAACAATATTTATTTTTTCCTGTTTTTTTGTCTCATTTTCATTTTCAGCATTAAAGTGAATAAAAAAACTAATTTAAAAAAATCATAACATAACCCCAAGTGAATAAAAAACTAATTTAAAAAATTCAAGTGTAATACCTTAAGTGAGAGAGCATCCTTATAATGATGTATTTTACTCAAAATATGCCATGTGGTCCATAAATATGTAGCTAAACGGCTGTAGCTAAACAGCTAAATCAACAAATAATCAACATCATGTTTATATTAATCACTTAATAATCATATATTATTATCATCTGCAACCCAGCATTTACTTAAACATGATAAAGATGTATTTGATTTTGCAGACATGAATGTGATTGTGTAATTGCTAGTCGTAAGATAGACAAGCTAAAGGAGGCAGCGAGTGAACTGGAGAAAGCAACAGGACGAAGATGTCTACCTATTGCCATGGATGTCCGAAAGGTATTAAAATGTCCAATGATGAATGACAATTCCATGGCATTTTAAGAAGTGGATAAACCTGTCAAGGCATGAGTTACTGGCTGTAGTCAAAGTAACTAAAAAACGTTACGAAAAGGAGAGGGGGGGTCAAAAAGCGTCCAAAAAATCGTTACGTAATGTACAGATAAGACATGCATGGAAGTGAATTTGGCGCAAAGTAAAAAAAAAAATTCTTATCTACCGATTGGTTGAGATGACACAAAATAAAAAATAAAATAAATTTCCCACTTACCCACTGTTTAAAATGACAACAAATCGGAAACAAACATATTTTTTTTTTGGCCTAGGATATTGTTATGCACGAGTACGGGTGGAGTTTTTGCAATCAGTTATCACTGTGTGGTCGAGCCAAAAAGGTCTATTTGCCACAAGTGGCTGATAAGACCTTTTAATCTTAATAATTAACTTAATCATTAGATAATTAAATTAAATGTTTATAAATATTTATATGTCCTATCTTCCTTTTTTTAGCCAGATCAGGTGATGAGTGCAGTTGATCAAGCTCTCGGTGAATTTAATCGGCTAGACATTCTGGTCAATAGTACGTCCTTTAGCAACAAATATATTATACTAATTAAATCACAAATGTTTGTCTATAAGACACCTTAGCAGTCAAATTTTTGGTTTCTTTCTTGAAATAGTGTTAGTATCTCAAGTTTTGAAGTAATCACATCAATAAAAACAGATAAGCATATTAAAAAATTAGTAAATGAACAACAAAATTTTTATCTTTTTTTCCTCAACTGTGAGCTTGCTTCTTTAATTCCCAACTCACAGTGAATTAAAATTATCAAATTAATAAGATATACAAATGCAATAAATCAAAACAAAAGGCAAAACAACCTCATTTCGATGAGTTTTTTTAATTTTTTATGAATTACTTTTTTTTGAAAATATGCTTCAAAAGATATCACAATAATGTCTGAAAATTGTATTTTGAATTTGCCTATTACCCGTGTATTTGCTTTATTTCTTAGATGCCGCTGGCAACTTCCCTGCACCTATTGCCAGCCTCTCTTACAATGCTTTTAAAACAGTCATGGAAATAGATGCTATGGGAACATTCAACGTTAGCAAAACGGTGTATGAGAAATACTTCAGGGTAATATATTCTGTACATCTCTTTTTTTTTCTATAGACTCGACAAACTCTTTTTTTCTAATCTGATTTACAATTTTTTTTATCAATTTTTCATTTTTTCCAAAAGACACCTAACAGCATTTAAATCTAAAAAAAAGCAGTGCAAGGCCTTGGGGTTGGGGAAAATACATGTTTGCCTCACACTTACAATTTCATTATTTTGTTGAATATACCAAAGGCATGTGTGAGTTTGCTCATTAGGCCTACAGAAAATACAAACATTTACTATTTATGTGGTACGTAAAAATACAGCACATATCCATGAAATCATGTTTGCTTAACCCTTTAACCGCCAAATTATTCAATTGGAATTCTCACCAACTTGAAGCTGTGTCTCGCTGATGCAATCCACAACTCCAAGTCAGTGAAAATTATGCAGATTTGACAAAATGGAGATCAACTCTTTTCAAATCATGTTGATTGATGTCACATTATTGCTTTAACATGTTTAAAAGGCGGTGCTGAATGTGGTAATAATTAAGTGAAAAACCGAATTTATTCGGCAGCAGCAGTTAAAGGGTTAAATTTCTCACCTCAGTGCTGTTTTCCCCTTAAACACTGTTTGCATATAAACCCTTATGTTTTTATAATTTAAGCTGAGCTTGGTGTATTAGGGCAATAGCAGTGTAAGGGTTGGGTGGTATGAGATCATGGGCAACCAAATCTTTCTCTTCTTTACTTTGTACTCACTGGTACATATTATTCATCAATTTGACGTCCTTGAATGAATGGGAACATACCAGCCACACTACAAATACTATTTTAGACATTTAAAATCCCCCCTAACAGAGTTTTGTGACCCATAATGTCATAATTCATTTTTTTTTTTTGTAGAATCATGGTGGAGTGATTGTGAACATAACGGCCACATTACAGCACAGAGGTCAGGTGTTACAGGCTCATGCCGGAGCCGCCAAGGCTGGAATAGGTAAAATGTATAGATGTGACCCATTTCATCATATCAGATTCCATGTAGCTACCCAGCATACATGACACATTGAGCCAATATTGGCTTAATGTTGGGCCAGTGTCATAGTCGGTAGTGAACATTTATTAGAATATGGGTGTTTATCAGAATACTACATTACTTTTCGCTTTTCATCACACACATCAAACACTATAGTCATTATGCATAGCATTGTGACGCCTACTACATTGTATTTGCTATGATTATAAATTTTCAAATTATGTAAACAGTTCTTTTGTATTTCTCAGATGCACTAACTAAGCACATGGCGATGGAATGGGGACAGGATGACGTGCGTGTGGTCGGTCTCGCTCCAGGACCGATAGCTGATACAGAAGGATTCCGAAGGCTCGGTACGTGCTCAATGTTACCACACTTTAGGGGCCGTTGAACGATTACGTAACACCTAGAGGGAGTGTGAAGGAATACGCTGAGAAACATACAGTCAAAACAACGTTAAACAGCGTTGCGAAAGGGGAGGGGGTAAAAAATTGTGCAAAAAAGCATCATGTAATTGTTGAACATCCCCTTAATTCATACATTACCAACGGCCACCAAAATATTTTGATTAGTACTGTTCTGCTGGTGACACCTATATACCAATGCTGAGTTAATGTTGTCCCACCATCTGCTCTGCTGGCCCAACCTTAACCCAACATGGAACAATTCACGTTCAATTAATTCTTTCATGCCTATCACGACTATTGTTGTTTGTTTTATAAGCCGCTTAAATCACTGTCTTTGGGAGTGAAATGTGTGTTTTAACATTGAGATTAGAAAATGTTTTGTTTCAAATTAAAGAAATATAACAGTAATTTTCAGTCACTTTAATTTGTGAGTCGCAGTAGTGAGACACAACTTCAAGTGGCTAAGAAATTGAATAAGATAACTCTGCTTTAAGGGTTTAAAAAATGTGAAATTCTCTGGTAGTTAAACATAATTCCCATCTCACGGTAAATCAAAAACACTCAATTTTATAATATATCATCCGTCTTTTCTGTGGTCGTCCTGCTCAAATTTATTATGACTCTATAATTGTGAAATAGCATAGTTTCTGATATATTGCACAGGCTGTGAGTTGGCCCACTGTCATATACTGCACTGTTAGTATTCACATACAGTTTATTTAGAAGTGTGATCATTCATTGTACTTTGTACTGTTATAAACCGAATATAAATGCATATAGACACCAACCCTACTTGCGCAATAAAATTTCAATATATAAAATGAGTGAACAGATGTTTCTAAATGTATCTCTTTCTTGCGTTTTGCTATTTTTTCTCAACTTTCGCAATTTCTACCTCAATAACATACCCGTATCTCCTCGCCAAGTTTATCACATTTTCCTGTGACTTTGGATGACCTTCATCATTGTTCTCCAATGGTGCTTATTGAAGGTTAGTCACTCTCACCTAAATAAAACCTATTTAGATGTTTAGTTTTTATGTAAAAACTTGTAATCAGGCAGACATATATTATAGAAATTTAGATTTTAGTTGTTTTGCACTTTTTCCATTTATATAAAAAATTAAAAAAAATACAGTTTGAACCTGAAAGATGGGCTTAGTTACAAGTGGGATTAAAATTATTAAACCTAATATAAATTTCAATTGGTTTAAACATTTCTGGTTGTAATTCTTGCAGAAGGTTTAATAACATCAGTTTCCCATTAACCTGTGAAGTTTTTACTATTATATCTCTGCATCTTATTGACACATCTGATGATGGTTCTTGAATAAACTTATTGGCCAAATTACAATTTTTTTCAAATTTAACAGAATATAACTGATTGAAAATGTTCTTTTCAAATTTAAAGAGTAAAACCTTCACTGTAAATATTGTTTGTCTTTGACATTGGCCCAACAATGAATTATAAGTCAAAATGTATGTGAAAGAAAATCCCATCTCAAAGTACAGAAGATATCCACGTGGGATTGATAAACAAAAAATCCATGCAAATAAAATCATGTGGTAATACCGGTAAACATGGAATTTGTTTGCTTGATTTTCTCTATTTAATATACTTAACAATAGTAATCACTCCATAGCGACATCAACTTTCCAGAAGCATTCCTAAGTCATGGTGGCCATGTTCATTTTTTTCACATTTTGTTTTTGACTTTACATGTAACAAGATTAAGATCTTGTTGTCCTGATATCTGATAGTTTGCAATAGAGTAATTTTGTATGGACATTTCAAGTCCTGTGTGTCTAATTATTTGTGAATGGGCATCTGAGGTTTTTGTTGGAAAAGACACAGAAGAAGACATTTTACATACATATAAAGACCATCTTTCCTGTTCCACAATATTCTTTTAACACTTTAAAACCCTTTCAAGCCTGAATTTACCATTGTCATCTTCATCCACTACAAGCCGCGAATTGCTGTCGCAATTCTTGTAGTGTATGAAGATGATTTGAAGTGGGTGAAAAATTAAAGAAAATTGTCATTTATTGTCAAACCAGTTTAATGGAAATTTTCCTTCTTAAACCCTTAATTGTAGGGAAATTAAGTCTGTTTTCAGGGATGTAAAATTATGCTTTAATGCATCGTGAGGGTAGAGTTAAGTGCCAAGCACGACTGCTTTCAACATTTTTTTAGCATCAAGTACCACGGTTTGTGATATAAATTGATGTTCAATCAGTAGGAATTGTAAATGTTTGATCTCAAACTAGACATATATGACTCATTTTTCATCCACCTGTAAATGTGAGTGAAAATTTAAATAATTGTGGGGATCAACTTTAGATGTCAGAATCTGATGTCTATCCGAAAAAAAAGTATTGAAAGCAGTCTATAAACGGCAGAATGTGACATCTAAAGTCGATCCCTTTACTGAAAAAGTAAAACATTTTTTTGGCCGTAGACACATAACACAGCCTAACTATGACATTTATGATGATTTCAAATTGAAAAAGATACTGTGGGCTCTTTGGTTTATATAAAAAAATTTCAGCATTCTAAGGGTTATTATGCTTAATATGCTTCTTTACTTCAGGAGGTGGTGACGGGACAGAACCTAGCAGTGAGCAGTCGGCCATGGCTCAGTTCATCCCGCTGAAGAGAGCCGGTACCCGAGTGGAGATGGGGCATGCGGTGCTGTTCCTGGCGAGTGAAGCGGGAGGCTACATCACCGGAGAGACACTGACTGCAGACGGGGGGTGGTGGCTGTGTATGCCTAACAGCATGCACCACTTCCAACAGATGTTTAAAAAGGGCAACCTATAACCTAAACATTGTTATCGATAGGGATATAAAATTACCTTAATTTAACATTCCAACTTTCATCATTATAAGTTGGGAATCACGGTAGAATTTTGCAGCTCACGGTGAATTAAAATATTTCTAAATGTCTTGGGCATTTAACCCTTGTGCTACTGCAGCCCTATTTAACCCTTTAAGCCCTGAATTATTTTTTTGAAAACCTTGGAGACCAAAGGGTTTTTTCAATTTAAATCCATCATAAATGATCCGTTATGGGTCTATAACCATTAGAAATATTTGTATTTTTACAGTGTGGGGATCGACTTCTGACGTCTACAGACGTCAGATTCTGATGACTAAAGTCAATCCTCGCGCTGTAAAGGTTAACCCTTGTGCTACTGCAGCCGTATATATATGGTTTCAATCGGTTTTAGATCACTGGAATTATTATAAAATTTGAAAAAAAAAATGTTGTAGATTCTCAGTTAATCCAATAATTCAATATTGGATAGGACTATTTACCCTTGAATATAAATGTTTTTTATCTTTTGAATCTGGAAATTGAAGGAAGCAATTCAGCAGGACAAGGGTTAAAGGTCCACAGGTTTAATACTGGGTTTTGCAGAATTTAATTCTTGTACATGTTGGAACGTACAGAAGCGAATTAAAGTTTAGCTGTGTTCACATGGAATTTACCTTACGTCATTCCATGAGTTGTGAATGGCTACCGCTGTGAATGAAAATCTTTTTATTTAAATATCGAACTGCTATATTAATGGAAATTTAAAGCTGGTGTGAGTTGTCTCACTTTCTATGAAACTACACAGTTTAAGATATGACTCGTATTGAGATTAATAAAGATAATAAAAAGACTAGGAATGTAATTTCATTATTTCTACTATACTCTACGATTTAAATTTCTTGTTATCTTAACTAAAGATTAAGTTATTGTGTTTCAATTGTGTTTATATAACTGCATAATGAGAGCTGTTAAAAAAACAATAAATTTACAAGTTACAACAATTTTTTTGTGCATGGATTATTGTTTTTCCAATTGTACATATTTTTTAAATTATACATGCTTGTTTATACATGCTTGTTATTTTCTAATGAAATAAACAATATTCAATTGAGTATTCAATTTATTTGTATTTGTTTTTTTAAGGCTGGATCCCTGGAAACATGACAAGTTGCAGTTAAAAAAAAAATTATAATAAAATAATTGTTTCGTCGACAACTTTGATCTGACATAAGAGGCTTAATAAGCCCTTTAACCCTTTGCCTACTAATCATGACAATTGTCGTTTTTAATCAGTTTATTAGCTGAGGACAGATCACTGTTATTGGGAATGAAATGGCCTGTTTAAACGTAAAGATTTGTAAATACTTAGTCTCAAATTCAACAAATAAGAGTAATTTTCAACCACTTGAGGTTGTGGATCGCGGTAGCGAGACACCAACTCAAGTGGTTGAAAATTTAAGTATATTATTTTTACAGGATAACTCTGGTACTGCCGAAACCGTTTTCATCTTAGGCCTACTGTTGAACAGTATTTGAAGCTAGTTTCAAACCACATAGAAGGCAACTGAATATCCAGTTGTAATTGCCCAGTTTATCGGAAAATTCAATGTTCTTCTTTTGAAGCTGGAAATTGCGGTAGCAATTCCAGGATCAGAAGAAGAAAAAATTGAAGAAAATAGTTAACCCTTTCAGTGTGGGGACTGTCTTTATACATCAGAATTTGACGTCTAGAGACGTCAGATTCTGGCGTATAAAATCGATCCCCACACAGTAAGAATTAAAAATTTATGACTGCCGTAGACCCATACCATATTCAAAGGAAGCAAGAAAGAGCTAACTGAAAATAATTATGACAATTTCAAATTGAGAAAATTCCTTTAGTCTCCATGCTGTATACAAAAATATTTCAGCATGGGAAGGGTCAAGCAGTATATGCAATAGTTAACATCCAGGTATTTATGAGGGAGACCTAATAAAATAATTAAGCACTAATTATCATTGATGAAACAGTTAGTGGTACGTAGCTAGATGTTTGAATCTGGAAATTGAAAGAAGCAATTCAGCAGGACAAGGGTTAAAGGAATGTAATGTAGAAATGGAATTTCATTATTTCTACTATAATCTACGATTTAAATTTCTTAAACCACAACCCCACCTTGGAAGATGGACACTTTTCATAAACAGACGTATTTTTCTTCGTTTGAAGCTCTAAATTGCGTACAGTAATTCCTGATACCTATAGGTAACAGAGGAATTGCATTCCAGCAAACACAAGATGTTGAACCAATGTTGGGTTAATGTTGGACCAGCGTCGTAGACGGTGGGCCAACATTAAACCAGCATTGGTTCACCATTTTGTGTTTCTTGAATGTACATGATACAGTTTACGATATATTGGACAAACACTGTTCATTGTTGAATATACGCCTTTATTTCAGCTGCACGTTTGTCTGAATGAACACCCAATATAAAATATAACACCTCAAACAAAACACAACTATAGTTCATGTGGAGAGCTCGTTCCCTACTCTCAATGTTCAGGTTTAATAGAAAGATTTTCAGGTTTTAAAGAATCATAATATTCGTTCATATTATTATGTTGTGCCTCCTTAATATATCTATTTGTTTAATTATATTACCCTCCCAATTATTGGATATTGGAGTGAAATATTCCCAGTTGGAATAAATAATTGTCGATCGGCAGGCTTGTCCAGCCGCCATGTTAGCTGACTGTCCAACCCTACCACCGATCCTCGAGTCTATCTTGATCTCCGTCCGGGCGACGGTTATTAATAAATCAATTTTCTTTCAATTATTGCATCAATCAAACATAAAGGCTGCTGTGCACAAGATCTCGGATAAGCCGCGATGGCGTAAGCCTCGTGGCTTATTCTGCTCGAGCAGGCCAAAAGGAAGCCGGTTGCTGATCCCCACATAATGGTGCTGCAGATATTTTTCAAGTCAAATTTCCTAAAAAAAAAAATACTTGACTTGGATGTCACACCCCACCTTAACTGTTGCCTATTGATTGTATAACAAAAAATGTGTTTGATAAGGTACGTTATGTACATTAGAAAATCTAGGATAATATGTGACTTGGTGCAAGCAATATATGCTATATGTACCGTTTATCATTTTTCTACTCTGTATGTAAACACAATTGTATTGACCCATGTGTCAGATCGACACTTGGCATGTGTTTTTATTCGAAATAAAACTTTATATATATTTTATATTTTCTTGTGGTTATTTTTTTATTATTCAAAATGATTGATATTTTAGGGGGACATGTGATATTTTGTAAAAAAATAAAACTATAGGAAGCAATGACGATCTATATATTTGCGCAAATAAAGATTTATTATTCCTAGAGTATGAGCGTTTATCCAGCATCACACACCATGATATCCATTCGTTTCATCTCTGGTGCTAATGAAGGCTGCACTGCACATCTGTGTGATAATTAAAAGAGCATACTGCATCCAGCAACCAACAGAGACTCTGACATGAGGTTGTCGGATACGATGGGGTGCAGGGCTCAGCTATGGCTTAGAATCTTCTGGAAAGGAAACTGCATTGACATAGTCCTCACGCTCGATCCCATTCTCACGTTACGCTCTTGTGGAATGTTTCAGTTGGAGCCACTAAGGGTGAGGACTGGACTAAGTATATTCCACTCGGCAGATATGGAAGTCGTTTAGAGATGGGACATGCAGTGCTATTCTTGACAAGTGAAGCAGGCAGTTACATCACTGGAGAGACATTAACCTCAGACGGGGGATGGTGGTTGGGTAGACCAAACAGTGTACAGCATGCAGTGAAAATAGTCAAAAGCAACATGTAGCGTACTTTTATGTTTATTGTTGTTTTAACCCCTCACGATGCATTAAAGCATCATTTTACATCCCTGAAAACAGACCAAATTTTCCTACAGCCAAGGGTTTTTGAATGAAAATTTCCATGAAACTGGTTTACTAATACATGGTAATTTTCTTTAATTTTTCACCCTCTTCAAATCATCTTCATCCACTACAAGTCGACAATTACGACAGCAATTCGCGGCTTGTAGTGAATGAAGAAGACAATGGTAAATTCAGGCATGAAAGGGTTAATATGATCGTTTTTATCTCACTTTGCCTGAGATATTATTATTTTATCACATCGTTCCAGCTTTGTCTGTATCAGCACCAGATCTCCCTAAATACATCAGGATAAATGTGGTAAAAAGACCACTACCAAGTCAACAACTTGGTGTCATAGCGAGGTCACAGATATAACTGTTTATGGTGAGCAAATAAAAGGGATATTTAGTCTAACATCTTCTAAATATCATTAAAATGTTTTGTTTTTACCTATTCTACACATTTTACGTGAACTTCTTGCAGCATCGTTGTGTGCCAGTTGGCCTATTATGCAGCGATAATTACACGATATCTTGTCGCTGTAGGTGTTGGTGCCAATTAGATCACCTTTCTATCTACTGTTATTCTTAATTGTACTTCCCACAATTGTACACCCATATTGCGCAATCACAGCTGATGAAATGATCTGAATAGATCTATAGTGTATCTGTGTTTGATTTTGTTTTATGAGTTGTTTATGTAACTATACCCTGGGCCACATTCATTTTGGTAATTCTGTAGCGCATGCTTTTCGTCGATTTCTAAATTTTTTAAAATTCAGCACAGGTAATTTTCTAGTCGGTAAAAAATTCGCAAAATTATATTTAATATTGCAAAAGTTAGACCATTCGACATGTAATTAAATTCTAGAATTAGTTTGTTGGGTTTAAAGAGGGACGTCATGATTTTAATTTACTACATGTCAAATGGTCCAACTTTTGAAATACTGAATACAATTTTACGAAATTTTCAGGGATATTGTGATTCTGTTGAAAAATGATTTTTACAAAATTTCATGAAAATCAGTTGATAATTGACGGAGAATTCAACGAAAAACATGCGCTACTGGTTAGTTGCAGCCTAAGGTATAATATGCCTATAGCTGCCTATCAGCTGGGTCCGAGTAGTGTCCGAGTTGGTTATAATCATGGGGTCTTACTGTATTTGACGTTTCTTTTCAACTAATAGCCTATATATAGGGATTATTAGCAGGGTCCAAGCAGTGTCCGAGTTGGTTAAGGCCCGTTTCCATTGCCATATTGTCTAGCCTTCTTTAAATCCATGTATCTTTTGCATTCACGGTGATCCCGCGCGGGTGTTTGCCACGATGGCTACATGGAGAATTCCAGGAAATGAAGTTACCCAGACGGACTTTTCGGTGTATCGCCACGTGTTTTGAAAAAATAAACCTAATCAGGACATAATTATAATCACCTGGTTATCTGCGAATATGGCAAACAAAACCCCATCTTCAACACCATTAAAGATGGAAGAGCTCGAAAAGCTTGTTTGGTCGAACCTGCTTCATCACCTCCACCACCACCACTACCACACCACTGACACTACAACCGCAACCACCACCACCACAACACCACCAACACAACCACCACACTACACCACCGTCACCACTACCACCGACACCACCAACACAACCACCCCCACTACACCACCGTCACCACTACCACCGACACCACAAACACAACCACCACACTACCACGAACACAACCACCACCACCACACCACCATCACCACTACCACCGACACCAAAAACACAACCACCAACACAACCACTCACACCACCACCATCACCACTATTACCACACCACCAACACATCCATCCCAGCAAATACAAAACATTTGTATAACATTTATACGATGTCGGATCAACGTCGAAGACGTTGGACCGACGTTGTATAAATGTTATACAAATGTTTTGTGTTTGCTTGGATGCACCACACCACCAACACAACTACCACCACCACACCACCATTACCATCACTGCATTATCATCACCATTATCTACACCACCAAAACAACACTGACCCTATGCTATCTGGGTACTGGATGATTTTTCTTGTCTTTTCAGTTGCTCCAAGAGGTGGCGACTTTTCACAGACCATGCCCCTGAAAAGAGCTGGTACCCGAGTGGAGATGGGGCATGCGGTGCTGTTCCTGGTGAGTGAAGCGGGAGGCTACATCACTGGAGAGACACTGGTGGCAGACGGCGGCAACTGGTTGGCAAGTCCAAATGACCAAGGGAGAATAGGGCAGTTTATGAAAAGAAGCAAGATATAAAGTATTATATATAAATAGTCTAATGATTCCGATTTCTCAAATCATTTTTTTATTATTTTAAACTTGATGTTCTGCTAAAACAATTAGATTGGAAGGCAGGGTACAAATGTCTATTTCACACTTGGGATGCATAAATAATTATATAGTGTCTCTAAATAACAGAATGCCTTTAAAAATGTATAGAAAGTGGTCAAATTGTACTCACTTTGTAAAATGATTGCGACGTTTCGATCTGCCTTCAGCAGATCTTGATCACGCAATGATAGATCAAGATCTGCTGAAGGCAGGTCGAAACGTCGCAATTGTTTCACACTATAAGTGAGTACAATTTAATCACTTTCTATGTGAATCTTTGAACCATATAAATAACATATTCTCTATTTTTAAAATGTAGTTATGATAATGAATTGTACATTTCTGGTTCAGTCACCATTGGCCTTTTTTTTATAAACAAGTGATAATGGACGTGAAACAGTTTTCCAACTTGCTTATTTTTCTCAAAATATCTTTTTATTCGTTAATTGGGCAATTAGCGGATATGTAAAGAAATAATATTTGAGGTTAAAGACAAAAGTTATTATGTGATATCGATCTATGTGATTATTATTAACAGTTTACTATGTGATATCGACTTGACAAAAAGTTAATCATCGATATATGTGATATTTACCAAGAGTTGATTCTGTGATATCGGTCTGTGCATGTGTACTGTATATTTTTAATCAATCAAATTTGATTATGTGATTTATATGATTCCACGTCATACAAATATGTTTTTGTATTAATCAAAGTTGAGCAGCTATACCATGAACGATAGTTAATCATGGCATATAACATTTATAACGTTAATAATATATACTTGATTGTATGATTAGGTTGATCACGTGATGAGACTTTAATGATTGTTTTATTATGTGATTGCAGTATTATTATGGATAATTGTGTGATATTTATGGCATTATTAAAAGAAAGTAGATTTACAGAATAAGATAATAATTTATAATGTTTTTTTGATAAAGTCAACATGCACACTATATATTTTTTATGATTAAACAATGAATAAATTGTAGCATTTTGTACTTTATGTTTGTATATTTTTAAAATATTACAAAAAAGTAGTGATCCATTGTGAATCATCAACGGGATAATGGTAGGCCTATACCCAGAAAGCAACACTCTCATTACATAGATAGTAAGGGTAAACGCCACCTGGTGAATGTATATGAAATAAACATTGGAGTGGACAAAGCCTTTAACCGCCAAATTATTCAATTAGAATTTTCACTCATCTGTATTTGTGTTTCGCTGACGCGATCCACAATTTCAAGTGAGTGAAAATTATTCAGATTTGACAAAATAAAGGTTAACTGTTTTACAAATCTTGCTGATTGATGTCACGTTTTATCGTTAACATGTTTAAAAGCTGAGTGAGTGAGTGAGTGAGTGAGTGAGTGAGTGAGTGAGTGAGTGAGTGAGTGAGTGAGTGAGTGAGTGAGTGAGTGAGTGAGTGAGTGAGTGAGTGAGTGAGTGAGTGAGTGAGTGAGTGAGTGAGTGAGTGAGTGAGTGAGTGAGTGAGTGAGTGAGTGAGTGAGTGAGTGAGTGAGTGAGTGAGTGAGTGAGTGAGTGAGTGAGTGAGTGAGTGAGTGAGTGAGTGAGTGAGTGAGTGAGTGAGTGAGTGAGTGAGTGAGTGAGTGAGTGAGTGAGTGAGTGAGTGAGTGAGTGAGTGAGCAATCGAGCGCAAAGGTTTTATTCCATTCCCTCATTCAAATCATACTTGATGTCCGTGACTCATCAACGCTTTAAGTGAGAGTAAGTTCCAGAAGCAATAGCCAAGTACATAATAGCATCCCATTCACCTCAGCAACAAATGGAAGTCAATGACCAAATCATCCAAACTCCATTGAGACACCATTAGCTGTGAGAGTTCAAGGAAATATAGCATCTCCGGGTGAGCGCAGCGAACAACAGACGCTACCCTTGCCAAACAGATAGTATGAGCATATTACGTGAAATGTTTGACAGACAATGCAAGGAACAATAAGTCATAATATCTTTGTATCACAGAGCCATACTCGTGGTTTTTGGTCTTGCTCTACTAAGTCTGCTTGAAAATATATTGTTTTATGACATGTTTCTACTTTTGTTACCAGCCTCCCAGACATACCCCATGTTCGAACGAGTCACAAGCATGGGGTTTGTCGGAGCAGGTAAAAACAATACATCAACGTGTTTTTTTTCTGTCTCCACTTTGTTTTTTATTTGACAATAATATGTATGCTAAAAATAGAATCTGTGGTAGAATATGTCTGGGAAATAATATAATTTTCCTAATTTGATCATATATAAGCCGAATAAATCACATAATTTATTTTTATTTGTTCGAACTAACCCTGATCTCTCCATTGCCTTAGTTTCCGAATTAGCTCACATATATATAACTATCGTCTTCTAAGCTTGGATATAAAAGTGTGTATCTGCCACTTTGTGAGGTGGCAGATAGGCCTACACCCTTTGCTAGCCAAAGAGATGATATGTCAGATTGTTTAACCCTTTCAATCCTCACGATGCACTGAAGCATCATTTTACATTCCTGAAAACAGACTTAATTTTCCTACAACTAGGGGTTTTAGAACGAAAATTTCCATGAAAATGGTTTACCAATACATGGCAATTTTTTATAATTTTTAATTTACTTTAAGTCATCTTCATCCACTACAAGTCGAGAATTGCGACAGCAATTCGCGGCTTGTAGTGGATGAAGATGAGAATGGTAAACTCAGGCTTGAAAGGGTTAACCGCCGGTGTCGCATATATTCGGGTTTTCATTTTTTATTAGCACATTAAGTACCACCTCTTAAACATGTTAAAGATAAAATATGACATCAATCAGCAATATTTGAAAACGCTTGACCTCCATTCTGTCAAATCTGAATAATTTTCACTCACTTGAAGTTGTGGATCGCGTCAGCGAGACACAATTTCAAGTGGGTGAAAATTCAGATAGAATAATTTGGCGGTTAAATGGTTAAATATATCTGAATACTTATACCAGCTAGCTAGGCCTTGCAAGTGAAAGTTCATGAAAACTGGCTGAGAATTGACTGACAAATCGGCTAGTGATCATTCAACACGGTAATTAACGTGAATCTGATTATTACAGTAAAATTAGGTAGGCCTATTTCGACACAATGAAAGGCCATCGCAGCCTTTCATGAAAATACGTATATTTAGCCTGGGCTGAAATATTAAACATTGCTCGAGATTTTAGTGCATACCTTTTTATCCACTTGTTTTTACATGATTTGTGTGCGCTGAAATCGAACCTATCGGATAACATTCTATATTTGGTGACCTTCGATCCTGAGATTCAAATAGGGGAGACCGGGGCACCATGAATATCGGGGCACCATGAACATCTGTCTTTTTAGCCAAGTGCGTTGTCCAATTTTAACAAAAGAACCCTCTAGGGAATGCTTTTAAGCTGTTCTATTTCTGCAGAAAAATTGGTGGTGATTCATCAAGGCTTGTGTAAGCTATGGCGAAATATGTGTTTTTAAAGGGTTAAAGTAATTTTTTGTGATACACGGATTTTGGTAATACATGAAAGACTCATTGGAACTAAGTTAAAAGAAGAATCACATAGTAGCTAGTGAAAATTGTGTTATTTCAAGAACCATGGGCGATAATGGAAGATTCTACCTTAAGCTAGTTAGAGCTACACAAATAACAATCGTCATGCTGGGGCACCATGGACGGGGTACGATGGACATGTTTTGGGGCACCATGGACGTGTCCATGGTGCCCCATTATTGACATTCATGTCCATGGTGCCCCGTCTTCAGAGAAAGCTTATTTTTTTTAATATCGCTACCTCCAAAATTAAGATTTCTACATTTAAATATTCCTTTTTTATTTTTCATTTCACTATTAAAAATGGGTTGATTGACACAGGAAGTTCCTACAACATGCCTGTAGACATGTCCATTGTACCCCAGCCCCATGTCCATGGTGCCCCGAGCTCGGGGCACCATGGACATTTTCTGGATTTTTTTTAAATTGATTTTTAAGTAACATCCAACATGAATGCATGTATAGTATTCCAGTCTGAAATTAGTTTAGTCCAGTGCTACCTATTGATCGATAATACGTTAATGTGCTACAAAAATATTTGAAGCAAATCCAAAATTTAAAAGAGGTGTCCATGGTGCACCGGTCTCCCCTACCTTTAATTTGGTATAGGATACATCTTGTTAAAATTTGCGTTCCGGTAAATCAATAAATACTGACATTTTTGATTGATTGATGCAGCACAAATGGATGGGGCTTGCGAAAATATTAAAACATCGCAAACAAAAAACAACAATGTTTTGTTTTTATTTTAGTGTTTTTACTTTAGTGTTGATTCTATTACGATGTAGCGCTGACGGCGCAGGGTTTTTGTAGAGTTTTAATGTTGCAATGTTTTATTTTCTCTATAAAATGATATTTTACTCACCAGGTGGCAATAGCATGCTTTCAATGTGATACCTCTTTTAATATTTGTTAATATTTGCTTATTTTAATACAGAAATGAAAATAATCAACTGGTAGATTTGTCGTTTGATAGAATAATTTTTGAAGCTATTTGTTTCTCCAGTTTTTGCTATTTTTCATTTCAAAACACTTTATAGTCAAGAGTTGTCATCTTAATTGAAGCTTATTTTGATTGCACTACCTTCATACGTATGCACCACTAACTAAACAATATGCATCACAAGGAGTTACCCATTTTGGATATTTTTGTTGTAATACTGAGATGAATTCACCAGAGTTGTCAAATCAAAATTTGTATATGGGCTATTCTCAATAGGTGCGTTGTAAATGCGGCATTTTTTTTCAATAAAAACAAGAATGATATTTCACCTAGGAATTAGACAGTCACCTTTTTATTTTCTCTAATTTTTAAAAATAATGGCATAAAAATAAGCAGTTATTGCTAAAATATTAATTCTTGTATCAGTCTCTAGCGAACGACCTGTGATACTTTTTTTTAACATTTTCAAAAGCTTCACCATTGTACATAAAGGGTTAGCTCACCAATTGTGTCCAATTTTCGCGCAATGGCATTCTCAATAACCCGGTATGACTGGGCCGCCTAACTCATTTACTGCCCGAGGCCCAGTCACACTGACCGCCATTTTGTTTCCACAGCCAGCTGTGTAAAAACGACACTCGCGCTGCTTACCAAAAAACTCGGATGCCATGACATTGAGACCATAGATTCTCTAGATCTATGATTGAGACGAATATTTCAAGTGCCTACGAAAACTAGGCCATTTTCGACAGGCGTAAACTTTTGATCGTATTAGGGTCTCACCACCCCAAATGCCAGTCCCATTGAAACACATGTAAACTGCCTCAATTCCGCAGGCCGATTTCACCATTTTTCACCCTATTAGATATTTAGTGTGACATATCAGGATAAAGCTTGAGATGTCCTTGTTCGAAAACAGGCCCGCTATGGGTATGGTTACCAGACAGATTTTGAGCTACGCCCCCTAGAGTGTAAAAAAGTCAATACTGTTAAGATTGGGCTATAATCCGTGCTCTCTTTCACAGAACAGACACACTTCATTTTAACCCACTGTATCCCTGCGAGGTTATCATGAAACAGTTATATATGATATCCTTGACAAAGAAGATAACGTGGGCTTATTAAATATTCACAAAATTATTACTTCTTTGTATTTTATTTTGTTTCAATAGAGGTTGGAACAGCCGCATTAAAAATATTTTGTGTGATGATTCCATCATTAGTAGACACCTCCCTGGATTTCGGCTTATTTAGGGTGGTGAGACCATATGTAGAGATATAATTTTCTTTGATTATTTTATTTCGGCCTGGTATGATGCTTGAAGGTGTTCTGAACAATATAGTTTTTGAATTAGGCAAATATATTGAAAACTGTTGCCCTCGGAGCCCTTTGAATAATTATTGATATCATGAAAATCGGCCTGGTTTCCTTGAAAGTCGCATTGAATAAAACAGTTAAATGAAGTGGCTATTCCCGCCTCTATTTCGTCACACAAAGTCGTCATGGTTACCTTGTATTTCGAAAATTGTTGTTGAAATATGCCACACATATTAGAATGGACTGCTATTAGTAGCATCCATACTTAAATTCACTATTTTTTCTTTTCATTTGGGCCCATATGACAATCAAACTACCAACCAGGCATTTCATCTATGACTTATATCACCAAAACACGGCCTCTTCTGGTCTTTTCTAGACATGGTTATCACATTTATTCACCAATTATATACTTTTTAATCAAAACTATTACACTTAGATTGTTACAGCGATAGTAAAACTCAATAAAATATAGATATCAAGCTGCTGATTTTTTATCAAGCAGCTGGAATATGTCAAGAAAGGACCAGAACATGCAAACCCCTTGTGTCTACTGATGGTCTAACCACCCCAAATGCCAGTCCCATTGAAACACATGTAAACTGCCTCAATTCCGCAGGCCGATTTCACCATTTTTCACCCTATTAGATATTTAGTGTGACATATCAGGATAAAGCTTGAGATGTCCTTGTTCGAAAACAGGCCCGCTATGGGTATGGTTACCAGACAGATTTTGAGCTACGCCCCCTAGAGTGTAAAAAAGTCAATACTGTTAAGATTGGGCTATAATCCGTGCTCTCTTTCACAGAACAGACACACTTCATTTTAACCCACTGTATCCCTGCGAGGTTATCATGAAACAGTTATATATGATATCCTTGACAAAGAAGATAACGTGGGCTTATTAAATATTCACAAAATTATTACTTCTTTGTATTTTATTTTGTTTCAATAGAGGTTGGAACAGCCGCATTAAAAATATTTTGTGTGATGATTCCATCATTAGTAGACACCTCCCTGGATTTCGGCTTATTTAGGGTGGTGAGACCATATGTAGAGATATAATTTTCTTTGATTATTTTATTTCGGCCTGGTATGATGCTTGAAGGTGTTCTGAACAATATAGTTTTTGAATTAGGCAAATATATTGAAAACTGTTGCCCTCGGAGCCCTTTGAATAATTATTGATATCATGAAAATCGGCCTGGTTTCCTTGAAAGTCGCATTGAATAAAACAGTTAAATGAAGTGGCTATTCCCGCCTCTATTTCGTCACACAAAGTCGTCATGGTTACCTTGTATTTCGAAAATTGTTGTTGAAATATGCCACACATATTAGAATGGACTGCTATTAGTAGCATCCATACTTAAATTCACTATTTTTTCTTTTCATTTGGGCCCATATGACAATCAAACTACCAACCAGGCATTTCATCTATGACTTATATCACCAAAACACGGCCTCTTCTGGTCTTTTCTAGACATGGTTATCACATTTATTCACCAATTATATACTTTTTAATCAAAACTATTACACTTAGATTGTTACAGCGATAGTAAAACTTAATAAAATATAGATATCAAGCTGCTGATTTTTTATCAAGCAGCTGGAATATGTCAAGAAAGGACCAGAACATGCAAACCCCTTGTGTCTACTGATGGTCTAACCACCCCAAATGCCAGTCCCATTGAAACACATGTAAACTGCCTCAATTCCGCAGGCCGATTTCACCATTTTTCACCCTATTAGATATTTAGTGTGACATATCAGGATAAAGCTTGAGATGTCCTTGTTCGAAAACAGGCCCGCTATGGGTATGGTTACCAGACAGATTTTGAGCTACGCCACTAGAGTGTAAAAAAGTCAATACTGTTAAGATTGGGCTATAATCCGTGCTCTCTTTCACAGAACAGACACACTTCATTTTAACCCACTGTATCCCTGCGAGGTTATCATGAAACAGTTATATATGATATCCTTGACAAAGAAGATAACGTGGGCTTATTAAATATTCACAAAATTATTACTTCTTTGTATTTTATTTTGTTTCAATAGAGGTTGGAACAGCCGCATTAAAAATATTTTGTGTGATGATTCCATCATTAGTAGACACCTCCCTGGATTTCGGCTTATTTAGGGTGGTGAGACCATATGTAGAGATATAATTTTCTTTGATTATTTTATTTCGGCCTGGTATGATGCTTGAAGGTGTTCTGAACAATATAGTTTTTGAATTAGGCAAATATATTGAAAACTGTTGCCCTCGGAGCCCTTTGAATAATTATTGATATCATGAAAATCGGCCTGGTTTCCTTGAAAGTCGCATTGAATAAAACAGTTAAATGAAGTGGCTATTCCCGCCTCTATTTCGTCACACAAAGTCGTCATGGTTACCTTGTATTTCGAAAATTGTTGTTGAAATATGCCACACATATTAGAATGGACTGCTATTAGTAGCATCCATACTTAAATTCACTATTTTTTCTTTTCATTTGGGCCCATATGACAATCAAACTACCAACCAGGCATTTCATCTATGACTTATATCACCAAAACACGGCCTCTTCTGGTCTTTTCTAGACATGGTTATCACATTTATTCACCAATTATATACTTTTTAATCAAAACTATTACACTTAGATTGTTACAGCGATAGTAAAACTTAATAAAATATAGATATCAAGCTGCTGATTTTTTATCAAGCAGCTGGAATATGTCAAGAAAGGACCAGAACATGCAAACCCCTTGTGTCTACTGATGGTCTAACCACCCCAAATGCCAGTCCCATTGAAACACATGTAAACTGCCTCAATTCCGCAGGCCGATTTCACCATTTTTCACCCTATTAGATATTTAGTGTGACATATCAGGATAAAGCTTGAGATGTCCTTGTTCGAAAACAGGCCCGCTATGGGTATGGTTACCAGACAGATTTTGAGCTACGCCACTAGAGTGTAAAAAAGTCAATACTGTTAAGATTGGGCTATAATCCGTGCTCTCTTTCACAGAACAGACACACTTCATTTTAACCCACTGTATCCCTGCGAGGTTATCATGAAACAGTTATATATGATATCCTTGACAAAGAAGATAACGTGGGCTTATTAAATATTCACAAAATTATTACTTCTTTGTATTTTATTTTGTTTCAATAGAGGTTGGAACAGCCGCATTAAAAATATTTTGTGTGATGATTCCATCATTAGTAGACACCTCCCTGGATTTCGGCTTATTTAGGGTGGTGAGACCTTAGAGCTATTACATTTAAAAATGGAGGTCACTGTGTCAGAGCCTTGCGATGTTATCAGGGTGATTCTCAATAATCATATTCTTGAGATCCATACCTTTAATTTGGTATAGGATACATCTTGTTAAAATTTCGGTAAATCAATAAATACTGGACTTTTTGATTGATTGCTACAGAACAAATGGCTGGGGCTAGCAGACAAAGATGGATTTCATTCAAAATATTAAAACATCGCAAACAAAAAACACCATTTGTTTTTATTTTAGTGTTTTTATCCTTGGTGATTTTATGACGACGAAGCCCTGACGGCGCAGGGTTTATTTTCCCTATGAAATGATATTTCACTCACCAGGTGGCAATAGCATGCATTCAATGCGATACCTCTTTAAAACATTCTCGTTAATATTTGCTTATTTAACACAGAAATGAAAATAATCAACTGGTTGATTTGTCGTTTGACAGAAAATTGTATTTTTAAACTATTTGTTTCACCAGTTTTTGCTATTTTTCATTTCAAAATACTTTATAGTCAAGAGTTGTATTCATAGTTGAAGCTTATTCTGAGTGCACTATCTCCATACGTATGTACCACTAACTATACAAAATGCATAACAAGGAGGTACCCATATTTGGATATTCTCGTTGTAATGTATTTCGATAAAATAATTTTTGGTGGCTCTGAGATCAATTGACCAGAGCTATAAATATCAATCAAAACTAGGCGGACTGATCCAGGAAGACTGCAGTCCATAGCAAAGTTAGCTTAATACCTGTAACCAATGTACTAGGTTCTAGTATCCTTGCTGTAACACATGATTTCGATGTAGGCCCCTATATTATTTTTTATATCTTCTGGGCTATGATTATGCATCATTTTTTAGATGAAAATTATTTATCTGAATAATAATTATTGTGACATTGTCAACAGTATCACCTCAATAAATTTATTACAGGCATATTAATGGGTACATTATTAGACAAAAATAGTTGGGTTTCATTGATTCATGAATTCGTTTTACGTCGACCACCAAAACGGGGCGTGAGTGTTTGACGACCTCGGCCACAGTTAGGCTAAGATGTGTGGCCATTTGATGCACTAATTTGTTTGGTGATGCTGATATGAATGCTGATCTATCTATATATCTGTCTCTCAATTGCATTATAACTTTGTCAAGCAACCCTGGATCAGCCCTTGAAACAAAAGCTCCATATATCAGTCCAAACTTACTGGCTCAGACTCGTTCAGTCCATCTAGTTAGGCTAGGTCGGAGGCCAGGAGCCTATTCAATTTATTGAGCCTGATTTTTTTCCTTTTTAGGGCGAAGAGGGGTGGCGTGCATAGGAAACGGTTGACATTTCTGTGAGACAGTCCTTATGAACAAGTCAAATATAACGTTTGAGGTCGCTAGGCTAAGTACTTCCGAGTTTTAAACGTGTTCAGA
Source organism: Flabesymbios commensalis (assembly GCA_964017125.1). Classification (NCBI taxonomy): domain Eukaryota; kingdom Metazoa; phylum Annelida; class Polychaeta; order Terebellida; family Flabelligeridae; genus Flabesymbios; species Flabesymbios commensalis. The sequence goes on from OZ024904.1 coordinate 5,473,535, forward strand.
AAAAATATATTCACAATTATATTAGTGATTAGAACTTAAAGGGTTTTGGTTGAAATAATGTTGGCCCAGCGTCGCAAACGGTGACCCAGCATAACATCGGCATTAGCCAATGTATCGTCAGGGGCGGATCCAGGATATTGTAAAGGTGGGGGTCCAAAATATAAATGTAAGTTATGATGAATTAAATGTGAGGCCAGCGAAGCTGGTCGAAAACTGGCAGCTGGGGGCTATGGGGGCGCTTTAAGCCCCCCGGAATTTTTTTGTATTTCAGGTGCTTTTAGGAGTACTTAAGATCTATTCTGGAGACATAATTGAGCTCTTACTTGAACAATTTCACATCCACAAAAAGACTGTAGGCCTACCTGCAAAAAATCCCATTCCTGAATTTAAATTAAGTGGATCAAAGCTCAAGTGATGTGGCCCAATGGTTGGTTTGTTGTGGTAAAATATTCAATGCTTTGAGGTGCAAATTAATGGTGGCTTTTGGAAGATATTTATTATCACAGAAACCAACATTTCCATCCCATTTGAAAATAGGTAAATAAGAGCAAATGAGATAAATACTTTTTCATTTGTAAATTTGAAGTAAAAGTGAAAGAGGCTTCAAAACGATCATTTGGCAAGCAGCACGTGCATCAACCACCAGGCAATACCTTACACATGATATGCCTAGGCCTATGTATATACATCTGATACATGTAGGCCCAATGACAAGCACATGGTTCACGTGTAACATACTGTTCAGTACCAACGTGAAAAATCACATGACAATGCGCAAGGATGTAGGACAAGGGAATTCCCGTCCCATAATTGTATCCCGGGAATAGCATGCATGTATGTAGCCTACAGTGCACACTCCTGTATAACCCCAGTTTCAGCCACAGATTGACCCCACACAAAACCGTGGGACATTTTTTTAAAGTTCAAATGAAAGACTTTGCTTCGAATAATCAGGTCAAAGTGGCCCAGCATACCTTAATGTCGCAAACACTGGATCTAAAAAAAATGTAACGTAACCTACTTGATATATGTCCAGCGGCATCGGAGCACCGATAATTGACTATGACTATTTTTTTTTTAATCAATTTTTAAGGGGGAGGGGGTCCTGACCCCCAGGACTCCCCCTTTGGATCCGCCAATGATCGTGTTATCTGGGTAGTGGCATTTCTGGTGACGGGGGAGAGGAGCGTCACCAGCATAGCAATAGCCGTAGTGCTGTGCCGGTATCGAGCCATATTTCATGATCGGCTAAATCTAATGACTCCAATATGGCGGCGGGGTGGGAGCAGGCAGGGAGTTACTGGGCATGCGTTGGATCCATGACTACGCGTGGAGGGGTGATTAGAGGAAGTGTAAGGGTCGCTACCTGTATAAATGACTACCGATGTTTTTTTTGTATACAGATAATTACAAATAATATAGTTTAAGTGTACAAGATAATATACATGATGCATGTTTCCAGTGCCAAATCCAGGGATAAAATAATATCATATTGGTCTATAGCAGGGTTGGGTGCAAGTACATCTACATGGTACTTTCGTACACTGAAAATGATCAAGTACAAGTAGGCCAGCCTACATATTTTCTTCAAATATACTGCGGTACATTACAAGTACATTTAACATGTACTTGGATACAATTACCAAGTACCTACTACATTGTCGTAATTCTCGATATGTAATAAATATATGCACAACAAAATAAATGAAAGTGAATCAACTGAGTTCAATAGTATTGTTTTTGTCACACTATATCTGGTATATTGTTGTTCACTGACTAATCTATTAAAACAACTCATTTAATTCTGGTATGCTTCTTTTAATCATAGATTATATATCTATGCTTTTAATATCATCTTCATGTGGATGATCAGCGCTCAGAAATATGTTTGTGATAGCTTTTGAAAATTAAAACTGCATAACTGCTTTGTTTATTTCGACCCAAATAACCTAAAATGTTCAACACAATCATTCATATATTTTTAAAAGCTTTATAAATGGACAAAATCGATGTAAATGTAGCTGGATTAGATCACGACTTGATACACCATCAAGTTATATGGTGTGGTAAATCGGTCCGTCTGTGTACAATATGTATGTAATACTAAAAGTGGTTAATTGTGGGCCAATATAATGTTACATTAGACCAACATCAAACCCTTTAATAACAAACACGAGACGTTGAGCCGCATTGGTCTAACGCTGGGCCAGAGCCGTAGACGATGGCCTTGAATTAGTTTGACATCAGATCAATGCGATCGTGTTGGCTGCGATGCCAAGCTCACACAACCCACCGGTTGGTGTCCTAAGACTAGGTCAGCCCCTATGATAACTCAGCAGGCACGAGTCACTGACCCATTGATGGCTCGATGTTGGTCCACCTTCTATGACGCTGGTACAACATTGGCCCATCAATGGTTGACTGCCTTTTGTTTGCTAGGAGCTCAGCTACTGGTACCGTAAAGGCTGCTTTTTTTACAATTATTTTATTTTACCGCATTTCGCTATTTATATAACTGCATGTGGTGACTAACGATGAAATAAAATAGTCTGATACTTTCGAATAGCATAGTCACTATAGATCGTGTTTCGTGTCATTCAAAATTCATTTTGAATTCAATCATAGCATTGCCACTATATTTTGAAATGCCCGTGAGGTATCAAATAAAAGACTGCGCAAAAAAAAGATGATCTACATAACGGTGTAATTTGGACTGCAATTTCCCACGGTCGGGGGGGGGGGAGCGTCTTAGTGGCGGGCCAAAGGCTTAGATGCTGGCCCACACTTAAAAGCACCATTCTAAAACAGGGTCCTCTTTTTCAAGTGAGTGACATTCTATATACCGGTACCGAAATTAAACATGACATTATATGCAGATATGACTCATATCACACAAAGTAGTAACTTCTAGATATGTCTAACTGACATGAGACAATACACTTTGTACTGTGAAATGTATCTATGATCGCATAAAAAAATAAGAATAATTTTAAAAGTCTTCCGTTCTTTTTTTAATGATGACCGTTATCCGCCACTTGGTACTTATAATGTCCCGAATATACAGACAATGTGTCTCACTCCGCTGTAATCAGGTCTTTGTTTTGGTGGGGCAACAATATCAAAAAACAACAAACTTCAATCCTTAATAGCTCAGTAACCGGAGCAGTAAAATAGAAAAATAAAACACCATTCTCCATGGATGGATCTTTTGATTAAAATAAGCAAAACAGTTATGCAGCTTTAACCTCTACGCTGCTGAATTGTTTGTGAGTATTTTTCAATCGTTTCAAGCTGGAATTGCTGACGCAATTTCCACCTTTAAATGAATGAAAAATATTATTATTTATGAAATACAGATATCTCACAAATTTTATTATTTGATTAACTGAGCATCTACGACAAAATATGTTACACATTTTAGTGGTATTTTATTTAGTCTGAAATTTGCTTGAAAATATATACATATATACGGTATATATATACATATATACGGTCTTAGCAGCACAAGGGTTATTAGCTCAATGATCAACAGTTGTTTGTTCTAATAGTAAGTTAAACTGAATACGACATACTATTGGATATTTTTAGTTTGTGTCCACATAATTCATACGTAAAAAAACGCACATTGCGCGTTTACTATTAATAATCTAGCTATATTTGTTTATTTTGGACTTGAAGTGTTCGCAAATTTGTGGAAAAAAACAACAAAAAACTGTCATTATTTGCATTTGTTACACATTATTGTAGATAGATAGATAGATATTTATTGACGACGGTAAGTCTACGCAGACTTATGCGTCATTAAAAATGAACATATGTACAACACTATATACAACAGGATTATTTCGGTAAAATATGCATGCTAAGTTAACTTAAACATGTTAAAATCAAACGACATTATATACTAAAACAAGCACAGGTTAAATACAATATGCATCACATCTATTTAAAATAACCTACAGTTAAACAGCATTGGCATGAAATTTTTAAGTTTCCTGCACCAAAACCAGAGATAAAATAGCTATAGCATATACCAAAAAACCCTCTGGAAAGCGTAGAAACTGAGTAATTGCATAATGAGTGAGAGTATGTATAAAGAAGAAAATAATAATATTAGTTACATTTAACATGTTAAAAAACCATCTAAAAAATGCATTGACTGACGTCAGCTCGAAACACCAAGATGATTAGAGGAATCACCAGCCGCATCAGTCACTGATACCACAGTGGTGATCCCCCGACAGCAAGGATGATTTCATGAGTGGATCATTAGAGGAATCACCAGCCGCACCAGTCGCTGGTACCACAGTGGTGATCCCCCGACAGCATGGATGATTTCATGAGTGGATGAGTAGAGGAATCACCAGCCGCACCAGTCATCCTATGCCCCAATCGTTTTATAAAGCAGAGGTACGCGACACGCTTAAGGTTTGAAAACAGCTATAGGTGTATTTTGCTAAGCATATTACTAATGGTCGATGTGTAGATGACATAATATATATAAATTTGTCGTCAAATTCACTGTTGAGTGAATTGCTTTCGGCAAGTAAACTAGTTTGCTGCGTAGCGAAGTAAGAGCAAGTAATTAAAAAATGAACTTCGTCATCAACAGAGTTTAATGTACATCTTTGACATGTGCGCTGTTCTAGTGGTATTTTTGCGGCTTGACATGCCTTCCTCGTTCAATTTCTAGCATATGTGAGCTCATTCTCAATCTTGATAGCCCCTTTATCCACCATTGTATTGAAATGGAAATATCTCCTCGCTCAGACACCGCACATACTGTAGGTTATTGCGCTATATTATGTATTTGCACACAGGCCGATGGGCCTATGCTGAGATGAAATAAACCATCTATCTATCTATCTATCTATATGTGACATGCGGTGAATTAAATAGTAAAGATATTAAGATATTATGAATCTACACAATATATTTAAACCTCGCACATTCGGATCTACGAATCTATCGAATTTCGTTCTTTCTCCTTGACATCGGCCTACAGTACAATACACTTATGTTCACTGATATTCGGTAATCAGGCCATTTGTGTTGCTTTTTCACAATAAATATCTATATTTATTTATTCGTTTAAATTGTTTCCCCTTTCAACATGTTAAACATAATTATGTTTCTAGAAATGATACCTCACACAAATAACCTCCAAACAAAAAGTCTATTCTGCTTCTGCCTCAGATCTATACCACATTTCATGCTAACCAGCATGATGTATTTTAACTCTTTGTCCCATATTTTGTAAAATAGGCTTTACTGAATTCCGGAGGTCGAAATTCAGATTCTTCATGGTCAACAATGTATGATTTGATACCAAGATCATTGAAATCGCACAAGTTTGGAGAAAACTCTCCAGAAAAGTGATTTTATTGCTGGAAATGGTCGGCATTTTGAAAGAATGGCCGCCATCACTTTCTGGAATATTGTTGTGCATAAATTGAGCGGACGGTTTTCACCAATATGTTTTTCTACGCTTTCAGCTTCGGTGATTTTGTGAATAATCGTAAATAATCGGAAGATAGGTCACAAGCCACATTAGATGCCTTTTCTAACCTTACTAGACCCATAAAATAGCCTTGACCTTTGACCTTGAGCTCCAATTAATTCTAAAATGTCATAAATGTACTTATGGCTTTTGGTTTGATGGAAATCGCCTCCATGATCATGAAATTTGAACAAATAATTATATGCGCGATATATGCGAGATATGCCATTTTTTAATTTAAGTTTAGCGATTGGCAGCCATCTTGAATAATGCAAATAAAAAAATTGCCACTGGCACTGGGTGAAAATTAGTACTCCCAGTGGAAATGATGACTCTAGCCACACAAATCAATCAAAATAAAAACTCCTGTATGAATTTCCAGGTTAGGTTAAATTTTGCCAATATTCTGCCTGACTGAGAGTGTGACAGTATATAGCTTTTATTGATATTATTTAAAGCTCTGGTCAATTGATCTCAGAACCCCCTTACTAGAGGAGCGCGCAGCGCGAGGGCTGACGCGAGATTATGCACTAGTTCTGGTATAAACCTTATAGTGCCTCTCTCTTTTCACCTGGTGAGGTAGGTGATTGTACAAGCATTGGCAAGAAGTCCAGGAGACAAGGAACCAGGGCAGAGGCGACCAGCCACCAGAGTAAGGGCAAGGACTGACCCTTTGAGATGTGCTCTGCTTTCTGAGCAGTGTGTTTGAAACCACCATCATGAACCGTCATCGTTAGCCAACCATCCGTGTCCGCCGTGCCATCACCCAAGCTAGCAATGTAATGATAGAGAGCTCATTGCTTAAGACCAGAATCCGTCTCCTTCAGTGCTATGATTGAAAGCCCACTGCCTTATGTGTCTCACAAAACGGCTCCTTTCAGAGCCCCTGCTCTCTGTGGAAACAGGAGTTCAGGAGTTCAACCGATATCCGTCAACCGTCAACCGTGTTCTTGTCTCATGCAGTGGAGTGATAGGGAACTCCCTGCTTTTGGTATGTCACACAGAACGGCGCCCCCGGAGCCCCTGTTCTATGTGGGAACAGGAGCTCAACCGTTATCCGTCAATCGTCAACCGTCAACCGTCAACCGTGTTTAAGCGTCAGCCTGGATTGCAGCCAGCAATTGATCCAGAATTGTATTAGAGCCTGATCGTTTTTGAACGATCTCATGATTCAACACCAGATCCTTGAAACACTGTGTGTTTTCAAGTGATCTAAATGTTTTAACCGCCAGTGCTGTCATCCTAGTTTTGATCATAGGGACATTAGTGAGGTCATGCAGATCTATTGTTCTCATTCTGTCCAGGTAAGTTACACCAAGTGCTAGTCTCAGGCACTTGTTTTGAAAGATCTGCATTTCCTTCACTTGTGATTCCCTTAAAGCTCCAGTTATCAGTGAACCATATTCAAGGACAGGGCGTATAAGAGGGATTCTATAATTTTAAGCACCAGCACTGTCCGCACCTTGTAATATTTATTATTGAATATTTTGATTTAATTTGATTACATAAATGCAATGAATGACCTTTATTTTACAATATAGCAATATTACAACTCAAAAAATTCTAACATAAATGTGTTTTTTGAAAGAAATATTGTGTAAATTTAGCCAATTTTAGCCAAAAAGCCTTGTCCCACATTCTGAATTCCACATAAACAGGCGATTTATTCTAGACTTCCTGTATTATATATTATATTTGTTTCTGATGTAATGTTAGTGCACAACCCTATCTATAAGATTATATACAAGTTTTTTAAAATAATTTTATTATTTTACCACTTTTTATGCAATTTATGTCTGTCCCACGCTGCAGCGACTCTCCGTAACGCTTATAGTTTTCAGGTAATTTCTATACTTTTTCTGACCAAAATATCACTTGTCTGGTGCCAAAGAGTTGCGCGAGACCTTCATGCAGTGAATCGTGAAAAAAAAGTATAGTAAATGTGTTTTTGTTTAGAAATAATGTAAGGTTTGTGCAAGTCATTGGGTGAGTATTTTAACTCAACGTCTCTCCGTAACGAGATTTTTTACACATAAATACTGCAATTAAACTTTTAAGCACCCTACAACCTCCAAGCCTACTACAACCTCATTTGAAAAAAACAAAAATAATCATAGTATAGCATAATACATAGATGCTATGCACGATTTAGTAAAAAAAACGTCTCTCCATAACGCGTATTTTCTGTCTCTCCATAACAAAAATAAAAACGTTATGGAGAGAAAAAGTAGTCACAAATTACCCTTTTACTCATTTAAAAATAGCTATAAACCTTTATGAATTTGGTATTCTAACCAACAAGTGACACTTGTTGAAATAGTAACTTTTCTTTTTGTCTTTCAAATTGTGTTAGCATCGATATTTAGTATTTGCTTATTGTCACTCCATAACAGAAATAATTGTCGTTATGGAGAGACAATGTTCGTTATTATTACTCTCCATAACGACAATAATCGTAACGGAGAGAAATTCTTATTTCATTATTTAAGGGTTATTGTCATAAAGTGATTCTTTCTAAATTAAGTGATCAACATTATATTAACCATGTTCAACTACTTGTTAAATATTGTATACTTTTGTAGAAGGGTCACTGAGAAATTTAAGTTTGAAGATTACTCCGTAACATAAATTGGTCTCTCCATAACGGTAAATTAGTCTCTCCATAACGGTAAGAAAAATTTAAATTGATAAAAATAATCATTTAAAAGTGAAATTAAGCTCTGCTGACAACGCTATGTCAATAAACAAAGCTAAGTTGACATGTGTTTAAATTTTGGACAATATCCAGACAATCTCATATATCAAGGAAAATATCATCACTGGTGCCTAAAATTATAGAATCCCTCATAAAGCACTTGTAGGCTTTTAAGATGGTATATGGTCTGGCGCCCCAGTTTGTCCCTTTGAGCAACTTCAACAGGTTCAGTCGCCTGTAGACCTTTGTCATTAGGTCTTTCATATGGTATTTGAAGCTAAGCCTTCGATCAAATAGGATTCCAAGCAGTTTGGCTGTTTGAGTTTGAATAATAAAAAAAGAACCCCCAAAAATTAGTGGTTTCTAAGTATAGACATACAGCAATCAAAATAGGCTTCAACTGTGATGACAAATCTCGCTACAAAATATTTCGGAATGAAAAATAGCAAAAACTGGTGAAAAAAATAGTTTAAAAACAAAATTTTCTTTTAAATGACAAATCAACCAGTTGATGATTTTTATTTGTGGGTCAAAATAAGCCAATATTAACGAGGATGTTTAAAAGAGGTTCCACATTGAATGGATGCTATTGCCACCTGGTGACTAAAGAATCATTTGTGGCGATATTGCCATGATTGTGTAGAAAGCGACGTAAAACAATATTCACTCACCCAGAACAGTTCTTGAAGTAAATTATTTATTTCACGCAGCGTCCGCCTGAAGTTATTTATTTCAAAAAATACTCTAGCCCCCCTCCCCCTGCAGATTTAATGGTGGCTCCCTTATGTTATGCATCAGCCACATGAGGTATGATTCTACCATCGGCTTCTTGCTGAGTACAAGGTTCTAGATCCTCCTTGTCCAATGGTTGAGCCTTGAGGAATATAAAAAAAATTACAGATCGTCAATTTTACAGATCTCGGAGGCCAGAAATTTAAAAAGCTCAACTTTGTTTTCGTTTACTCGGAGAAAGCTTTGCCAGTTTTTTAGTAGCTTACCGGTACCGTGAGTCACAACCCTTTTTCTGTTTTCTTGTGCAGATTGTTTCAGTGACCCTGAGTTATAAACGTCTCACACAATGTCTAGACCATGTTTTTTACCATTTTAGGATATTTTAATAAAAGCCATATTCACAGATTGCCGTTCAAATAATAAAATGAAATCAATTTATTTAAAAAAATCCGCATTTAAAAATTATGTTCAAAACAAACATTCATTTATTAGCCCTATATGGGCCATAGTGTGCAATTGATTTATCAAATATAAAAATAAAACCCCTATTATACCCAAAATACATTGTTTTTTGGACAGTTTATTGAGGAATAGGTTTCTTATTGTGATTTATTCATTATATTAGTTGTTTGTACCACAATATGTAGATATAATTACCATGATTTAAATTTTGCTATCATTTTTTCTAATTTTGATATGCCAGTTTACAGCTCTTTTCATTAAAAAATGGCAAATAGGGGTGTGTGTGACACCCCCACACCCCATGGATCCGCCCCTGCTTTGATTAAAAGGGCTAACATCATTCAGAAACATTTTTGTAGATATTGTCAGTGAAACATGTTTTAATTATTTCTAGCATAATGTTTAACAATTAGGCTAGATCTACTCGATTTTTTTTTTAAAAGGGGGTTGAAAATGCCCCGAACAAAGCCCTTATGCTACAGCTACAAGTTAGTTCCCCTCCCGATATGGATTAAGTATACCTGTGTGTAGCTTTGTACCAAATTCGGTGCTTTATCACATTATGAACGAATTTAGGGCATTTATTATAATGATTTGTTGAAAAAGAGGGTGTAAACCCCATAGCGCCCCCATGGATCCGCCCTTGATTTATTTTAATAATCTACTAACATCATTAATAAACAGTTTTGTAGACATATTTTAGTGAAAGATTTTTTTTAATACTAATTATTTTGATTATTTAAAAAAAAAGAAGGGGGATTGAAATTGCCCCGAAAAAAGCCCTTACACTACAGCTGCAAGGTGGTTCCCCTTCCAATATGGAGCAGTAGGCCCTATTCTCTCAAGCAGCTCTGTACCAAATTTGGTGCTTTTATCACAACGTGAACAATTTTACCCAAATCCACTTGAGGGGCCACTAGACTATACGTCGTCATAGAATCACTAAGGACAAAAACAATAAAATAAAAACCATTGTTGTTTTTATCAGCCAATGTTATTATTTTTAATGAAAATCCACCGTCGTTACATTAGCTTGTATTTCTACAGATCTAACTTGTATCGAGATGACAATAACTTGTATGTCGACAACGTGTAACTTGTAATTGTGGTGACCGATTAATAAGGATGGCAGCGCTCACTAGGTGGCTCTAAACACTTTCCGTTTTCCATTTTTTATCAAATGGCGGACGTTCTTGGCAATATTTTATTACCCTGGAACAGCGACAGTTTATGTCACACCGAGCGTTTTGATTCGATATAAAAACAGAAACAGAATGTTGACATATATGGTCTCACCACCTGAAATGCCAAGTGAGCAAGTGAGTGAACAAGTGATTTATTACTGTTGTCTTTTTTTAAAGACATGCAGTGCCAGGCAAAGCTGGAATATACATGATTAATACAAAATAGTGAACATGCAACCCTTCTCGATTTTAGCTATATATACACAATAAATAGTTAAAATGATTATGATGTGGAGAAACGTCAAGTAAACGCATATTATGTAATTATTAAATTACAGTTGAATTAAAAACTATTCATAATTTTAGATATAAAGGTGCACAAATTTCTGAGTATATTTCCAGACGTAATATTCAGCAACCTGTGTAGCTTCAATGTAGATGGACTTGTAGGCCTATGGTATTGTTCAAGAGGAGTTCTATTCTCTCTGTCGTAAAAAAATCACATACGAACAAGTAATGAAATTCATCGCCAATGTCTCTTGGTGCAATGTCACCTTTGGTACATACACGGGTGACCCCCGTTCTCTACAGCCAGTTTCTATCGGCAACCTGTGATTTCTGCAAATTTCTGAAGTCCCATTGAAACACGTATAATGCCAACATTCTAAAGGCCGAATTCACTACGTTTGTCCACCGGTTTGTCACGACCTATCCTTCCCGCCTATCCTCCATATGACCAAGGAAAATAGAATCAGATTCTATTTTCCCTGATATGACGCACCATAAAAAAGCCTAGGCATATATATTAAGGCAGCTGTCCTTTTTCAAAAACAGGTCCGAAAATGGTAGGGGCCTACTAACATCCTGCGTTTTGAGCTATGCTCCCTTGTCATGCTTGTGGGTAAAAAGGTAGGCCTACTAGGCCTATTATCAGGATCTTCATAATACCATCGCCCATACCCAGAAAATCCTTCTCACCCACTGTATCCATCAGAAAGTCTCATAACACATAAAAACACATAATCCCATAACACATAATTACAACATTTCAGTTTTTTCGAACCCCTTTAACGCCGAACGCCTAGGGTGGGAGGGGGGGGGGGGTTGAAAAAACTATTTTGTACTGTCAGATTTGTCCTAAAACACCAACAGGATCATATATAGCTTAGGAGCAACTAATATGAGAAGGAGTTGTGCTTTACTGGTACATAACGCCAAGGTCACATCAAGGTCATTTCAATGTCAAAAAACACATTTTAAATTTTAGGATTTCAAATTGCCTTGATAGTCATGATACGTAGGCCTATGCCTATGCTCACATATATCTATAATTTCAGAAGTTTTTCACACAATCAATGTAAAGCTGTTGTATGGTTTTTATGCTCATTAAGATATGCAGTGCATATTGTGGACCGGTTAACACAAATAGTCTCTTCAGATTAGGCATATCTTTATTTTTTAGACCCCTATTTGTATATTTTATGGAATCAAGAAAGATAATTCGTAATTTGTTGAAAAATATGCAGATTATATTATACATAGAGGGGGGGGGGGGTGCCTAATAATTCGACATGTCCACCTTACAAAATAAAGTCACAATGCCTTAAAGTGCTCATTTCAGGGGACTTTCCCCTACAAATAGTTTAATTGGGCCAGATCAGGCCTACGTTTTGCACATTGGCGCGGTATTGGGCAAATACAGTATGGATCTGTTCTTTGTATTGGCCCAGTATTGGGCCAAATAAAGACAACAATTTAGTTATAATGGCTGAATATCGGACTATAACAGTCGTTACTGCTGGTATAGCAGCCAGTGACACGACATTAACCATTTCAGTGCGGGGACTGACTTTAGACGTCAGAATCTGACGTCTGTACACGTCAGATTCTGGCGTCTAAAGTCTTGATGTTTAAACACACATTTCGTTCCCAATAACAGTGGTTTATTCGCCTAATAAAACCTATTAAAAGCGACTAGAATCGTGATAAGCAAATGTATTCAAGATCTTCCCAGAACAGGACCCTGTTGGTCTACAAACAGTGCTTGCCATTTGGCCAATTTTAGAGAAGAATATAATATAGCAATATGGAATAGTTTTATCCAAAATTACCAAACAGATTCTATTAAAATCGTTAGATATTTTAAATAGTCGACCTAAATACATATTGCGGAGGTGGCCAACAGGATGCACATTGCACACTGCAATACAACATCCCATGCCAGTTCACATCCACAAACATTGGTTGCCGTTTAAAGTTTAGTGCCAGAAAATTAAAAATATATTGGTAATCAGGGTTCCACCCAGTGTTTAATTAAAGTGTAGTGGTATACCCGAGCTCGGCGATGCTCAACTGACATTTTAACATTTAAGCACTATTTGATGCTTTATGACGGCATCTAAAACACTATTTGGTGGATTCTGCTGGTATCTGGAGCTAATTATACCAAATAAAAGGGTGGTGGATATATATTTTAGTAAGCGCACACCCTGTAGATCGTGAACCACACTGTTGTCTTAATGTATGCCATGTGATGACAGAAAACTGAATCTATGTGTGCTGCCGTTTTTGACTAGCTATAAATAAATCATTTAAATAAATAAATCATTTACATTTTCAGCCACTTGCAGTTGTGTCTCGCTACCGCGATCCACAACTTCAAGTGGTTGAAAATTACCTGAAGGACGATTAAATGTTCTCACAGCATTGGGCCACATGCTGATGGCATCGGCCCAGCGTTGGGTAGACAATGTGTCTTCCCGTGTCCTGACTATAAGACACCAATTAGCGGCGACTGCTTTGATCTTACCGTCTGATACGTGGGAATATGTGATGTAAAGTGCTGAATATTGCTGACTTGTTTTGTTTACATGGCAATATACGACCTGAAAATACAACTATTTCACTCTTTTTCGGTGCTTTAAAATTGTTTTTTGACTTTTTCGTATTTTTAGTTAAGATCATTAGGCTATATAGCTACATATAAATTGAATTTTCAAAATTGACAACATTGAAATGTCTCATCCCAAGGGGTCCCTTTAACATTTAAGGCGCTGAAATATTTCTGCACAGGGTTTTTTCAATTTGAAATCATCATAAAAGTCTTAGTTATAGATCTCCTTCCGCTTCCTTTGAACACCTATATGTTATGGGTCTATGGCCATTTAAAGTGTTTTTCTCTTACAGCGTGGGGATCGACTTCGGACGTTAGAATCGATCCCGCGCTGAAAGGGTTAAACATTTTGCTTCTATTTCACACGCAGATGCAGTATCCTTGTATTGTGAACTAAGAGTCTAAGAGTCCCCAATACACGGCATTTATCGTATGCAGCATATGCCTTGTTGAAATGATAAAAAATGAATAGGGTTTAGGCTACCTTTGTGCACATATAGGCTAAACTGGGCAAAGAGAACCTCCTGAGGATGGTGAGATGAATCAGATGACACTGCCCTCCAGACACAGGATTTGAAATTCATCATCTGGCAGTCTGGGGCCGAGCACGCTACCTCACGCCTCACGGTCATGGAGGCTCCCTAATCACCTAATCTAAATAAATTGGTATCAAAATGATAATCATATAACTGTAACTTTTACACCCTAGCCTGATGGACATCGCCACACACTCGCTTACCTGAACTTTTTAATGATATTCAGGTATATGAATTTGTGCAGGGTTCCATCAACAAAAACAGCGAATAAAAATAACGGATAAAAATATATATATAGAAAAAAGTTATTCCCCGCATAAAAACCAAGACTGGGTCAAGAGCTTACTATGTTGCTGGTCCAGCCTTATATGGAACGCCTGTATCCATACGTAATGCCCGAACAATTTTAACATTCCGAAAACTGTTTGACCTATTTGATATGGCTTTCCCACCCTAGCTCCTCAAGGTCCAGCACCCTGTTGACGAACATGGCCTCGATTATGGCACGTGGTCATGCTAAGGATTTGTGTGCCTCTGAGCTCGGTCCGCTGAGGATTTAGACACTATAGAGGTTTTATTGATTGATTGGTAATTATATTAGATGGCCATCTCGACGAATCCGAAACCTACGATACATCGTAACAATTATAGGCCTACGAGAATACTAGCCCCAGCGGCTGAAACAGGTTTCAGCCACAGATTGACTGCGTACAAAATCGTGGGACATTTCTTTGGACTGTCATATCTGAAAATATCGGGGAGTAATCAGGTCAAAAATAGTTTTTTTAGAATCAGTGACATTTCGGTTCCATGCCCGCATGCTCAGCTCAGAAGTCGCACAGTCATTAAAAAGTTATGGACATTTTTCGGACCTTGGGGTCGGGATCGCTCTCAGTCACCGCCATGTTGTATTTTTCGGGTAAAGCAAATACATCCATCCACGGCCTCGGAGAGGACGACACGGCAACGGGAATACGGGCCCTGGTGCATATTGGACTATACATATGCAGGCGTGATTTAATGTTGCTATAATGTTGGCCCGCCGTCTTCGACGTCGGCCCAACATTATAACAACATTAGCCCAACGCCTCGAGATCTGGCGATCCTGGGGTTGTATTCTGATCCTTAAAGTTAAGCTGATTGTTAAGTTAAAGTAGTATAGGTAGGTCGTCATGACTGACTGAGTAGGCCAATAAATATCACACTGCGTGCCCCCACGCATGCGCATTATGGTCAACGTCCACAGGAGTGATGTTCCCCTGAATGTAAAATTATGGCTCAGTGAAGTAAAACGACGCTGCTGTTTTAGGGCGACTCAGCCAGGCACAAATCATGATTTTATGTTCTCAAGTTTTCAAAATGTCTATAGCATTCCGATAGAATACATGGTAGTACATTCAAAATATTCCTGTGGCCACGTAAAAGGTGTTCCGAAAAAAACCGTTTATCAGTTATTCCATTATTTCTTATTTTGTATGAAAATAAATCTCATTTTTCTTTTAACTGGTATAATATGCGCAAAGTTTTGAAAGTACTATGCCATTGGAATCCTACTTATATGCTACCATTTTGAAAACTTAAGAACATATCAAGGAGCCTAAATAAAAATGATTTCAGCCTGATTGAGTCACTTTAACCCTTTCAAGCCTAAATTTACCATTGTCTCTTCTTCCATACAAGCCGCGAATTGCTGTCGTAATTCTCGGCTTGTATGAATGAAGATGATTTGAAATGAGTAAAAAATTAAAGAAAATTGCCATGTATTGGTAAACCAGTTTCATGGAGAGTTTCATTCTGAAACCCTTAGTTGTGGGAAAATTAAATCTGTTCACAGGAATTCAAAATGATGCTTTAATGCATCGCGAGGGCTTAAAGGGTTAAGCTGCTTTACTAAGCCATAATATTTACATTGCGACGGGCCCCACTCCTGGTATCATAGCTATAAGGACTATATGGATTGTCATGAAAATGAATTAATAATTTTATACACCTAAATTTTATGTGACCAATATCATAGTATGATTAAATTTGTTCCGTGAATTCTTTTGATTCGGTATATATTTTTATGTTTTAAATGTTACGACTTTAAACGGTGTAAAAACGATCCAACAAGTAGATAAAGTAAATGTTGCTTTACGTCGCTTTTTGCAGAATCATGGCAATATCGCGACAGGAGGAAGGAAGCCAGAAGTCGGGACTATACCCTACTCTTATCGGATTACTTCAAGGGTTATTTACAGTGCGCAGTACCAAAGACAGCACTGTGTATACTCTTGGCCTTTGAAGAGTTTGAAGAACTGCATAAGCACAACTTCGATGACAAATATCCGACCCGACCGAGATTCTAACCCCCTGGGTTTTGAGCCACAACCGGATCGAGGCCGTTCACAATCCGACAAACTAATCGATCTGCTAAGGGATGTTGCAAAGTTAAAAAAAAATCCAAACATCCAAATTGAAAGTGGGTGGGTGCATGGTCCAGGGCTATTTTGGATAGAAAATTGGAAAACCAATAAAATCCACATAAATAGTGTCGAAGATTGTTTCCAAAAAAAAAGTGGATAGGGGGGTGGGTAGGTGTGGTGAGCTCAATCCAATTTTTTGCAAGGCCCCTAAGTAACTATCCAATCAGAGATGTAGAGACGCATAAGGATAACTCAGTGAAATGACCATTCCATTATCTTGCAGTTTAATCCTAAGTGACACCTTGCCGTGGTAAAAATGCAAACATCCAACAAACCAAACAAACAGCTAAGTAAGTATCTGTCCAACCATAGAGGTAGAGAGACACATAAGGACAACTTATAGTATCACTCAGCAAATACAAGACGTTGAAACAATGTTGGTTTAACGTTGGTCCAACACCGTAGACGGTGGACCAACGTTAAACCAAACCAACAGTTTAATTCTTTCTGCGCGGGGACCAGCTTTATACGTCATAATCTGACGTCTACAGATGTCAGATTATGACGTATACATTAGAAGGTCCCCGCACTGAAAGAATTAAAATATCTATGGCCGTAGACCCATATGTATTCAAATGGAGCGGAAATACCTAACTAAGACATTAACGATTATTTAAAATTAAAAAAAACCTTTGATTTTCATGTTTTATACGAAAGAATTTCAGTGCTTTATGGATTAAAGGGTTTTTCGGTAAAAATGCAAACATCTTTTCTCGTGATCTGACCAAATAACCAACTAATCAAACAACCCAAAAACTGACCAACGAACCCGTCAAATCAACCAACCATTATTAACCAATCCATGCGTAAAATGACCGACCAACCAACCAAATGACCAATCACCCACAAACCAATCAAACTAATAACCAGCTAATCTTCAACCTATCGATAAAAAGACGAGACCAGAGTGAAGAATGAGATGCATAACGAGATGTTAGACCAATGTTAGCTTAATGTTGGGACAGCGTCGAAGACGTTGTCCCAACATTAATACAACATTGGATGAATGTCTCTTACTTTCGGAGCTAAGTCGTCGTGTGTTTGCGGGCGATGGATGAATGAAAACAAAAACAAGCGTTGACACTGTACAGTAGTGGGGAGCGAATAATTTATTGTCTTATCTGTAACAACTGTAAATCATTGTTGGCAGTTTAGCTTAAGTGAGATAATCTACGGTCCCTGGGAGGTCGTGTCGTCCACAAGCTTTCAGACAACAAAAAACAGAAGCTATGGCTATGTCCCCAATATATAAAAGTATATATCTTGCCGATATCGAAATTACTTATAAAATGAAGCTAATGTTGAGACATAGTCCCGTTGCGTGGCGCTGTTTTAACTATAATGAGGTGTTCCTGTGTGAGCGATAATTGCGTATGTTCAGTTCGTCAGTTCCTCAGTTAGCGAAACTTGGCTTGTTCGTGGTCGCCAGTCTGTTATTTTTTTGTCAGCTGGCCCGGGCGTTGCTTTACTTGTTGGAGGTTATGATAGTTCGGGGTGACTTTGACGGTAGAAATGTCCAAGACCAGCTTTTTGCGCCCGTTTTCTTTACAACTTTGTTCTGCGCGGGAACCTATTCGAAATCTCTCTCTAAGCACCAGTTCTAAACCAAATAAAATTATTATTTGTCTTTTTGGTAACGTCATCAGTTAGTGACGTAAGCAGCCAGATGTGACGTCAGCAAGCCTCAGGGTTACCATGGATACAAAGCTGATTTGGCAAGAGATTGTTCTGATGGTGATTGCCATGGTTATGGTGCAGAGATGGACGGGCGGAGGCTGCTTTGGCTGCTGAGGATGATGGTGACAGGTGTTGGTTGCTGATGCGGGTGACACGTGCCGCTTAGAAGCACTTGCGGTGGACAATGGATGGGCCGGACTCATCATACTCCTGCTTAGAGATCCACATCTGCTGGAAGGTGGAGAGAGAAGCGAGGATGGAGCCACCGATCCATACAGAGTATTTACGCTCTGGTGGAGCAATGATCTTGATCTTCATGGTAGAGGGCGCCAGGGCGGTGATCTCCTTCTGCATGCGGTCAGCAATACCAGGGTACATGGTGGTACCTCCAGAGAGTACGGTGTTAGCGTACAAATCTTTCCTGATGTCCACATCGCACTTCATGATGCTGTTGTAGGTGGTCTCGTGAATACCAGCGGATTCCATTCCCAGGAAGGAAGGCTGGAACAGAGCCTCGGGGCACCTGAAACGCTCGTTGCCAATGGTGATGACCTGGCCATCGGGCAACTCGTAGCTCTTCTCCAATGAGGAGGATGAGGCGGCAGTGGCCATCTCCTGCTCAAAGTCAAGAGCCACATAGCAGAGCTTCTCCTTGATGTCACGAACGATTTCACGCTCGGCGGTGGTGGTGAAGCTGTAACCACGCTCTGTGAGGATCTTCATCAGATAATCGGTGAGATCTCTTCCAGCCAAATCCAGACGGAGAATGGCATGGGGCAGAGCGTAACCTTCATAGATTGGTACGGTGTGAGTAACGCCGTCTCCAGAGTCCAACACGATACCGGTGGTACGGCCGGACGCGTACAGGGACAACACAGCCTGGATGGCCACGTACATAGCGGGGGCGTTGAAGGTTTCAAACATGATTTGGGTCATCTTCTCCCTGTTGGCTTTGGGGTTGAGGGGAGCCTCTGTCAGGAGGACGGGATGCTCCTCTGGGGCCACACGCAGCTCGTTGTAGAAGGTGTGATGCCAGATCTTCTCCATATCGTCCCAGTTGGTGACGATACCGTGCTCGATGGGGTATTTCAGGGTGAGGATACCTCTCTTGCTCTGAGCCTCGTCTCCAACATAGCTGTCCTTCTGTCCCATACCCACCATCACTCCCTGGAACACACAAAATAAAGAAACCGTTACCATGGAAATCAAAACAGAAACATAAGACATAACAGTGAAATAATAAGATAAATAGACAACAGTATATTCAGGCTTTAATTTATAATGTATATTGGGTCTAGCAGATATAACAAGTAGCTTAAGACGGACCTTATTTCAACTTCCTCACTCAATTAGGCCTACTGCCTACAACACTGATATATTTTTGTATAAACCAGAGACCAAAAGATATTTTCAATTTTATATCTTCATAAATGTCTTAGCTAGCTCTTTCCGCTTCATTTGAATAACTATATCATGGGTTTACGGCCATTATAAATGTTTTAATCCTTTCAGTGCGGGGATCATCTGTAGACGTCAGAATCTGACGCCATAGACGTCAGATTCTGCCGTCTACAGACGATCCTCGCGCTGGAAGGTTTAAGACTGTCTTAACATTCCTAATGAAAATGGGAGAAATTCAACATAAGATTAAACTATTAGCTCTTAATAAGCCCAGCAAAGCTATAGCCCAACATGAAATCAACATTGGGTCAACGTTTCGTGTTTGCTGGGATGTCATTCTTTGAAAGGTCACTGACCAATATCTGAGTTTGACAAAAAAATAGGCGTAGCTGCCTATACCACGTGATTTTTTCTCCTGTCTGGCATTATTACTACGATATGTTACCACATATTTTCCGCACACACAGTGACAGGACTCTTTTCAGTTACATAAGTTTTTATGCGTACAGGGGTCAGCTGGACAGACGTGGAGGTCATAGGGGTCACAAAGTCATCCAGATGTGGCGCGGCCACAGCAGGTAGTACACGAGAAGTTCACCCAATGTTGGTTCAATGTTGGGCCACCGCCGTTGTAGATGGACCAGCATTATGCCAGCATTGTGTCACTGTCTCGTATATATGCTGAAAATGTGGAGGCGGAGACGCAGTGATACGACACCTGCCGAGTATAAGCGTACTAAACCAGCGTGCATCTAGCACATGGTCATAGTCATATTTATCTAATGTTGTTTAAATGTTGGGCCAGAGTAGAAAGCGGTGGACCAACATGAAGACAGCATCAAGTCAACCCAGCAAACACAAGACGTTGAACCAATGTTACTTTAACGTTAGTCCACCGTCTACGACGCTGGACCAACGCTAAACCAACAATGGTTCAACGTCTTGGCCACAGCAGTTGATCCACTGTTGCATTAAAACAACATTGGGTCAAAGTCAGGTTTGTTGGTCAGGTAGCCTAGTAGCCAGGAGGGAGCGTTCGGTTATTTATGGAGTCCGACGGAGGTGTTATTTTATCTCAGAATAGGGAGCGTTTATTTTATCCTGATGGTACTAGAGTCGGGATCTATTTCAGGAGGAAGCTGTCTGGAAAGCTGTCTGTCTGACATCTATGGTCTGACTAAACAGGAATCTAGAGTATCCATTAAACTATCTTTTCCTTGAATTTCAATTTTACCATCATGACTAAAGTTTATAATAGATACGAAATAAAATTAACCATTGAAAATTTAGAGTAAATAATAGGGCTATAGGCGACTACTATTTGTTCAACATCAAATTACAACCTATGTTGCTTCATCCAATTTTCTTGGCCTAACTAAAGACACAGCCTATTATAATGGGCAACAATAATACATGGTGGCAACATTTCGGGTGATATTTTGCAACTAGTCTATGACATGCAATTATAATTTTTTGTTGAATTTTCAAGTGTTTTATATTGATTATAATTTTACAGACGACATGCCCAGACTTACTCGGTCACACATCTGCACATGAGACCATCATTGGCTGCGAAACATTGATGCTCTTGTTTGTAAGTGCTACTCCCATTAGGCACCCCGACCGCAGGGTAGATAATGGAGCAGGATAGTGCCCGGGGGCACCAGCAGATGGCGCAACATGTCAGTGGGACATCTGACAAATCTCGCAGTCAGCGTGAAATAACGAGCGATTACATTTTTCTGACTTTACACATAATAGGTATAAGTTAAACCTGTCATCTTATAATACATGCTACATATTACCCATTCAGGCACTAATTGCATGGAAAATATAATTAAATAATGATTTGATATATTACAATAAGTACGTTCTGAGCTGCTTTCATTTTTAGATGTTAGTGGGACCTACACTTAGGTGTCAGTCCATTTTTGTCTATATAATGTAAGCATTTGTAGGTCATGTATTTATATTATATTCACAAATTCAAACCTAGGCTACATCTATATTACTAAGATGAAAAAAGCTCAATATGACCAGCTTCACACTAAAAAACAGGTCACGACCCTGGTCAAAACTTGATAAAGCCCGGTTGTGCATCGCCCCTGAGCTCGAATGCCCAAGGAGATAGGCACTAGGAATGTAAGTATACCAAATCGCATCGTAATTATTTACTTTCAAATTATCAATAAATATCTACACCGGTACGTAGAGGACAAAAAAACTTATATCGGAAATATTGAATACATTTTTATAGTATCAAGATCCGCCATGTTTGACACACTACATTCGGTTAACACAGACACAATGTTGTTTTAATGTTGGTCCACCGTCTGCGACGTTGGCCCAACATTAAAACAACATCGGCTGTGTGTCTGTCACTGTACTTTCCCGGCAGCACTCTCATTCAGCCTGCGCCAGTCATCCAAACCAAAAAGCCCCTACTCCAGACTGGGCGATAATACAGATATATAGGATTCCCATGGTCTACTGGCAGCCCCAGTCTGAAGGTCAGAGGTCACCAGGGATCATACCAGACTCCCTGAATCCCGTAGTGATGCCAGCCTCCCGCTGCCTAGCAACCGGAGCTCGCAGGAACCCCGCCCTGTACTACCAGGACACCAGACTACCAGGAGGATTTAGCCAGGACGTTATCCTACTTGGATATAGTAATAGATCAGAAGTTGTTACTCTGTAACAGATTTGAACTTGAAATGACAAAAATTATTGATATTTAGTGAGATAAAGATCTGTAGATAGATCTATCTCAAAAATCCAATTATAGGCCCCAATCGAATAACTGCACACTGGGCACGCGACGTTATTGTGACGTTGAATCAACGTCAATGACGTTGATTCAACGTCGCAATGGCGTTGTGTGCCCAGTGGGTGTAAACTGTTTTACTAATTCAGTGGAATTATCGGCTTTCAACCCTTTAGACGCTAGGCATGACAGAAAATTGACTGTAGTCGTTTTGAATATGTTTTATTAGAAGGTTAAATCACAGCTAATGGGAATGAGATGCATAGACATCAAAATTTGCAAATGTTTGGTCTCAAACTAAACAAAATTATTGTGAATAATTTTCACCCACTTGAAGTTGTGGATCGCGGTAGCGAGACACAACTTCAAGTGGGTAGAAATTTAATAAGATAACTTGGTGGGGAAATGGTTGATGCTGCTGTTCATTGTTGAATTTCTCATACAGAACAGACAGATGTCAGATTAGATCAGATCGCGCGTAATGAGAGGGTGACCTCCAGGCGACAAGGTCATCTCAATGTGTGACCTCCAGGCTGAGGCTACGAGGTCATCTCACATTGATCCCGTCTCCATGGCAGGCTTAATCACTGATTTAATTTGTTTTTAATTGTCATTTTTTATTTCATTTTTTCGTGATGTTTCTGTATCACACATGTCTCTTACTACAATGAACATTCATGGATATTCATCACCCAACGGATAGATTCCGTTGAACCTGTGGGGTATAACTTGATTATGTTGTAGAGGCCTGCCGTTATGTTAAAATGATTCAAATGTAACAATCGTGTCTAGAAAATGACCTCCACTTAATCTGAAAACTGAAGACAAACAGCAGTAACTGCTTACTTAGAAAGTCAGCAGCTACTGCTTTTTGACCTTGCACGGCAGAGATGAGGTCACACATTCACTGATGAGTCACCACCTCACCATATTAAATACTGCTCAGCTTCCTGTGGGAATGACGTCATATCCCCTCAGTGCTTATCAGATGAGTCCCCTCTGGTGGCGGGAGGAGTAATTAGACGGGGTCGAGCTAATCTGGGAGGCAGATGAATCATCCCCACAAGCGGGCGGGCAACATTAGTCAAATAGGACAAAAATATCACGCTTATTATCCATGGCATTGTATCTCATGGGATGTCCTGGACTCCTGGTCTAGCGGATACAATACGCTTCCCTATAATTTAAATAATTTAGTTTAAACCAAGAATTGTAGAATATAGTTCCCAAAGACGCCCGCAATGATGAAGTTTTACAATAAAACCTCTGAGTTCAAGGTGATAAATGATTATTAAGTAACTGTATTATTCAGAGTTTATTCAAAATAATTTTGTAACTGGATAAATAAGATGTGTATCTTTATTGCATATTATTTTAATAGTTGAAGCATGGAGTCTATAATTCATGGTTGAAGCTACAAAAGGCTTGAGAAAATACCAAGAAACTACTGCACAAAATTCAATATGACTGTGGTATGTGTAAATCCTACTAGATGTGATATATCTCGTACGTATTTGGTGTATAGCTACAACCACATAACTATAGTACAACTCCATAATAAATCAGACTAGACGAGCCACACATGTTACAACTGAAGGTTTATTCACATGTGGCGGCGTATTTTTACCAGACATTCGGATAAAACTATATGAAGGAAATGGAGTGCTGAAATAACTACCAGCTCAGCTGGTGGGGAACGTACTGTGGCCCGGTGCTGATTTAATGCTGGGCCGCCGTATGTGATGTTGGCCCATAACTCAACGAATTGGGTGGAGTACTGATATAGTCTAGAGTGGGTATGTCTCCGCACTGACATGCGAATGCAAACAGCTGTAGCTGCTTACTTTATAAGTAAGCAGTTACAGCTGTTTGTCTTCGCTCTGCAGTACTAGCTGTTACAATCCACGGCGGCGCCCCTCCCACCACTCCACTGCGCATGCCCGCACGTCACTGATCACATGACCTGCGCCTGGACGCTTGGCCAAATAAGTCCCGGATGGAGTCCCACCCTGGGCTGCAGTGGATGCCAGGACGTCAGAACAGGACCCCCTCCCTCTGCCCTGCCATGCACTGACCTACATATACACCATCCCTCTGGATCCTAGATTACGATATTTCTTCGCGCAGAGTCCGTGTACTGCTAGCCTGCTATACTGCTCTGCAAAGGAAAAAGGCAGTATCTGCTTACTTGTAAAGTAAGCAGATCCTGCCTTTTGTCTTTGCAAGGGCAGTATAAGTCTGGTTCACTACAAACTGCGAGTAGCCTTTTTTTCAATTTTCTTGGTAGCTATTTATTTTTTTGTTGTTATTTTTTTCTCGGATCATTTATCGGTATACTGCTAACCTGCTAGACCGTATATGTTTATAAACAATTGACTTTCAAACTGAATAAAACATCACTGAAACTAATTGTCGTGCGAAGAAAAACAACAATTTTCATGTGACAAGTATTAGGGTTTATTTACAATCATTAGTTACGATTTCAAACTCGTAAGATTATTTTTCGTAGATGCTCAGCTAAACAAATAATTCAAATCGAGGTGTAACTGTTGATTTTTCATTTATTTTTCATTTGTCGCTGGAAATCGCGTTCATATGAATAACAACTACCAACTGGTATTGCGGTCGGCTCATACTAAATACTATAGGACTTGAAATTCGATGTAATATAAATTCTACAAAATTATTTTAAATGAATCCAACTAGAAATTTTAACAATGAAGCCCCTATGTGGAATTCACCAAGCTGTATCCACCCAAATAGCTAGATGGCTGCTAACAAAGCTAGATTGCTGCTAACAAGAAGATTGTAAAGCTTGTGATTGTAAAGCTTTGCACATTTCAGGCAATATTGGATAAATTCTGTTCGGAAAGGGTTGAAAAGAAACAGAGTCAGTTCTCTGTACCGGGACCCCCTCCCCTTATAATAGGCGGAGTGCGCCAACCTCACACCATACTAAGTCCGGGTAGCATATATCCTAGTAAAAACGACCCAATGATGGTTTAATGTTGAGCCAGCGTCGTAGACGGTGGCCCAACATTAAACCATTATTGGTTTAATGTCTTGTGTTAGGATATAATCTAGCAAAAACGTTTGTCCACTGTTTGTTTGATTTTGGGCCAGTGTTTCAGATAGCGAGCCAACAATAAACCAATATTGGATCAAAATTTCGTATTTACCGGATAGTTTATAGTGGGCTATATAGTACATATGTACTCATAATCTACTTCACTTCGCCTTATATGGTCAGGATCATAAGAATGATCAGTGAGTATTTATGACTGTGATAATAGGCCTATTGTAAACATTTATGGTGCTATAATAATAATATAAGGCATCTGGTATACCGCCACATCATATCGTCATTTATCAGAATAATCAAGTTATCCCCATAACTGTGAACTAAAATAAGATAAACGAAATGTTATTCATGATTCTAAGAATCTATATGGATAATGTACTTACTTTACTTTACTTTATGCTTACTTTAGAATTAAGTATTAGCTACAATCAGCAACTAAATCTCAATTATAGAGTTAGTAAAATGTACCACGCCCCTATTCTTGATTTTAATCCATAGAACAATTTTATCCTTAAGTAATTTGAAGCATCAACTAGATTATATTTGTTCACATTTGAAATTAATAAATTCATTCAGCATCGTATTTTAAAAAGTATTTTGGGGGAAGGTATTTTCTGGGGATCGTATTTCTGGTGTTATAACGTGGGATTATAAGACCCGTGGGAGTTGTAGTCATGGTAACATGACTGGGGTGAGTTTCCAGAGCGGCAGGCCTGTGAGCCATAACCCCTCCCTCCCTCCCTGCCCCAGTTGCCGAGGCCAGGATCCCGGTTTTCCCAAAAGTGCCCCCCTTCTGCCTGTACTTGGAAGCCGCTCCCCGCCCCCCAATGTGCCCCTCCCCTAGCGATACACTGTCCGCTCAAGCGAAGATATCACTCCAGTGTTGGTACAATGTTGGGCAAGTGTCTGTGACGCTAGCCAGCATTGAACCAATGCTGGATAATTGCTTTGGTATGTTAGGCGTTATCAGGATTCAGCTTTCAAATTTGTTATTGGAAATAACGGTTTCCGCCAAAATTAGTCCCACCGTCAAAATCCCGCCTTTTTGCTAACAAAGACCCGCACGGACTGAGAACGAGCTGAGTTCAACAAGGATCCTTGGCTCAACAATGGCTGCCTGGGACTCTGAGAGGGTGAATGCCGAATTTAAAACTTTAAAACTTTATATATTTAGAATGTCAGATTGAGTAAGGCAGAAAGCCCTATTGACTAATTCAGAAGAAGAAAAGTGTGAATTGATATAAGGAAGCGATTATTTCAGCAACATCTGGGTGGATTCAAAATAAAAAAAATCTGTATATTTAGTAAGTCAGAAGTATATTCAATAACCGAGAACAATAGAGTTCTTAATATAACCATAGAGAGAAGTCAGAATAAATTGTTGAAACCAGCGTTGGTATACGTTATATTCGCAAAGTTTTGCAGGAGAAAATGGGGAGTGCATAGGTTAGAAGCGACAATTTCCCAGCAGTAGAATCAGGCTGAGACCTATCTAAGCATTAAATGTTCAATTAATCTGTTATTTTACGAAATTTAAGTCTACAGCTATTCAGAAGGGAGAGACACAAATGGCCATATTAAATCCATCCCAGCAAACACCAGATGTTGATCCAATGTTGTTTTAATGCTGGGCCATCGTCGTAGACGGTGGGCCAGCATCGAAACAATATGTCATTCAGTATGTCTATACAACTCTACCCCCTCCCCCCTGACATTCTCCATCAGCACGTGATGTGCCGGTAGAATTCCACAGGATCTGCTGTATCCAATGTTGTTTTAATGCTGGGCCAACGTCGCATACTGTGGCCCAGCATTTAGACCACATTGGGCTGTGGCTTCGTGTTCACAGGGATGGCATGTACGGGGTTTGCACACAGCGCTAATATGGGCATCCACGAGACAACCGGCAAACAATTTTTATCAGTTTATCGCATTTATACGAGCTGAACAATTTTGAATTTACTTCCTCGTTTATGTAGAGAAGCTCATCAAATTGTAAAAGT
This sequence comes from Flabesymbios commensalis, assembly GCA_964017125.1. Taxonomy (NCBI): domain Eukaryota; kingdom Metazoa; phylum Annelida; class Polychaeta; order Terebellida; family Flabelligeridae; genus Flabesymbios; species Flabesymbios commensalis. Next base: position 5,500,929 of record OZ024904.1, read on the forward strand.
TATATTAGGTTGAACAACAGAATGCCCAAAACGGAAAGTCGAATAAAAAACTTGTCTTTAGTTTGTTTAAATATTGTCGTATGTGGTTCTGACTATTGATTTTCGTTGTTTAATTCTGATTTTCTAATGTGTCTCTAGAATGTCAATTAAATTTGTTTGAATAACACACAATGAATAATAATAAACAGAAGTTTCTAACAAGCTACTATTTTGATTATTTAATGCTACTACAGCGTTACATTGATGATATCTCCTAAATCTATAAGCAAGGTCTGTTTCAGGGTCTCGCGCCACAGTTTAGCTTATATCTCAATTCAAGGTCTCACTTAACAATAGCTGGTGAACAAAAGTGAGTTGGTGTTTTATATCCATGCCTACTACATGTATTATTGCATATGTCGTCCCTTTTGGGTTTAAAAGGTACAACTGCCACTTTGCAAAGTGGCAGGTGCACCTTTTCAATTCTAAAGGAACGATATACAGTAGGCTATATTGACTCAGTGATAGCGAAAATATTCGTCATCTCGATGTAGAAATGGTAATTTGTAAATTTCTTAGTTTTTGTGTCTTTTCAAGATGCTCTCAAATATAAGCTAAGATAATTCCACTTCTGCTTAAAGCAAGTTTGAATCAGGTGAAATTTTCCAATAGAGCGAGGCATAGTTGTGGCAAAATATTTACACTTCAAATTGGTTTATAAATGCAATGTATAAGGAGCTTATGAAAGTTATAAACTTTTGAAAATCCTTTTGCTTGAAAACTGGTAAATTTAGAAGAACAAAATCAGAAATAGATCCAGTAAGCTCCACAAGATTTTTCGCCAAAGCTAAAGATTTTTTTTAAATGTTTTATGATATTTCCCACTTTTTTCAATGGATTCACCTTGGCCATTGGTATTTCAAAAGCTTCAGCTAGACTTAACATTTCGCTATCACTATCAAAAAGTTACAAGTTATAAACTTCACAACTTGTAAGTTTTTTTAAAAGTTTGATTTCTTACCTGATGACGGGGGCGGCCTACGATGGATGGGAAGACGGCACGTGGAGCATCGTCTCCGGCGAACCCGGCCTTGCACATACCGGAGCCATTGTCCACAACCAGAGCGGCTACGTCGTCGTCACACATGTTGATTGGTTTCCTCACTCACTGCCGGACAAAACTACACAAGAACTCTGGCTGCTCACACTCAGAACTGACGGCCGCTGATAACCGCGAGAGGACTTTTATCCAGGAGGATGGAGGCCGCTCGGCAATCTCCGGCGCGGCGCCGGAGATTGCCGAGCGGCCGCCTGGCCTTATATGGGCGCGCTGTACGCTGTGTGCTGTGTGGTAGGCAGCCTTCTAGGGGGACCTGGTGTTATGGAGGGGGGGGGTGGATGCTGAGACTGAGTCCTGGTCAGCATCCTAGTTTACCCCCCACCCCTCTCTCTACTAACTGGTGTGACATTGTGGTGAGTGTATCGTCATCACTACACAGCAAGCACTATGCATCAAATCAATGTTGTTTTAAAGTTGGCTCACCGTCCGCGACGCTGGCCCAACATAAAAATGACAGCACCCTCACACCGCTATGCCTGATACAGGCCCCTTACATCATGCCCAGCTGAGAGAAGTAAACAAAACATCGTATCTAGCTATATAGAAGCAATAATGCAGTATCTAGCCATAATCTATCTGTATTGAAGCCAGACTACAATCATCTAACTATAAAGACATCTGAAATAAAATATATGGACGTTTTTTTAAGCCATATCGAAACTTGGTCAGCATCCTAGTGCCATCTATTTTATGGGCTATAAGTTCTTAAACAGGAACGTTCATGAACATTAATTTGATTTAAATACTAATAGCAGCATCACCAAGCAAAAGACGGTATGTTGTGAACCAATGTTGGCTTAATGCTGGGCCACATCTGCGACGCTGGCTGAGCATTAACTCTTAACCCTTTCAAGCCTGAATTTACCATTGTCATCTTCATCCACAACAAGCCGCGAATTGCTGTCGCAATTCTCGGCTTGTAGTGGATGAAGATGACTTGAAGTAGGTGGTAAATGAAAAAAAATATTGCTATTATTAAAACAGTTCCATGAAAATGTTCGTTCTAAAACCCCTAGGTTAGGAAATGAAGTCATTATTCAGAGATGACAATTGATGCTTTAATGCATCGTGAGGGCTCGAAGGGTTAAAACGTGAAGCACGAACATGGTCGTTTATATGTGTTTTATTAACAGGTTTAACCACAGTTATTGGGACAAAAATGTGTGTTTAAACATCAATATTTGCAAATGTTTGATCTCAAATTAAACAAATATGAGTTATTTTCACTCACTTGAATTGTGGGTCGCGGTAGCGAGACACAACTTGAAATGGGTGAAAATTTAAATTATATTGCCACCAAATTAAAAATATCCGTGAGTTTTAAAAGACCTATCACAATCTAAAGATTAAGATACATTGCTAATAAATTCACAATATCCCTGCATTTTAAAATTAAACTCATACTGTTAATGCTAATCCACGCTTAACTTTGGTCAATATTTTTTATATTAAATTAGAAGGCACTAAAAAACGTCGCCAGTGGTGTAAAAGTTAAATAAGTAAAAACATAGCATCTAAAGTCGATCCCCGTACGGACATAGTAAAATATTTATGATGACCGTAGACCCATAACATAGGTATTCAACTGAAGCAGAAAGGCTAATTAAGACATATATGATAATTTCAAATTGAAAAAAACCTTTTGTCACTTGTTTTATATATATTTTTTTGGCGCTTCAACTCTTATCCTGCCGAATCAAACAATTTTAATTTTCAGTCACTTGAAGTGGTTGTCAATTACTGATAATTGTTTAATTAAATTTGACACCAAACTATTTCGAATATTGCTGTGTTTTACTATGGCAATGCCTTTTAACATGATTTTAACTCTGTATGTGATACAATGTGAATTGTCGTGTGATTTTAGCAAATTAACCATATTGTATGTACATGTACATATATTCTATCATTTTTATGACAAACAAGTCAGTAATGACTTTTCTTTATGTCAATAAATATCTATCTATCTATCTACATCCCTTTCATTCCCAATAACTAATTGGCTGATAAAACGGATTAATTAAAACGATTGTGGTCGTGATCAGCAGGCAAAGGTTAAAACATTAATTATTCATATATTTATGAATACTTAAAATCCTCTTTCACTTTGTTAGATTGACCCCGTACGAAATAGTGGGACATTTCTTTGGACTGTCATATCTAAGACTTGCCCTCGAATAATCAGGTCGAAGTAACATTTCAGACATTTCAGTTACACGCCCGCATGCTCAGCTCACAGCTCGCACAGTCAAGTTATGGACATTTTTCGGACCTGGGTCTCGAGATATATCAGTCACCGCCATGTTGAATTTTTCGGGTAAACCATACATCAATCCACGGCCCCGGAGATGACGACAAGGTTATACTGTTGTCTAAGTACGTATTCATAAACTTTGTTATATTTATGTTTTACAATGTGTACTGTACACACCCCACAGCCACATCTTGACTCCCTACCAGAGCACGGCAAAGACAAACAGCAGTAACTGCTCACTTGAAAAGTAAGCAGTTACTACTGTTTGTCTTTGCACTGAAAACTCACGAACACAAACAACAGTAACTGTGCTGTTTGTCTTTGCACTGAAAACTCACGAACACAAACAACAGTAACTGTGTACTTTTTAAATAGTCAGTTGCAGCTGTCTCACATTGGATTGCAGTACGCAGCGCACCAGATCACTTACTGATAATAAATAGCACCCCTTGCGAGCAACAAGCGTATATTCATACTTAAAAAGTTTTATTTGTAACGATCGACATATGAGTAATTGGTCTAGCCTCCGTAACCAACTGTATGAAATGAATGAATGAATGAATGAATGAATGAATGAATGAATGAATGAATGAATGGGCTTCAGGCATTTAGAGGCTAAACTGGGCCAGGAGAACCTCCTGATAATAGTGAGATAGTGAGATCGAATGAGCTACGTCCAAACAATATTCAATATTTACGAACTAATTCATTCATTCATAAGATTCATTGTTGTTTTATTAGATTCATTTATTTATTATTCATATATTTATTCGTTAATTCATTCATTCATGTATTCGTTCACGTCGCAACCAACTGCATGCTCTAAATGAGTAAAATATGCACTCTGAAATCTACTCTCATTCTTATATAACGAGTTGCATACTTTTAATAATACACACTACACGATACAATTTATATTTAATAACATCTTTTTTGAAAAAAACCCTTGTGCTGCAGCATTGTTTGTTTCTATTTTTCAATCATTATCCATAATTTAACACATTTCAAATGAGGGGAAATATTTGCATTCGTGCAAAATTAGACTTCCTAAAAATGAATGAATAAAGCTAATTAAATAACTTAAATCTTTACCCACTTGAAGTTGTGTCTCGCTACCGCGACCCACAACTTCAAGTGAGTGAAAATTACTCATATCTGGTTTATTTGAGACCAAACAAATCTTGATGTTTTAAACGCTTATTTCATTCCCAATAACAGTGCTTTAATCGACTAAAAACGGATTAAAAACGACTTTAGTCACGCTTAGAGCTTAAAGATTTAACCCTTTAACTGCCATATTACTCTATTGGAATTTCCACCCACTTGAAGTTGTGTCTCGCTGACGCGATCCACAACTTTAGGTGAGTGAAAATTCTTCTGATAAAGTGGAGGTCAAATCAACTCTTTTCAAATCTTGCTGATTGATATCACATTTTATATTATCTTTCACTTGCTTAAGAAGGGGTACTTAATGTGCGAATAAAATACGACTATAGTCGCGCTTAGCGCTCAAAGGGTTAACTGAGCATCTTCCACAGTGCATTTTTAAAGTTAACCCTTTCAGTGCGGGGACCGACTTTAGACGTCAGAATCTGAGTTACGTATACAGACGTCAGATTCTGACGTCTAAAGTCGGTCCGCGCTGTAGAGAGTAAAAAGATTTCTAATGGCCAATTGGCCGTAGACCCAGAACATAGGTATTCAAATGAATCGGAAAGAGCCAACTAGGATATTTATATTGATTTCAAATTGAAAAAACCCTTTGGTCGCCATGGTTTATATAAAAAAAATTGATCGCTTTATCCCTTCTCCATGCAGTCTCCTGTACTTTCGTTGCTAATTTATTAACTTATTTAAAGGATCCTTTGTATTAGCACATGACTGTGCTACTTGGAAATCCCAATAAATAGGTTCATACCAACAACTTATTTATGTCGGCACTTACCCCCCACCCCCTCCACTGCCCCGCCCCTTCCCCGTCCGCCCTCGTGGATACACAGGCCGTCCGGATTGTAACAAACTGTATATGATAACAAGGAGGTTATATAACCTCCTTGATGATACAGAGTCCGTAATCGTTGCAATTCGAAAATCTCTTCTTGTGCGACCGATGGATTGCGCGATAATTAAGGCGTCCTTGCTTGATAAATTATTTTTATATCATTTTATGATGACATATTTACATCTCATTGTAGTGATGCCTTTACGTCGGGATTTAAATGCCAGTCTTCATAGGGTAATTTATCATTTGAATATGGTTACTCTCGCATTTTTCATGAATTCTTTGATCTCAGCGCACGCTGGCTACCCCCAGTGAATGAAATAGGTTTCAGCCACAGATTGACCCCGAGCAAAATCGAGGGACATTTCCTTGGACTGCCATATCTAAGACTTGCCCTCAGTTAATCAGGTCGAAGATATTTTTTTATAATCAGTAACATTCCAGCTACGAAATCGCATGATCAGCTCATTTTTCACACAGATAAAAAGTTATGGACATGGCTAAGCTATTGCTATGCTGTCCAACTCTGACGCTACATCATTGTGTTTGTACAGATGCGGATCCTGCTGATGTGGTCGCGAGCCCCAGTGGCACCCTGGCACACACGAAACATTGAACTAATGCTGGGTTAATGTTGGCCCACCGTCTACGACATTGGCCAAACATTAACCCTTTAACCGCCAGGTTATTTAATTGGCATTTTCACCCACTTGAAGTTGTGTCTCGCTGACGCGATCCGCCACTTCAAGTCAGTTTTCAATTTTTCAATTTTTCAGTTTTCAATTGTTTTCAACCCCATCCACGTGTGAAAGTTAGTATTGTGGGGAGCCTACGTGACCGAGAGGTAGCGTGCTCGGCCTCAGACCGCCAGGGCTCGAATTTCGAATCCTGTGTCTGGAGGACAGTGTCATCTCAATCATCTCACCATCCTCAGGAGGTTCTCCTGGCCCAGTTTAGCCTATATGTGCACAAAGGTGGCCTAAAGCCCGATTCATTCATTCAAGTCAGTGAAAATTATACATACTTGACAAAATAGAGGTGAACGATTTTGGAATCTTGCTCATTGATATCATGTTATCTTCCAGAAGCTGGCTCAAAGCTGGTTCAATAGCTGGTATTTAATGTGCTAATAATTTTTTTAAAAAAGTAATGTAATCAGGAGCAGAGGTCAAAAGGTTATAACAGAATCGTTATTCACAACTTCAAGTGAGTTAAACTTATTCATATTTGAGAAAATGGAGGGTTTTTTGAGATCTTGCTAAATTATATCACGTTATATTTGACTTGTTTAAAAGCTGGTATTTAATGTGCTAGTATGAAATACAAATAAACGGATATAATCAGGAGCAGAGGTCAAAAGGTTAAAACAGAATCGGTTTAATCAAGAACTATAGACTATATAAAGTTCTTTGTTAAATGTTTCGGGATGGTCGGGCGCGCGCGAGTGAAAAACGAAACGTTGAAACAATGTTGTTTAAACACTGGGTCAGAGTCACACACAATGAGCCAACATTAAAACAACATTGGTACAACGTCTTGTGTTTGCACGAGACGTTAAACTAACGCTGGTTTAATGTTGGCGAACTGTCTACGACGCTGGGCCAACATTAGTCCAACGTTGGATCAACATCTCGCATTTGATGGAATGACGATACCAGCACTGAACCATCCCTGCCAGTGTTACATCAACATTGGTCCAAATTTAGACTTTGGCTTTGATAAACTCAGGGGCCGGTGAAGTATAACCCTTTCAGACCCGGGACCGACTTTATACGCTAGAATCTGACGTCAAAAGACGTCAGATTCTGACGTCTAAAGTCGATCGCCGCACAGAAAAAATTAAGATATTTATAACGGCCGTAGACCCATAACATAGGTATTCAAATGAATCGGAAAGAGCTAACTAAGACATTTATGATGATTTCAAATTAAAAAAAACCTTTTGTCTCCATGGCTTATGCAAAATTATTTCAGCGCTTCAAGGGTGAATCATCTGGGGACGCTTCACACTTAAAGCACAACAGCATAAAATTTATATAATTCACCCACTTGAAGTTGTATCTCGCTACCGCAACCCACAACTCCAAGTGGCTGAAAATATTTGTGCAATATATTGACATTGGGTATATCATTTTGATACAGGTCATAAAACAATGTGAATAATATGAATATTACGTAGAATGTCATATTGTTTGATAGTTAATCTCAATCAAAATACATGCTAATTTAATGCATATTTATCATACAAATGATATTTTTTTAAATACAAATTAGGACAACTGAGCATCTACCACACAATATTTTATTAATTTTATTAGAATTTTATTTTGTTTGAAAAATGCATGTAAACGTATATACCCAGCAAACACAAAATATTTGTATAACATTTATACAATGTTGGACCAACATCTACGACGTTGGTCCAACATTGTATAAATGTCATACAAATATGTGTTTGCTGGGTACGGCCTTGGCATGACAACGGTTATATACGGCCATGAGATAACAAGGGTCATATACAGCCATAGGATGCAAAAAGTTGACTCCAAAGCTAACATCCTGCTGGCGCTAATTAGATCCTTATATATGTCTGGCTGCCAACTATGGATCAACACCAGGAGCGGATCCACAGAGTTCACTGGTGAGTGGCGGGTCAAGGGGGGGGGGGGGGGATAAATATATCGGTATTTGACAATCAAAATGTACTGGGGTAGTGCCTCAAGTTGAAGACGTTGGGCCGACGTTGTACAAATAGTATTGTCTGTTTACTGGGTACACTGCAGATGGGTGGTTATACTAGAAATCATACTAATATATCACTTCTACGGTGCGCGTTTTTTGCTAATTTCACAGGCAATTATTACCTGATTTCCATGAAATTTAGCAAATTTTCTAATCTGACGCCAAATACCCTGGGAATTTCACGAAAACAAATTTCATAGTTTAAAAGTTAGACCATTTCACGCTTCTTTATCAACTTATTAATTCCATTCCAGTATTAATTTCGAAATTCACTACATGTCAAATGGTCTAGCTTTTGAAAGCAATACGAATTACCACTACCAAATAAGTACACTGCCCGTCAAACCCAATATTGGCTTAATGTTGGACCAGCATCGCAGACGGTGGCCCCACATTAAAGCAGCATTCTTTTAACGTTTGGTGTTTTTCTGGTTGGACATTTTATCCTCACCACTCTTCTCCTCACTACATGAGTAAATACATCTAATGAGGCATGCAATTAGCAAAACCCATAATTACCAAAGTATAGTTCACACCGTTATCAGAGATCAGATCATGTCCAATACCAACACTAACCCTGAAAGCGCCGAATATTTTTGTATAAACCATGGAGAACAAAGGATTTTTTCAATTTGAAATCATCATAAATCTCTTAGTCAGCTCTCTCCGCTTCATTTAAATACCTATTTTATGGATCTATAGGGCAATTATATATATTTTACTGGTCAGGGATCGACTTTAGACGTCAGAATCAAACGTCTATAGACGTCAGATTCTGACGTCTAATGTCGATCCCCGCACTGAAAGGGATAAAACAACAGTAGGTCGACGTATCGTGTTTTCTAGTTGGACGTCTCAATCACTATCGTTATCTGAATGACTGAGTTTTTCCGCGAACACTCCTGGAAATGACTGCGTGTGGTTAATCTTCAACAGGAAAAAGTTGATCTAATGTGGGCCGAAGATGTGGTGAGTGGCGGATTCAGGATTTGGTGATATGGGAGTGTCAACTTTTCAATAGACTCCCTTATTGACCTATATCAGGGGGAGGGGAGGGGGTGACACTAAATTGATGCAATTTTTGTTTGCGCCACCAAGTAGGGCACAAAATGTGGATGATTTGATAATAGCCATTGAGATGAAGAAATCCAAATATGATTTTAAAAAGTAGGTCCTACTCAACTTGTATATTATCAAGTAACTCACATTGCAATCGTTTAATAATATCATTCATGTGTGTTATGTATAAATATGTATGTCACTGTATAATTACTAGACATCCCCACCATTAGCGTTTAATAAAGCTTGTCGAAAATCTAAATTGTATAAATAGCCTATGCTTTATAAATACCGTATATATCATCCCTTCCACCGCTTAGCTCGACTATACCATTGTTTTTGATTTGTTTTGTTAGCAGTTTAAATCACATTTACTCGAGTCTGATGAGTGCTTAAACATAAAGATTTGCAAGTGATTCCAATTTCTCAAATTAAACAAAGATAATTTCCACCCACTTGAAGTTGTGGATCGCGGTAGCGAGACACAACTTCAAGTGGGTGGATATTTTAATATGAAAAATTAGCGGTTAAAGGGTTAAATTATATTGAGAATATGTCATAAACGGTGCATAAATGAGATGAGGGTGCTTACGAGAATAAAATGATTCATACGACTATTATTACGTGCTGTCTTGCATCACTAGTCGTACTTGTAGAGCTGATTCATACACGAGCAGTTCAGGGCGAGGGTTATCTCTAAAAACAAAATCACCAGGAACGCAGTGCCCCCTGGCTCTGCAGTGTACGTGTTGCCAGGAATAAAGCGGACACTCTATTATTATAACAATAACATGAATTTGTCGAGCGTGCGCCGGTTTGCGATGGTCCGCGGAAACAACTCTACTGGTATACAGTCCAAGCGCTTCATAGCTTGTGGACAAGCAGGCCCGTAGCTAGACGGGGCACCTGTCTGGCACTCCGTTTCCGGACGGGGAGCTGGATGTTGTTTATAGACTACAGAAATTCAAACAAAATGGCCGCCTTTTATACTGTTCATACTAGCTCGATTCGAATTTTCAATTGTTTATATTTTCCTGACGTGACCTTAAAAACCTACCAACGGTGGCGGCCATACACTTTTTCGGCGTCACAAATTGCTTGTACACCACTAGACAGTCAGATGAGGGTGTGCAGACATCACACTGGTGCCTCGCCTGTTTTTTCAATAGGGAGCTTGTCAACCGGGGCGGGACCGGTTGACAATGTTGACTAGCCCGTAGCCAGCATGGGGCAGACGAGGCAGTTGCCTCGTTTGTCTTCTCCAAATTTTTATTTTTCGTCACTGAATATTCTCAGAAATTTTGGGATTTCAGACATTTTGGCTCGGCCACCGGGCCTAGCCTCGTCTGATTTCCGACCCTGGCTACGGGCCTGACAAGTGGCAATTAGCTACTATACTTCCCTTTGATTGGACCCCTATTGTGATTGTTATAACAACGCTGCAAAAAGGCTCACTATGTGTAAACTACATGCACTCTTTATTGCAACAAAAGTTTCTTTAAGATTTTTAACCGCTATATTATCACTTTAAATTTTCACCTACTTGAAGGGTTGACCACTAAAACGCTAAATTAAAAAAATATATTAAAATAATGTCTCGCTACCATGGCTATAGCCGCCTCCCACAGCTTCAAGTGGATGAAAATTACTTAATTTGACACCAACTATTTACAAATTTTGATGATTAAACGCTCGCTTCCTTCCCAATAACAGTAATTTGATCGGCTAATAAAACAGATTAACCTTTTAAGCCCTCACGATGCATTAAAGCATCATTTTACATCCCTGAAAACAGATGAAATTTTCCTACAACCAAGGGTTTTAGAAAGAAAATTTCCATGAAACTGGTTTACAATACATGGCAATTTCTTCAATTTTTCACTGCCATCAAATCATTTTTATCCACTACAAGTCGAGAATTGCGACAGCAATTCGCGGCTTGTAGTGGATGAAAATGACAATGGTAAACTCAGGCTTGAAAGGGTTAGGAAAGATTATACTAGGGGCCTACTACAGTCTGTTTCACCAGAGCCTGGGAGTAGCCTTTTTTCACTTTGCTCGATCGCTGTTTAAAAATTTTTACCAAAATTTTTCTCGGATCATTTTTTCATCTTCCCCCAACATCCCTGAAAATTTGGAGGATTGTTTTTGTGTATAATCGAAGTCAGACCATTTTGCATGTAGTAAATTTGCAAAATTAACTCTTTAACACCATTACCGTGAAACAAGAATTCTATTACATGCCATATGGTCTAACTTCCAAAATACACAACAAAATTGCACCAAATTTTCAGGGATGTTAGAGGAAAATGAAAAAATGATTCGAGAAAAATATTGTTGAAAAATTTTAAAGAGCGACCGAGCAAATTGGAAAAAGGCTACTCCCAGGATCTGGTGAAACAGACTGTAGTAGCTCTGTCGTGGTTAGTGATTAACCCTTGAAACGCTGATATAGCCTACTTTGAATCTTTCGTATAAACCATGGAGACCAAAGTGGTTTTTTCAATTTGAAATCATCATAAATGTCTCAGTTAGCTCTTTCCGATTCATTGAATACCTATGTTATGGGTCTACGGCCATTATAAATATTTTTACTCTTACAGTGCGGGGATCGACTTTAGACGTCAGAATCTGACGTCCACAGACGTCAGATTTTGACGTCTGAAGTCGATCCCCGCACTGTAAGAGTTAAAGGGTTAAAAAATAATCTAACAGGACTGTCCGTGAATTATTTCGACACTGAGAATGAAAATGTCAGCTTTTCTATGGGACCACGAGTAAAGAGGGAAGTGGGCGATATGAACCAAATCATTACAGTAATAAATACTGTCCAATAAAACTTTTAGGAAGCTATCTCTCAAATAGATTACAATATGTAGAACACGACAATATCAAGTCGGAACTCATACTATCACCACAGGAGTTCCTCAGGGTTCTATCTTGGGCCCACTATTATTCATTTTTTATTTCAACGAAATTTCTTTTTTCAAGTGAATTTTCTGTCCGTAAATTATAATTATCAGCACTGAGAATGAAAATGTCAGTTTTTCTATGGGACCACGAGTAAAAAAAGGAAGTGAGCGATATTAACCCTTTAAGCGAAAAGCACGACCATAGTTCTTTTTAACCCTTAGGACTCTGATGTCGACAAGGGCGGGGGCCGTAGGGTAGTGGTTAGGCACCGCTGCCTCTCACGCTAGAGTTCGGGGTTCGGTTCCCGGTCTCGGCGGTTTGAAAGAAACAAAACGTTTCTTCCCATCCACGTGTGAAACTCAGTATTGTGGGGAGCCTCCGTGACCGAGAGGTAGCGTGCTCGGCCTCAGACCGCTCGGCCTCAGACCGAATCTTGTGTCTGGAGGACAGTTTCATCTCATTCATCTCGCCATCCTCAGGAGGTTCTCCTGGCCCAGTTTAGCCTATATGTGCACAAAGGTGGCCTAAAGCCCGATTCATTTCATTTCTGATATCGACTACAGTAGACATTCTGGGTTTTATTAGCACCTGTATAATCAGTTGTTAAAAGTAAAATATGCTTCAAATCTTGAAACACTGATATATTTTGGGTCTTGAATTTTGCTAATCACACAATTTTTCATTCACTTGAAGTTGTGGATCGCGGTAGAGAGACACAACTTCAAGTTACTGAAAAATTGAATTAAATAATTCAGTGCTCTAAGGGTTAATCTGTTTTAAAGGCTGATTAAATCACTGATATTGACAATGAAGTGAGTACTTAAATATCAAGATTGGCAAATGTTTTGTCACAAATTAAAGATATGTGTTATTTTCACCAAATTGAAGTTGTGAGTCGCGGTAGCGGGACACAACTTCAAGTGGGTGAAAATTTAAATGTTTGATAACTTTGCGGGAAAACGTTTATGGTAGGCTCCTTATTATAACCAACGTGCCCCAGCCATTCTTGAAATCGAGCATCGAATATATTTTATTTTAAGTACAAGATATTTTGGGTGACAGACCTCGTGACAGTCCTAGTAGACTGTTCCTGTCAACCAAAGTTGATATTATCAGATTATAGCATGTCAGAAGCTCGTATAGTCAATGGTGAATGATAACAATGTACCTTTAACCCTTTAGCCGCCAAATTATTCAATTTGAATTTTCACCCACTTGAAGCTGTGTCTGGCTGACGCAATCCACAACTTCAAATGAGTGAAAATTATTCAGATTTGACAAAATGGAGGTCAACTCTTTTCAAATCTTGCTGGTTTATGTCACATTTTATCTTTAACATATTTAAAATGTGGTACTTAATGTGCTAATAAAAAATTAAAACCCGAATATATGCGGCACCGGCGGTTGAAGGGTTAAAGTGGCGAATCCAGAATTTTGAAAAAAGGGGGTTCGATTAAAATAATAACTGAAATGTTATTCAATGATCTCAGCTAATATATGGTGTTTTCTTTACTTGATTTAATAGAGTAGTGCCTGATGTAAATTTGGAGTGTCAAATAACGTTTTTTGGCATTTTTGTATTATTTTTAATCATGCATGATAACTAATTGAAATAAAGTTGACAAGCATTGCCATAATATGAAAATGATGACATGTGTGTTTTTCGCACTCAAACCAGAGATAAAATAACGACTACATAATTTTACTTTGGGCGGGGGCCCTAGGGTAGTGGTTAGCACCGCTGCCTTTCACGCCAGAGTTTGGGGTTCGGTTCCCGGTCTCGGCGGTTTCAAAGAAACAAAAATGTTTCTTCTCCATCCACGTGTGAAAGTTAGTATTGTGGGGAGCCTCCGTGACCGAGAGGTAGCGTGCTCGGCCTCAGACCACCAGGGCTCGAATTTCGAATCCTGTGTCTGGAGGACAGTGTTATCTCAATCATCTCACCATCCTCAGGAGGTTCTCCTGGCCCAGTTTAGCCTATATGTGCACAAAGGTGGCCTAAAGCCCGATTCATTTCATTTCATTTATATTATTACTTTGATACGGTATTTGTATCTATTTTATTTATTTCAATAATCTGTATCATATATTATAGAATTGACAGTTTATTTTCATACAACAACATCATTAAATGGCACATAAAAAAATAGCCTGACTGCTAATTATGTTCACCCTGTATAAATATGTTTCAATAAATAAAATAAAGTATAAAAAAAATTATGCAAATAGGAGAAACGACACTGGAAATCGTATAGAAACCAATAAATTATTATCTATTATTGTAATTTGAAGACAGCTCTAAAATTAAGATATTATAGATCTATCTCACTTTTAATTGTAATACACTGGTGTTGAATTTTTAAGATAGTAATTAAGGTGCTGAAATATTTACTAATTAATACTTGTTTGCCTGTAACGTGTGGCAAAAACAATATATTTACAAAAAGACATGTTCATCGACTTTTTGTCGATTAATTCGACTGCTGTGTGAGAGGAGCAACCATCAATTACTAGCAGTGCAAAACAGTGGACAAAAAGTTCAAGCAGTTTGAGTTAGTTTTTAACCTTTACAGCGCGGGTATCGACTTTAGACGTCTGAATCTAGCGTCTGTAGACGTCAGATTCTGACGTCTAAAGTCAATTCCCGCACCGTGAGAGTACATATTTTTATACTGGTCGTAGACACATAACATTTATGATGACATTTATGATGATTTCAAATTGAAAAAACCCTTTGGTCTCCATTGTTTAGACAAAATAGTTCAGCGCTTTAAGGGTTAATAGTACAACTGTCAGCTGTGACCCATCCTAGTCTATGGTGAACAGTGCAAACCGGTGTTTTTTCTTTGACATTTCAGACTCAGTCTCGGCGATCATGGTGACAAATGCAACAGCTGCTAGTCAGACTGAAAAGTCTTTGCGTCGACGACGATGTCAGCTATAATTTGTATCGCTAAACTAGATTTTGGAATATGCTTAGTTAACCTTTTAAGTGCTGTGCACGACTAAAATCGTTTTTAATCCGTTTATTAGCCTATCCAATAAATCACTATTATCACGAATAAACTGGGTGCTTAAACATCAATATTTGCAAATGTTTGGTCTCAAAATATCAAAAAATATGAGTGATTTTCACACACTTGGAGTTGTGGGTCGCGGTAGCGAGACACAACTTCAAGTGGGTGAAAATTTTGCATTAGTTAACTTGGAGGGAAATAAAAACACAATCATATGCATTGATAGATTGCCGTCTGTTTAGTAAAACAAACAACAGCAGTAACTGTTTACTTTTCAAGTAAGCAGTTACTGCCGTTGTCTTCGCATTGTAGACAATAGCAAACAGTGCAGTAACTTTTCAATCTTTTCCAGTGAGTAGCTACCACTGTTTGTCTTTGCGTGGACGACAAAGGCAAACAGCGTTAACAGCCAGCTTTTCAAGTGAGCAGTTACTGCTGTTTGCCTTCACACTGCGGTCAAAAAGCCATTTCTCGATGGCAGAAGAGAAGCCTGCAACTCAAAGCCAAAAAGCAGTAGGCCTAACTGCTTACTTTTCAAGTCAGCAGTTACTGCTGTTTGCTTTTGCATGGATTGCTGGTGATCATTTCCAGGAATCACTCATCTACTACTGACTAAGAATTACCAGATGTTATTTTTAGTTTCCTGACTTTCCAGTCTGCGCTATAATTGAAACTCCAGACGGTGGTTACTATGGCAACGCCACGTGACCGCCGTCTGCAACGAAGCGTGCAACGGGATTCAACAAGTTCTGCGTGTACACCAAGGGGCAAGAGACGTTGACCCAATGCTGGTTGAATGTTGGCCCACCGTCGTCAACGTCGGCCCAACAACAAATCAGCATTGGGTTAACGTCTTTGGGTGACTTCGCTATCTTAGCGGTGCTGGTTATGATAGATATCTGTGATACCAGGAGGTTCGATTATAACATTCTTGTTGATACTGCTTGCTTCTGCGATGGGGTGGGGGGAGGGGGATGGATATCAGCGCCCGTCATGTATCCCTCTAAGAACTTTCCGTAGTACTTACCCAGTAAACACGGGGCATTCACCCAATGCTGTTTCAATGTTGGCCCAGCGTCGAAGACGGTGGGCCAACATTGAAACAGCTTTGGGAGAATGTCCCGTGTTTGCTGGGATAGTCTAACAAATCATTATAATATATTAATATAAAATCTGACTATTAAAAGAGTAGATAACAAAAGATTTTTAACCCACGTTTGTTCAATGGTGGTTCAATTTACCATTTACCTGTTATCTGTTATCGTATTTAAATAGAACTTTTAGATTATCCCTTACATCGCGGGGACCGACTTTAGACGTCAGAATCTGACGTCTAAAGAGTCACATTCTGATCTCTAAAGTCGATCCCAGCTTTTTTGTGTGGGACCCTAGCGCCGTAGGCGCTGAGAGTATTTTTATGACTGGGTAGTCCCGCTCGCAATGAGGGGATAACATTCAGCCAACTATGTGTTCATATTTATTGTAGTGTTCTGTCACCGTGGCAAGCAGGAGGCAGCAAGGGGATCAAGGAGGCTCGAGCTCAGAGGCGTCAGGCCCCAGGGTTTGGTATAGAAGACCTTCACTCCGGTTCTATTTGTTGCTTTGTTTTGTTATTAATTGTTGTTTTCTTTGTTGTTTTCCACTTCTTCTTTCCTTCATTCTTCTCTTCTCTTCTGACCGAGCACAGAGGTGTAAGTAGAGCGTGACATAATACGTCTTTACTCTTGTCTGAGCTCGGTCTATTTATCTTCTCTGTGTTCTTCTGACTTCTCTTCACTCTTCTTTCTTCTCTTCGTTCTAATTCATCATTCTCTTATTGTTTTGTTCTTATCGTTTTGTTTTGTAGGCTGCGGGCCCAGAGCGTGGTATAGGGGACCTTAACTCTGGACCCTCCAAGTACACCAAGTAGTCTCACAAACGACTCTTTTAGGAGCCACCACCAGCTTTCTCCCCCGGCAAGGACCGGCCGTGAGTATTGTGTAGATACTCATGGAGACGCATGGCAAGGGCCTGGCGTCTGAAGATTGTCATCTTATTATTGGCCAAGTTAGACTCAGTCGCTAATAAGACTGTTGGTATTAGCTGGAATACCATTATGTCTGGGACAGGGTCACCAGTAATTTAGTCCGAAAGTTTGAAATTGTATGTGAAATTTGGTTCAGAATACCAATTTGAGTCCAAAAAATGAAAATCTGACTAGAATTTTGTCTGTTACCCTATTGACTACGAGTTAGCCTCAGTAGTCGCACCTAGCATTCAGCCGGCTCGGGTGGTGAGCCTACCGTTAATGTTTGGTGCTTATTTGACTCTAGTTTGATTGAAAAGGTTGAATTTCCATGTAGATTTTGATTCACAGATTCGATGTGTAGATTTGAGTCTGAAAAATTCTGAAGTTCAGCTGGAATTTGAATTTTGTGTCCATGGTCTTTTAATATTTTATTAGTTTTTTCCATTAATAGTTTTGTTTGGCAGTCAGCTGGTTTTGCCAAACATAGCGTTGTGCTGTTTTTTTTTTCTTTTTTTTTGTGTTAGTGAAGGTAAGGGAAGTTCCTCTTACCCTCCGTTTGGTTTGTTGGGCGTAGCCTGGCGTGAGATAAGTGGCGGGGATGGGCTCTATTTTTTTAGTTATTTTGGCTATTTATATTTTTCAATATAGTTTTTCATGATAGTGTCAAAGAAGGTTGTTTGGGTTTTTTTCGTATTGATTTCATGGAGGCTCTTTTGCAATTTAAAGAGTTCTGAATTGGTTTTGAGAGAGTGGATAAATTTGTTAGCTAAATTTTGCTATCGCTCCTTTAAAGGTTCGATCCCGGCAATCTCATGGATTTCGTCTGTGCTCGTTCTCCATGGTAGTCTATATGCTATTTTTATGGCTCTGTTTTGGACAATTTGTAGTTGTTTTAGTTGATATGGGGATGCCGATAGCAAGACTATAGCCCCGTATTCTAATACTGGTCTTACAAAGGCTTTGTATAGTCTCATTATTGTTTTAGGAGAGCATCCCCAGTCAGTGCCACTTAATAGTTTCAGGAGGTTAATTCTTTGGCGTGCTTTCTTAATAGCGATTTCTGCGTGTCTTTTGAATTTCATATTTGGGGTAAGAGTAACTCCAAGTAATTTTGCTTCCTGAACTTCCTCCAATTTTTCTCCAAAAAGTCTTAGAGTTACTTCCTTCTTAGTGCTTTTAGAAGGTTTCTTGCTATTTTTTAATAGTAAAAGTTGGGTTTTCTTGGCATTTAATTTGATTCTCCATTTTGCACACCATTTCTCTAGGTCTGCAAGAGTTTTGGATAGTCTTAATTCTAGGAAGGGGTTACTGGAGGCAAAAGTCCACATTCCTAAATCGTCTGCAAATTGTGAGAGTTTGACCTGGTTGTTACTTGGGTCTATAGGAATGTCGTTTACATAGAATTTTACATAGAATTTTCCTTGGGGTGTTCCTGCATTAAGTTTTACTTCATCTGAAATTTCATCGTTTACTCTTATTGAAATTGTCCTTTCTGTAATAAATGAGGACATTAGTCTAATAATTTTGGGTGGTAGTAATTTAATATCATTTAGTTTGTGTCTTAGACCGTTGTGCCAAACTGAGTCGAATGCTTTTTCTACGTCAATAAATACTGCAGCACCGACTCGTCCCCGAGCCAGTGCTGTTATTGCATCATCTGCGAGGCGCAGGATGTGTTCCATAGCACACCGCTTATTGCGATATCCTATCTGCCATTGATTGAAAAATTTATTGTTTTCTAGTTCGCGTCTCATTCTGTTGGCCATATTTTTTTCAAATAGTTTGCCTATGCAGCTTAAGAGGCTGATAGGTCTGTAGTTGGTTGTTATTTTTTTGTTTTTTTCTGGCTTAGGGATCATGGTGCCTAATGCTTGTTTCCAGGCTTTGGGGAAGTATCCTATTTTTAGGCATTTATTGTACAAAATGTCTAAATTTTGAAAAACAATTTCGGGGCATTTCTTGATTACTGGGTATCTTATCCCGTCTGCCCCAGGTGCTGAACGCCCTTTTGTTTTACTTAATTGGAATTTTATTTCAGAAATTGTGATGTTTCTTAGGATCTCTTTTTCATCCCCTGGTTCAATAATTTCGTTCTGAAGTGGATTAAAAAGGTGTGGATTTGAATTTATTTCGTCATCAATTACTTTTCTAAAATCGTCATCAAAAATAGGTCCTTGGTGGGTATTGTGGATTTTTCCCATGGTTTTTGCAAATGCATTAGCCTTTTCTTTGTCATTTTCAGATGGTTTACCATTTTCCTGAATAACTGGATTGTTAGTTATTGCTTGGGCTTTCCCTCCCCTTGTTCTATTAAACCCTTGCCAAAATTTTTTGGGGTCTTTCTCTCCGTCTAGGCCAGTGGTGCATCGATCTAAATCTTCTTCTTTATCTATTTTCATACACTTCTTGATTTCGGTTTTTAATTTGAGGGCTAGGGCTTTGTTTTCAGGATCTTTGGTTTTTCTGGCTAATCTAACTATTTGTCTTTTGGCTTTAATTAATTTTCTAGTGTCCTCAGAAATATAAAAATCCATGTCTTTAATTTTGCTTTTAGGGCATGAGTCATCTAATGCAGATTTTATTACATTAGCTAGGTATTCGCATGCCTCTTCAATTTGTTCCGGTGAATTAACTTCAAAAAGAGGGAGGTGTTTGTTGATGAGATACGTTGTTTCGAAATTTTATCTGAATTTAGTGTTAAATGGATGGGTAAGTGGTCGCTTCCAATATCGACCCCTACTTCAAATGATTCAACTTTTGTGGCAAGTTTTTTGCTTATTATGCCAAGATCTAAAATTTCTGAATAGTCTGTTCCTTTATGGTAGGTTGTTTGGTCATCGTTTATAACTAGTAAATTTAGGTCTTCAATAATATCAAAAAGTATATCTCCTTCTTTATTTTGATTTTTGCATCCGAAATATGCGTGTTTACTGTTAAAGTCACCCATGAATATGGCGTTAGGGTACTTTTTTAGAATAAATCCAAAGTTTTCTTTATTTGGGGCTATATTTGGAGGGGAGTAAATTGTTGCAAGTGCAATTTTTTTATTTTCAGAAGTAAACGAAATTGCTATGAATTCTTCATCATAGTCTGAGGTGTCAATTGGGCTAAATTTAATGTCTTTTCTGATAAGAATGGCTACTCCCCCTCCTACTCCTCTGCCCGGGTTCTCGCGTTCTTTTCTGATAATGTTATAATTTGGAATTTTCATTTGATGTTGTGATCCAATTTTGGTTTCGTTGAGGGTAACAAAATGGGGATTGCATTCATTAAGGTATTGAATTAATTCTACTTTTTTGCTGGTGAAGCCATTTATATTATTGTGAATTATTTTTAAATTATCTCCTGTAGGATTTACCACGTTGTCGGTTACTTCTGTACTGAACGTAACTACTGGTATATAAAGGTCTTTAATTCTTAAAGGGGATCTGTTTAATTAATATATTTATAAGTGATGTTTCTAATTTTTGAGGGGCAAAGATCGCTTTCGAATGATTGGTTGATGCACATAGTTATAAAAAGTGCCCAATCATCGTCCATTGCATCACCTGCTTTTCTTTTCAATTCTACCATTTTACCTGCAGCGGCAATGGCTCTGGTGATTAGGAGTAAATCGTCTCCTGTTAGTGTGGTGCGTGAAGTAATTCTGACTTTACAGTCATTACCAATACTCCACCCACTGCCACCATCACCAGTGTACTGGATTTGTTTGTTGCCTCTGATCAACTGATCTTTGGCGTTATCAACTTTTTTGTTGATATTATTTAGTAATTTTTCCCTCAGCTGTACTGCTTTGGGACATGTGTTCGAGCTAGACTCGTGTGCTCCAGCACAGTTGACACATTTGGGCGTATTACGTTTACAGTCATTTTTCATGTGTGGCCCAGTGCATTTGCCACACTTCGGCTCGATGGCTTTACATTGGCCTCTGTAGTGGCAAAAAGTTGGCACCTATTGCACTGTATCGATCCCAGCACTGACGTAGTAAAATATTTATAATGGCCGTTGATGCATCACATAGGTATTCAAATGAAGCAGAACGAGTTAACCAAGACAATTATAATAAAAAAACATTTGATCTCTTGGTTTGTACAAAAATCTTTGAGATCTTTAATCTTTTCTCGCTAAGTTATCCTACTAAAATCAATTATTACATTAACTAGACATCTAACACGAAAAATTTCAATGATGTTTTTTCGTTCTTACGCTTTACCCGGTATCTTCTTCAAACTTTTACCTACACGAAATTGTGTCTCGCTACCACGATTTCCAGCTTCAAATGAATGAAAAATAATATTCTTTATGAAATATAGACATCTCCAAATTGAATTATTTGCTTAACTGAGCATCTACATCAAGATATGTTACACATTTTAATGGTATTTGATTTAGTCTGAAATTAGCTGGAAACCGTATATATATATATATATCGTCGCCTCGGAGCTAAATGATCCTATCTGCCACTCTGACGAGTGTCAGATAGGATCATTTAGCTCCGAGGCGACGATATACGGTCTTAGCAGATCAAGGGCTAACCCTTTAGGCACTAAGTTGTACTAAATATTTGCTTTTCACTTGAAGTTTTGTCTCACTACCTCCATCCACAACGTCAAATGAGCACAAATTACTTATACAGTAAGTGTAAAATTTGGATCAAAACATTGCTAACCCTTTCACTCCCGGTCCCAATTATATTCGGTTTTTAATTTTGTTATTAGCACATTGTAAACATGTTAAACGTGACATCAATCAGTGAGATTTGAAAATAGTTACCCTCCATTTGGTCAAATTTTAATTCACTTGAAGTTGTGGATGGCGTCAGCGTGACACAACTTCAAGTGAGTGAAAATTACAATTAAATAATTTGGCGAATGAATGGTGATTCTAGCGATTTTAATGTTAATTACTCCTTTAAATTATCTCATTTGACGAACAAATAACAGGCTACAAACGGCTACAGACGTGATTTGTGCTTCAATAAGGGTTAAAATCGTCCTAATAGTCATCTAGTTATTAAAATCTCTACCAAGACGTTGATCACTCACTCACTCACTCACTCACTCCCTCACTCACTCACTCACTCACTCACTCACTCACTCACTCACTCAAAAAGATATATCGATTTGTGACAAAGTACAAGCACGTCACTCTTGTGATGTCTGATATCTCTGATAAGTGAACAATCACCTTGTGCCAAGTCACGGTACAAACTCCACTGGTTAAAAGTGTGTACATACATGATATATACCTGTGTGTACCAAGTGAACGCATGGAACAGTCATTGAGCAGTCAATGTGCGTCACTGTATGTGATACTGGATGAAATGAAGGAAAAAAGCGACATGTGTGAGACTGGGAAATAGGGATAAAACAAGTTAGAAACTGGATTATAAGTGAACATGTGATATTTATCTGTCAAACATTAACCTAGTGTATTAAGTATTTTATCTAATACATTATCTCCATGGCGACTGCGTCAGGTATGCTGGATAGACAGCAGAGATTGTTACAGTTAATAGAGTGTCCTATTTGTCTTCATGAACTTCAGGATCCTAGACTTCTTTCATGTCGGCACATCTATTGTTACAAATGTCTCAAAGATTATCATAAGAAGGGAAACCATGGCAACGCTCTTCCCTGTCCACAATGTAGAGAGGTGACTACGCTATACCAAGGTGGTGTGGATAATCTATCAAAGTTTTTCTTCTTGAATGAGTTGAAGGAAGTAGTTATGGCAGACGATGGAGAAAAGGAGGATAAACAACAGAAACATGGAGGTGTCGTCTGTTCTACAGAGGATTGTGGTCAACCCGGTCTGAAATACTGTAAGCAATGTGAATTTCTGTGTCAACAATGTTATGATGACCACAGCAAATCCAGAGTCACCAAATCTCATCAAGTTATTCCAGCAAGTGAAGGTGAGGCATTCACCAAGTCTAAGGCTCCCCCTTATCCACCATGTCACCGTCACAAGCATCAGCTGCTTGATTTATACTGTCGTACATGTAACATGCCAGTATGTGTTACTTGTTCGCAAGGCGATCATCGAAGTCATAATTGCTGTGACCTTGATAAACAGGCAGAAATATGTAAAGCAAAACTAGAACAGATCCGTGAAGACACGGATGGACTTATTAACGTTGTGAAAAAAGCCATAGATAAAACTAAATGTCAAGAAAAACAGGCTGAGGCAGATATTGATGACGCATGTGATAGTGTGAAGTCAGCCTTTAAGCTAATACACGAGAAGCTAAATAAGGAAGAGAAGAAGATGTTGGCCATTTTACAAACTGTACAGAAACGTGTGAAAAAAATTGATGTCACTCTAGACAGCCAAATGATGAGCCTTGCAAGTATACAGAGTCTGCAATCTTGTCAAATAAAGCTGGCTGACAAAAATAGTCCTTATGATTTTTCTACGGTTACGGACTCTATACTGAGGGATGTGGAGAATTATTTTATTAATGAGCTACCAGGTTTTATTTGGAGATTTCAGAAAGTGAGGAAAAATCAATCTGGTGACTTACAACATCAAGGAAAAGTTTATTTAGAAGAATCTGTGGAGACAGAAAAGGTAGAGGTAACAGGTTCTGCGACGTCAGGTAAACAGGTAAAGGTGACAGGTTCTGTGGCGTCAGATAAACAGGTAGAGGTGAAGGAGGTGAGTAGGATCCGCTTACACGCCCAGGATAAAGGTGTTGTAGTGGGTATGATGGTGCACAATCAGCGTGTTTATGTTGTACATTGGACAGGTTTAATAGTCTACTGTTATACACCTGATGTTTCACTCAGTCACAAGTATGAACATAAAGGTGGAGAAATTGCTGCTATCAAAGGAATGTGCCTAGCTGGTGAAGGATCGAGACACTGCCATGTTGGTTGTTTGTGACAATAGTAATAAAGCTCTAGTCTGGATCAGCATCGGTGATGACGTCACAATGGTTCCCCACCACACACAACACCTAGATTATGCTCCCTGGGGATCATACAATGACAGAGGGGATCTGATGGTGTGTGATCGTGACAACCACAAGATTCACCGCTACACACATGACGGTCAGACACTGGCCGTCATCAACCTGCCTGATGACGTATGGCCACGGTATGTAACACGTCATGGTGGTGACCAGTATATTATCACTGACTGGGACAATAACCAGGTTGTAATGATTGACCGGAGAGGACAGGCAAGTACACGCTATAATGGGAACATACACGGTGTGAAGCTGGGTGGACCAAGCAGCGTCATCAGTGACCCTCACAGAGGTATTCTGATTGCTGACTTCTGGCAGAATCAGGTGCTGCTGCTGAGGAGGACAGGAGATGTGGTGAAGATACTGGATCAACACGTGAGATACCCACTCACCCTGTATCTGGACACTGACCATCACAGACTGTATGTCTCTGGTACAGACCTGCATTGTGTAAAACATGTGTTTGTATTTAATTATTCACTCCCCACATGCGGCAAAGAACTCACCATGAAAATCACAAAACTGGACTTAAAAGTGGAAATGTGATCATTTCCCAAATTTATATCACATGCAGAAAACACAGTAAATCCAGCTTATCATCAATATTTTAAAATGTTTATTATATTTATTGTGTATGTATATATATATATAGTATGCTACTAATTCATTTTTCCTCATTTTCTTTCATCACGAGCTGTGCATGGCTGCAGCAATTCTCACCTCAAGATGAATTAAAATGGAAATGAAAGCGGAATTGTGACCATTGTTCTCTTACGTCAGACAAATGCAGGTGTTGAAATGTAGAATTTAATAAAAGCAAAAAAATGACACGCATATAGGTGTGAAGCATATCAATATGTGTTTGTAGTAATTAATATACTTTATACAACATAACGTAATTTATACGACACTATATCTATCAATTATAGAATATATAAGACAAAAATGTATTAGATATATTGTGTAAATATGTGATGCTACTAATTCATTTCTCCTCATTTTCCTTCATCCCGAGATATGAATTGCTGCCGCAAATCTGACCTCAAGATGAATGAAAATCATTAAGCTGGAAATGAAAGTGGAAGTTTTTCATCAATATCTTACGTCACACAATTGCAGGTGTTACAGAGCATTTATAAAAAATAATGACACACATGCTGAAGCATATTAATATGTGTTTGTAATAATTAATATACTTTACACAACATAACTTAATATATACGACATTGTATCTATCCATTATATAATATATAAGGTCAAGATGAATGAAAATTGGCCATTTTTAAATATCTAAGTGTGTAATATCTCAAAAAAAGCGTTATTTTTGTGATGGATTTTATTATTTTGTAACCCTTTAAGCGCGGGGACCTACCTCGGACGTCAGTATCTGACATCTATAGACGTCAGATTATGACGTCTAAATTCGATCACCGCGCTGAAACGGTAAAATAGGTATAAGGGCACACCTTGTAGCACACTATAGCTGTGCTCACGGGCATCCACCGTGCCATTCCATACTAAGATGTGTAACTGTTCCGTGTTTTCAAATATAAAGTTTTACTTTTTAATCCATTCTAGTTATCTGCTGGTCACTTGTCGCCACTTGTATATTGTATTCATTCATATTTTATAATCATGTTGTTGTACCTATCGAAAGTATAAAATGATACTTATTTCTGATAACCGTTGGTTTCCACTATGACCTTCCAGTTGTAATTAAACTATGAATGTGTTATGCTTACTGCTCCAGTCACTAGTGTTAACGATTATTGTTTCGATGTATGTTTTCTTCACGACTGATACCACGGTGAAACTATTACATTTGAATTTTCTAAATGTGTTGTATGTATTAAATAATTAACACCTGCATGACACTTGGTCAATATCGTCTTTTCCTGGCCATTAATCAATAATGTTCATCTTTTGGCATAAGTAATAACAACAAAATTATAACTATCCATATGTGATATGTCTTTATGAATTTAATTTTTAATGTAACTAATTAACATTGTTCAGTGAATAGTTCAATGAATAGTTTTTTCAACCATCAATGCATGTACAATAAAGCTTATACACCCTTATCAGCCTAGGTGCCGTTTTGCCACTGGGATGAGTGGCACTTGCAACTTAGATTAGTGGCAAGTGCCACTAATCTGAGTGGCAAGTGCCACTGATCTGAGTGGCAAGTGTCATTCATATTAGTGGCAAATAACAGTTTAGTGGCATTTGACACTAATCTGAGTGGTAAGTGCCACTGATATGAGTGCCACTGATACGACATTCTGATTGCTAGGGCTAGTTATCTTGTGATTCCAACAATAAAATACATGTTTCTAATGTTCTTGACGGTGTTACTTTTTAATTTGTATTAAGTTTTACTTTTTAACATGTGAATTGGCCACCCTATGTTATCCCGATCCTGCATTTTTTGCCATAAATCGTATAAATAATTAGCTGTCATAATTTATGCTCGGCTTTTTTCGTCCTCTGGCCTCTCGTTTTCAATATTCCTCAATAAATCTGTCAGTTCGTTATAATCCCTGGACCTGTACTAGTACTTAACCGATTTATATTGTATTTTAGGGTTTAAAATCAGTCCGTCACTCCGTGTCTACCAAAATATTAGACCTACTGTGTAGAAATTGTTTGTTTTTTAATTTATTTTAAATATTGAGTTAGAAAATTTAAAAATGAACATTTTATTATTATTAATTAATTCCTACGAGACCATTGATAAAATATAAATTACTCAAAAGTGTTAGTGGATTTCATACATGGCAGAATCCGGACTATCAAAATATTTGAGGACTATATAATTAAGGGTGACCTTTTCATTGACCTTGAAATGGGAATTGAGTGAAAGTCTTGTGCTTTTGATGGTTTTTTTTGCACAGGTCAGAAATTAGGAGCCTCACAGTATAGGCTACTTCACAGTATATACCCAGCAAACACGTCGTTGGCCCAATGTTGGACTGATGTTGGCCCAGCGTCGTAGACGATGGGCCAACGTCAGCCCAACATCGGGTCAACGACTCGTGTTTGCTGGGTAGGCCTATGATCATGTTATCTGCACACACGTGTCCCACCACCTTTTGAGGCAAACTTAACCCCAATGCTGTGCCAACGCTGTGCCAGTGCTGTACCAACACTATGCCATTGCTGTGCCAACGCTGTGCCAGTGCTCTGCCAACGCCATGCTAACGCTGTGCCAACGCTGTGATAACGTTGTACCAACGCTGTACCAATGCTGTGCCAACGCTGTGCCAATGCTCTGCAAACGCTATGCTAACGCTGTACCAACGCTGTACGAACGATGTGCCAACGTTGTGCCAACGCTCTACCAATACTGTGCCAATGCTGTGACAACGCTGTGCCTATTGCGACCTTTAAAAAATATCGAAAAAATGGGAAAAAATCATTACTTTTTAACTATTATATTTTATTTAGTTATTCGATCGCCGTGGGAGCGAATAGAATTAACGAAGGGACATGGCAACAGTATTAACGCGACCTATAGTTGTCGATTGAGTGAAAATAAATAAATTGAATAGTTTACTGATAAAATTACGAAACAAACTTTATTTTTCAAGCTCAGTGAAGCAAGCTATTTTTTGAAGAAGCTAAATGTATGATAAACAGTCAATATTTTTATTTATTTTTGCAAACGTTTTTCTTTCAATTCCACCCTAAAAATACACTTTTTAAAGAAATCCTCCATCCAATTAATATATTACAGTGAGACGTTGACCCAATGTTGGTTTGATGTTGGCCCACTGTCTACGACGTCGGCCCAACATCGAATCAACACATTGGGTCAACATCTCGTGTTTGCTGGGATTTGTATCATCAGTTGCGTCGCTGAGGGACGCATCATTAGATTTCTGGGGGGGGGGGGGGGGAAGAAATATAAACAAAAAATTGTTAAAAATATTGGCAGAAACAATCTGATATTTCCGCTCTTCAACTAAACATAAATGTTTGTCTGAAGTTCACCCCCTAAAAAAAAACATATTTTCTTGCAGAGGTAAAAAAAATCTGCGACGCTGGCCCAACATTAAGCCGGCATTGGGGCAATGTATGGTGTTTGCTGGCTTATATCAGTACGTGTAGTGTATATAGGCCTAGCAGCTCTATATAGATGAGCGGTGTACTGTGAGTGTGATTACAGCTAACATGCCGTGTGGATCCGGATGATTCCGCGATTTAGATTGAATCCTGATGTCCGGGTTACTCCGTGCTGTATGCACACCTCTTAACCCTTTGACTTCCAGGCCGGGGTGCATGCCAGGATCCAGATATACTGGTGTAGGAGTTCTATTTTTCGTCATTTGAAGCTGGAATTGCTAACGCAATTTCCAGCTTCAAATGACGAAAAATACATAAATGTAGTATATATTTGACGAAAATTTGTGTCATTTTATGGTTACGTTCATTGACGAATGACGACGGAAATTTCCGTCATGTATGGTAGTGAACAGGTTAAGTCCACAAGTAGCAACCCTTTGAAAGCACGGCTATAATTGTTTCTAGTCTATTTTATAAGCAGATTCAATCATTTATTGGGAAAAAATGTGTTTTTATTTAATTATTTTATATTTGAAGTTTGGCAGATTAGACAGAACATATTGTTTAAATAATTATTATTTTTTTCTTTGTTGTTAGGGTTGCTCATGTCTCAAATAAATAAAAGGTTATAGTTAAAACAGTGACTAATAAGCCCTAGAGGGCTTGGCATGTATGTATTATTATTGTTATACTATTTATTTGAAATTTATGTATGTACTGGCCACTTTAATAAACAATTACTTACTTACTTCAACATCAACATTGTCATTTTTTTGGCCTAATTTAAGCGAATGTTGGTATTTTTTACCCATTTGTAGTTGTGGGTCGCGATAGCCACTTCCAAGTGGCTGAAAAGTTATAGATGAAATAATTTGGCTGGCCAGTGATGAAGTGTTAAAAAAGATAAATATATATTTTTAAACATGTGTTGTTGAATTAATTATTTCGCATTTTGATTGTAGTATAGTGGTGTATGGTGTATATTATTCAAATAATAATAATTATAAAATTACATGACAGGTTCATATAAATAAAAGAAATTAGTGGTCCAGGCTGATTTTGATTTAATCATTACAGCGCTGAAATATTTTTGTATAAACCATGGAGGCCAAGGGCTTTTTCAAATTTGAAATCATCATAAGTGTCTTAGACAGCTCATTCCGCTTCATTTGAATATCTATATTATGGGGTATACGGCCATTATAAATATTTTACTCTTTCTGACGTCTAAAGTCGGTTCCCGCGCTGAAGGTGTTAAAATTGATGCTTTTTTTAAAAGACATGTTAGTATTCAAAAATATCATTAAGCGAGCTGTTACCCAACAAACAAGATGTACAAGATATATTCAGCCAATGTTGGGTTAATGTTGGGGCCCAAAATTAACCCAACATTGGCTGAATATATCGTGTTTGCTGGGTAATTTGTTCAAATAGTCATAATATGAACTGCTTGATATGAGTCGTTTATCACACATTTACTTGCGGTGTTAATTTTGATGAACCATCCAGACAACACAGTAGTAAAATTTAAAAAAAAAACATTCTAAAAATCATTTTCGGGTGTAACTACCAGGGATCGGTTTTATCATGGTTATATTTGTGCGTTCATCAGTAAACAAACAAACACAGGTGTAGCTGTTGGCAAATAAAAACCAATCAAAATAAAACCATTCCACCGGAGACTGATGTTCTTTTATCATTCATCAGTTCATCATATGGCTGTTAGCAGGTCAGGGTCACTGAGTATTTGGACTGACGTCTGGCATTGTATACCACTATTTTAATTTCAGTGTATGTCAGTCAGTCGGTCAGTAAGTTTGTCGGTTTACATGTAGTACCCTATAGACGCAGTGCGGTCTGGTAGAACGCAACAGATATTTAACCGATGTTGGTTTAACGTTGGGCCAGCCCAACATTAAATTAGCATTGGTTGAACGCCTCGTGCTTAGCTGTGAGCTCGTAGAGGCCAGTGAAGAATGGCGGGAACATCACTGACATCGTCTGCTCCCTACCAGCCGCCTGCGCGCCAAATTAGGGACTCGTGCCGCCATCTTGCCTGTAGTCAGGGATACCGCGTGCTGGTTGTCCAGGACACGGCGCCATTTTGTGACGTGGCAGGTCACGTGTTCTCCACGGACAACACTCGCCATGTATGGTGGGCAGCTGACGCGAGGTTACCATGGATACAAAATGGCGGCGATACCGCGTGAATCTGGGATCCGTGCACCAAAACACTGCTGTTTTCCACTTTTAAAAAACGCATTTTACATCAGAGCACACTTTCGATAGCACACAAATGTTAAACCAGTTAAACCCAGATTGTTTGAGAAAAATGTAACGATGGTGCTGCCTAATCCACAGCATACTTTTCCAATGTTGACTTCTGCCCAGTCCGCCAGCTGTAGCCCACAACGTCACTGAAACTGAATATTTTAGCCACATATTGAGACGCTATAGAAATCTGTAGGCCTCAAAGTTTCTTTGTACGCTTATGTCTTATGCTTGGCTGTGATTAGTCAAGTATATGATAGGCCTAATAATTAGAATCAGCAATATTTCACATAAATTAACGCATGCTCAGCTGGTTTTTCTACGTCGCTAAATGTTGTGGGCATTTTATGGTCCTTGGATGATCACTCCCAGTCACAGCCATGTTGAAAAGCATCGATTCCAGTCATAAAATGCTTTTCTCAACCCACGGCCCACACCTCAAAAGTGTGTGGCTTCCCACGGCTCAGTCAGCTGCAGCCTGCATACATGTAGTGTTTACATGTTTGGAGACCCCCCGCAGCGCAAGCTACACCAAGCAGCCGCCTGCTCCGTGGCCTGAGGCTCGAATCATCCTAGCCATATGATTGGTAGAGATCCAGAGATCTCAGATCTCTACCAATCACATGGCCAGGATGTTTCGCAGCGCGTCTGTGTACATAGAGCCACCAGCTTACCATACAAGACTACAACACTGGTAGGCTGCCTGACTGACTGTGGGGAAATTGCTTCGTTACAACGCGAAAACCAACTAATTTGGCAACAATGTCTGAATGGCATGTCAACATACTGGGAATGCTAAAATGCTTCATTTAATCCAGCAGATGTGGCTGAAGTAACCCATAGATAAAAACAATCTCGTGCCAGAATCCAGCTGGTAACACAGAGAAGCTCACGAGAGTTCCACCTTGGCTTCAACTTTTGTTATTGTTTTGTTTAAAATGCGAGCACTAACGAACGCGGCAAGAGAGGCTGTTCAAACTCCTGGGTTGAATTTAACGCAACTAAGGTAGTGTGCTAGTCCCTTTAAGTTAATAAAGAGCACTTGTAAAACGGCATTTGTACAATCAACAGCTTTATCAGCTCAGCTGAACAAACATTAACCCCTAAAGCGCTGAAATAGTCCAATAAATTTATATAAACCAAGAGAACAAAGGTTTTTGCCAATTTGAAATCATCATAAATGTCTTAGTTTATGTACCGGTAGTTATAGCTCCGTTGGAGCATCTAGGCCTACATTAGTGATAAATACTGCAATTTCATAATAAAGTGGCAGAGGGAGGCGTAGTCGGTGCCCCTCCCCCCTTTTTCAAAGTCCCAAAAGGAAATAAACGAACATATTGTTTTTATTTTGGGCCGCAATATGCTCTAAAAAGGACCATTTGAAGTCTATAAATTCAAAATTTTCCGAGAGACCCTCTAGAGCATATCAGAGGCTGGATATATGCCAGCTGGGGACTGGGGTGTGTATAAATTCTAGCAAAAATCGACGCCCCCCCCCCGTCTGTCAATTCCCGGATCCACTACTGTAATAGTTGACCCTTCCAGCGCGGGGACCGTCTTTATATGTCTAGTGGCCAAAGACCCATTACATAGATATTCAAAT
Organism: Flabesymbios commensalis; assembly: GCA_964017125.1. Taxonomy (NCBI): domain Eukaryota; kingdom Metazoa; phylum Annelida; class Polychaeta; order Terebellida; family Flabelligeridae; genus Flabesymbios; species Flabesymbios commensalis. The sequence continues at coordinate 5,532,935 of OZ024904.1, forward strand.
GAATCGGAAAGAGATAACTAAGACGTTTATGGTGATTTCAAATTGAAATGAAAAACCCTTTTTTTATTTCAGCGTTGTGAGGGGTAAGCACTACATAATGAATTATGATTGTACCAATTTCATACACTTTATGACAACCATGACCAAAATTATTAAAAACCATTAATCAGCACCTTATCCTGGTCAGTGGTGTATCCAGAAAACAAAGGGGGGGGGCTCAAAAGGGGAGTGCAAATTCAGGAAATATTTAATTATTTAAACCCTCATGATGCCTCAATTTTGAATCCCTAAAAACCTTAATTAATTTCTCACAAGCTTGAATTTATCATTGTCATCTTCATCCACTACAAGCGGCGAATTGCTGTCGCAATTCTCGACTTGTAGTGGATGAAGATGATTTGATGTCGGTGAAAAATTAAAGAAAATTGCCTTGTGGGACTATTTGTAAAAAAGACATTTTCATTCTAAAACCGTCAGTTTTAGGAAAATTAAGTTTGTTTTCAGGGATGTAAAATCATGCTTTAATGCATCGTTAGGGCTTAAAGGATTGCGACTGGGTTTTAGAACGATCATTTTCACGGAAATATTTTAACCTTTTCAATGCTAAGCGCGACTATAGTCGTTTCTAATTTGTATTGTTAGCCGATCAAATGACTGTTACCTATAATGAAAAGTGTGTTCGAAGATCAATATTTTCAAATGTTTGGTCTCAAATTAAACAAATGTCGGTAATTTTCACCCACTTCGAGTTGTGAGAGTTCAGACACAACTTCAAGTGAGTGAAAATTTAAATCATGCTTGAAAGGTTTAACTGACCCTGTTAATAATGGAATTTAAATTTTCACCGTATACTTGAACTTGTGTCTCGCAAATGCGACCCACAACTTCAAGTGGGTGAAAATTACTCATATTTTTATTTTTTTTGAGATTAAACATTTGCAAATCTTGATGTTTAAACATAACTACACCCATTTCATTCCAGCTAACATTGATTTGATTAAAAACGATTATAGGCCAGTCGCGCGTAGCGCTCAAATGGTTAACTGCGCAGGAGGATGCCAACAAGCTGCCTGTATTACCCTTAAAGCGCTGAAATAATTTGTAAAAAACATCGCAACCAAATGGGTTTTTTAATTTGAAATCATCATAAATGTCTTAGTCAGCTCTTTCTGATTCATTTGAATACCTATGTTATGGGTCTACGGCCATTTGAAATATTTTTGCTCTTACAGTGCGGTGATCGTCGTCAGAATCTGACGTCGTAAGGATCCGGGGACATGCACCCCCCCCCCCCCGCCCCAACTCTGAAAAAAAAAGATAAAATAAATTACTAGACCAACATAGTGGAATTGTTTGAAGGTGGGATTATTTTTTTATTCACATGTCCAACAAAGCATGTCACCACATCAAATGAAAGGTTTTTTTCATATCTGTTTTATTAGGCTCACTTCAATGTACACACTTGTGTATCAAAATAATAAAAATACCAAGGTGTGGGTGGCCCCCTTTGCCCAATGCGCTGGCCCCCTTTGCCCAAGATATTGGGCAAAGGGGGCCACTTTGAGAACAAATTTATTTGGCTTACAAATAAATAAAGGTATCCTTGAAACGTTAAATGAGTCTGTTATATGTATCTACATTGCATGTACTCAACATAGAACAGTCATTGGTTTTAAAATAGTTCGAATATTCTCCTTAAATATCATAGAAACGTTAAGCGGTCCCCTTTGCCCGCCCTTCCCCTACAAATATTTATAATGGCCGTCGACCCATAACATAGGTATTCAAATTAATCAGAAAGAGCTAACTAAGACATTTATGATGATTTTAAATTGAAAAAACCCTTTGGTCTCAATGGTCTATACAAAAATATTTCAGAGCTTTATAGGGTAAGATCAGAATGTTACACTTGGGTATTTTATGAAATAGGGTGGGCCTAATCAGGGGCGGATCTAGAAATTGGAAAAGGGGATCTGATTGGAAAGTAAACATTTAGTTGTCAATGAATGATTTTTCTCAGCAAATATATGGGGAATTATTACTAAAAATTTACTAGGGTAGTGCACAGGGTAGTGCATAGGGTAGTGCATATGAGCTACCATGTGGAGTGCTGGTATTCAGTGCGTCAATAAAAATATAGAAAAACGAATATAATCGTGACCGGCGGTTTAACCCTTTCAGCGCGGGGATCGACTTTAGTCGTAAGAATCTGACGTCTGTAGACGTCAGATTCTTACGACTAAAGTCGATCCCCGTACTGTAGGCCTAAGAGTAAACATAATTCTAATGGCCGTAGACCCATAACATAGGTATTCAAATGAAGCGGAAAGAGCTAACTAAGACAGTTATGATGATTTCAAATAGAAAAAAACCCTTTGGTTTTTGCAAATATATTCAGCGCTTTAATGGTTAAGGATTAAATCCCAAAAGCAAACTCAACTTTTAAATCAAAGGATGTACCCAGCTGACAGGAGACGTTAAATCAATGTTGGCCCCACCATCGCAGTTAAATTGTTAATGTCTAAAGTTTGCATTTCTCGGCATGATGTCAACAGAGTTGAAATTGACTCAAGTTTGGAATCAAAGCATCAGATCCTGGATTGTTAGTTATTGTTAGTTATCACGGATTACCACCAGGTGGCTCTGAAACACGGCAGATGCCGCGCACGCCCGTAAACGGTCTACACGTAGCCACGGGCGCCCTCTGGGAGGGACGGGCAGAACCAAACATGTAAACAAGACCCATCGCACAGCCGGTAGGTACATGTAGGGAGAACTCTCTATGGATCACGGTAGGTAGGGGGAGCTTGTGTATGGATCAGCAGAAAATCTCAAAGAAGGTCAAGGTACGCGGCGGGCAGTGGTAACCATGGTAACAGAGTGTTGTGACCCAGAGCTGACAGACCACGTGACATCAAAGCAGGACCACAGCAAACACGGGGCATTCACCCAATACTGTTTCAATGTTGGTCCACCGTCTTCGACGCTAGCCCAACATTGAAACAGCATCGGTTGAATGTCCCGTGTTTGCCTGGCCACAGTTTGCTTCAGTCTGCTCCAGAGAGTTTGTTTAGCTTTCGTATCAGTCAGGTTTGTAACGGCGGGGCTACAGCGTTGATGATCAGATATTTATCAGTTCATGGTGAAGTATTGGTGATTCGGAAACTAATTTCGCATTACCAAACATTGTTATAATAATTATCCGGTTTTTAAAAAGCATGATCACGTTTTTACTCCTAAGACTTCGTTATGAAGCCCCCAATATTTGATTCTTTCTGTTACACACCCTGCTGGGTCATAACGGATGGATAAATACGATGGATGGATTTTCCAAGAGTTACATTACCCAGAAAACACGTGGCATTATAATTGACCTAACGCTGGCTCAATGGAGTACCAGCGTCGTAGACAATGGAACAACATTGAGCCAGCATCGTGTTAGCTGGGTATGTGTTGGACATTTTAATAGATATGGTACAGTAGACCTATATTTTACATCGTGTATCCATTAAGTCTGAAATCCTCTATGCATGATTTTTTAAATAAAATATTATATTTACTAGAAAGAGTCACAATTAACTCCTTCAATCTGCATTTACCATGGCCATCTTCATCCGCAATTCTCGACTTGAAGTGGATGAAGATGACTTGAAGTGGGTGGCAAATGGGAAGAAAAATATTGTTATTATTAAACAGTTCCATGAAAATGTTCGTTCTAAAACCCTTCGGTCTTAAAAAATTAAAAAAAATTTCAGAGATGCAAAATTATGCCTTGATGCTTCATGGGCAGTTAAAAGGTTACATAATTCAATTTGGGAGATGTCTATTTTTCGCGAAAATAACTCTTTTTTTCTTGTCATTTAAAACTGGAAATTGTGTAAATTCCAGCTTCAATTGATTGAAAAATACTACATGATGATTTATCGGGACGACTGTTATTAACCCTTATAGTGGTGAAATTTTTCTGTATAAACCATGGAGATCAAAGGGCTTTTTCAATTTGAAATCATCATAAATGTATTAGTTAGCTCTTTCCGCTTCATTTGAATACATATGCTACGGGTGTACGGCTATTATAAATGTCGAATTCTCTCAATGCGGAGACTGACAGATTCTGACGTGTAAAGTCGATCCCCGAACTGAAAGTGCCAACAGGGATGCTATAATTATATAATATATTTAAAGAATTAGAGTGCAAGACTTGATATTAGATTACCCCCCCCCCCTTGCCCTTAAAGGGTTAAATCTTGGCTCACCCAGTCCCTGATCTCATCATGATTTATTGTTATAGAGTGTTTTATCGCGTATGTTCTGAGCCGCAGGCCGGGGCGGATCCAGAATTTTGAAAAAGGGGAGTCGGATTGAAAAAATATATGGGCGTTTACACTTTAAATTGAGGCACTACACTAGTCAATTTAGAGTGTCAAATACCGATATTTAGATGAGATGAGGCATTACCCTAGTAAATTCTGAGTGTCAAATACGAATATCTTTCCAAATTTGATCGATTTTGAGGTAATTTAGTTTTGGAAAAGGGAGGGTATCAATCAGGACTTTTTTCCACCCCCCGGCTGACCCCCCCCCCCCCCCTCTGTATCGACCACAGAGATGTAAGGAATGTGATGTAGTGTTACGTAATATGCAGATATGTGGACGACTGTCATTGATGTAAATAGACGCCTGGGCAGCAAGTTAACCCTTTCAGTGCAATAGACGCCTGGGCAGCCAGTTAACCCTTTCAGTGCTATAGACGCCTGGGCAGCCAGTTAACCCTTTCAGTGCTAATCACGACTAAAGTCGTTTTTAATCCGTTTTATTATCCGATCAAATCACTGTTATTGAGAATGAAATTGATGTTTAACCCTTTTAATCCTGAATTTACCATTGTCATCTTCATCCACTACAAGCCGCGAATTGCTGTCGCAATTCTCGACTTGTAGTGGATAAAGATGATTTGATGTGGTTTAAAAATTAAAGAAAATTGCCATGTATTGGTAAATCAGTTTCATGGAAATTTTCGTTCTAAAACCCTTAGTTGTCGGAAAATTAAGTATAGTCTCAGGGATGTAAAATGATGCTTTAATGCATCGTGGGGGCTTAAAGGGTTAAACCATGGAAATATTTTATATTTGTTATTTGTGGTTTAAGCATCAAGATTTGCAAATGTTTGGTTCCAAATTAAACAAATATGAGCATTTTAAATTTTTAAATATATGTTTTTAAAGTAGGCTAGTTTTTAGAAATAAACAGTGATGTATTTTGTAATAGCTATTTTGTTTTCTGCAATGAAAAATATTGTCTATTGTCTTTTTTTCAGTCATTGGAAGTTGTGGACCTTATCGGGCGAGTGAAGGAAAACACTCTCAATAACCCACCATGCCCTATCACCCCCACCCCCACATCATCATCTGTACATCATTTCAACTCATCAATTGACTACAACGTTTTTATCGTATTACAATGTCACTTAAATGACCATTTGTGCAGAAAAATGACGTAAAGTAATAATTTACTGGGTTTTGGGTCGTGGTAAGCGAGACAACTTCAAGTGGGTGCAAATTTAAATTGTATAATGTAGCTCTTTGAGGGCTAAGTGGCACCTTGAATATACATTACGATATCAAATTAGGTACAAAATACCTGAACTCATGATCATGAAATTTAAAAAAATGTTGTTACCACAATATAGGCCTGTTCATTCAATTGTGTTTGTTATTTGACCATACACTGATAATATATTCCACAACACATAATCGTTAACAAAATTATCTTAAGCATTTCAAAAGTATTTTAACCCTTTCAGCGCGGGGATCGACTTTTATTCTGTGGAAGTGATATACGATATCAGGGTACCCACAGAAATTGGGACCTAAAATTCCCTGTATTTTATCTGACTTTTCCCTGTCTATATATATTTATATTCCCCCTGTGTTAGATATCAATAAGCGGCTCCCACCTATGAAATGACCTGAAGGGGGTCTTAGGCCACATGTGTGCACATATAGGCTAAACTGGGTCAGAATAACCTCCTGAGAATGGCGAGATGAATGAGATGACACTGCCCTCCAAACACAGGTTTCGAAATTCGCGCTAGCCCTGGCGGTCCGAGTCACAGATGTTCCCCATCATAACCTAATGTTACCTAATGTAGAGTAGACCTATGCATGCAAAGATTTAGTGAGTACAAATGAGTGAAAAATTAAACTGCATAATTAGGCATATTTTCAACAAATGTTTGCTGTTTTGGAATAGCATTCTTAGTCACAACATTTCCCGCTATGACAAAAGTTATTCCCACCAGATAAAATTCACTCTGTTTTCACTGTATTTCATACAATTATAAAATTCCCTGTAGGGAAAATATTGAACAATTTTACTTGTTTCTCCTTGTCTGTGGGCAATCTGCTAATGTATTATTATTCATTGATTCTTTTTAAGTGGATGTACAGTCAAAACATATATCTCATGCAGCATGCACATGTATTGACTTAGTTGCTGGCGGCATGTTACATCAAACGCTGAATATTTGAGTAAAATTACCCATAATACACTGCAGCTGCACCGTCTGCATGTGACATGCCAGTGGATGTAAAATGCGGCGCTAATGCTGGTCCAATGTGGGCTGAATGCTGTGCCACCATTTTAAACGTTTTCACAGCATTCAGCCCACTGATAACAAGCGGATCAGATCAGAGAATGCACACAGCATGAATGATCCTTCCCAGCAAACACGAGACGTTCAGCCAATTTTGTTGTAATGTTGGCCCACCGTCTCCGACGCTGGCCCAACATTAAAACAACATTGGCTGAATGTCTAGAGTCTAGAGTTAGAGTTACGTTGATTTACCACTTGCATTTTGTATCGCCGAAAACTTATGTAATTACACGAAAAAAAATCCATGAAACTATTTTCACAATACGCATGTTCTTATATTTGTGACCTATGGTTCACGTCATCTTCATCCACAATATATTCGAGTAAAATTATCCATGATTGACTGCAGCTGCATCATCTGTATACACAAGCCAGTGAATGTAATATGCTGTGGCAATGCTGGTCCAATGTTGGCTGATTGCTGTGTAAACGTTTTTACACGTTGGCACAAAATTTAGCCAACTGATAACAAGCAGATGAGATCAGAGACAGCACACAGCATGAATGATACTTCCCAGCAAACACGAGACGTTCAGCCAATGTTGTTGTAATGTTGGCCCACCGTCTCCGACGCTGGCCCAACATTAAAACAACATTGGCTGAATGTCTCGTGTTTGCTGAGTTTCGTGGATTTAACCCTAATACCTTTTGTATTCCAATTTCACAATTAATACGCAATTTTCTTAATTTGTGACCTAAAGTTCAAGTCATCTCCATCCACAATATATGGGCCACAGGCTATGTCTGCTGGGCCCGTGTATTTATCCCTTAGTCAGCTCGTTCCGCTTCACTTGAATCCCTATGCTATATGGTCTACGGCCATTAGAACTATTTTACTATTTCGGTGCGGTTTTTCAACTTTAGATCGATCTAAAGTCGATCCCCAAACTGAACGGGTTAAGTTTGAAACAAATTTCAGACATAGTAAAATGTCATTGATTCTAAAATTTACAAATTATTTGATAATAGGCACAGTTTAAAAAATAATTCAATTTGATCAAAGTAAAATGATTTTTTTGCTGATAGCGCATTTTTTGTGTGCGCACATATGTGTCACCAGCAAGCAAAGGGTTTAACCATCATCTCCTGAGACGTAAACCCTTTAAACCTTAAAGCACTGAATTAATTTGTAAAAAACATCGCAACCAAAGGGATTTTTCAATTTCAAATCATCATAAATGTCTTAGATAGCTCTTCTCGATTCATTTAAATACCTATGTTATGGGTCTACGACCTTTACAAATATTTTTATTCTTCCAGTGCGGGGATCGACTTTAGACGTCTGCATCTGACGTCTACAGACGTCAGATTATGACGACTACAGTCGATCCCCGCACTGTAAGGGTAAACCCTCGCGAAACATCAAAGCATCATTTTACATCTCTTAAGAAGGACTTAATTTACTAAAAATTAAGGGTTTTAGAACAGAACTTCAAGTGGAACTGTTTTAATAGTTTAACAGTATTTTTTTCATTTCATCCTCATTCACTACTTATATTGGTTGAAGATGAGAAATTCAGGCTTGGAAAGATTACCACAGGCTATCGTAAGATTCACATTAACCGTGGTAAATGATTTTCACTGATTTCTCAGTCGATTTTCAACCAATTGTCATGATTTACAAGCAGCATCTTCCAGAGATGTGACGACTACCCTGGAAAATATTGGACAGTTTAAAAATTAGTCTATTTAACATAAAGTAAACAAAAATGTCGCACTCTATAAACCCATTAACTTCGTCTCAGAATTTCATCACGTGTAAAATGGTCTAACTTCTGAAATTCTATGAACTTCGCCGCATGACAATACAATACTGTGTGCAAAATTTCAGGAAAATTGGTTCAGAATTGACTGAGGAATCCGTGAAATTCATTCACCCTGGTTCATGTGAATCTGACTACTAATTTCAATGTTAGTTTAGTGTTGGCCCAGCGTCTACAAGACTACTACGACGTCCTAAAAAATGGCGCGCTGTGTGGATGATCCATGTGTTCCCGCCTGGACTCCACAAGGCCAGCTGCTGGCGAGCTGCTTCGGCACCGCCCACCACGTCAATCACCTCGCAGACACGCCCACCCTGCCCTAATATGGGAGCTGGCTGACAGGAGTGACGTGGAAGACCTAGTGGAATCCCGGCGCCGCCATGATTACCATGGCAACCGCTCCATACATGGGATCGTAGTACTACGCTGGGAGGTGTGAGAGAGCAGGCCGGGTCAGGTCAGACTGAGAGAGTTATGGGTGTTATCTAGGCCAGGTCATAGCGGGGTCAGACGACGGGATGCAGAATCCAGACTATATTTGTAGGTCAAGATGGTAATGTATACATGTAGGCCTACGCGGCTCCACAGCGAAATCGAGTAGCTGACCCGATGCTGGTTCAATGTTGTGCCAGCGTCTACGACGCTGGGACAACATTGTACCAGCATTGGTTGATCGTCTAGTGTTAGCTGGGAATCCGTCACATAGCAGTAATGAATGCTAATGAGACGGACTAACCCTATGCCTGCTAATAGTTGTTTCAATCCATTTTATTAGCCGATGAATCCACTGTCTTTGGGAATTATATGACTGTTTAAACATCAAGATTTTTTAATATCTGGTCTCAAATTAAACAAATTTGAGTAATTTTCAACCATTTGAGGTTGCGGATTGCGGTAGCGAGACACAACCTCAAGTGGTTGAAAATTTAAATAAATTTACTCAGCAGGATACGGGCTAACCTTAGAGGACTTATGTCGACTATAGTCAGTCGACTATGATATTATTTCATAATCTTTTAAAGGCATGATATAACGAGCTTTTTAAAATTAATCATGTTTCAAATATGCGCTAATCATATACATTTAGACACAAATTTAACAAATTCAACTATAATTTTTGGTCACTTGAAGTTGTGGATACAACTTCAAGTGACCAAAAATTGACATTTATCAGTTCAGCGATCTAAGGGATAATCATACAGTATCTATGGTTTTTGTGCGTATTTCATTCTGAATGAGAATAACGGATCACAAATTACACCGCAAAAAAGACATCAGGCCTACCATGTAGAATTTGCACAAATAATTTAAAAAATCTGACCTCACCATTTAGCAAATTTCAAAACGTAATTGCACCGCAAGCAATAAAGACAATAACAGGTAGAATTTGCGCAAATAATTATTAAAGTCTGAGCTACCCACACAGCATATTAGCCAGTTTTAAGCAAACTCGAATTTTACTTCGTTTTTGATCAGTAGAGAAATCCAAAAAGTTTGAAATACAATATATTACCGAATGACATTGTTCTTAGTGCGAAAAAAACAGGTCGAAATGCAACAAAACTATGCAAGGTCACCAGGAAATTTAATAAAATAATATACATAAAATTATGTAGCTAATACAGATCATTTTTTGTCTGGTGTAGCGGAGTAGTTTGCTACACAATTTGGGGCAAATGTTATACAATAATATGTTGATGTATCATTTTTTGCAATGGAGAATAATAGTTTGGCACATGCTTGACTGTTAAACTGCTACACAATATTTTAGAGACAAATAAATACAACTTTCTATATGTAGATAAACACATAAATGTGCATGAGTAAGCCCTTTAAAAATCTCAAAGGAAATGCCTAATATCAAGAATATATAATTCTTGCTAATATGCAAAATAGGGCCTATACACAACACTATAAATTAAATATATGTAGGCCTACAATTGTTTCAATTAAATACCTCCGTCAGGATGGTTGTGGTTTTGATTGTGTTGATTTGTTTGTTGGTTAGACTGTCTGTCTGTCTGTCTGTCCGTCGGATTAATTGAAAAGTAATGAACGGATGTGCGTTATATTTTTCCCAGAGGTCTGTCTCGGGCGAAGGAAAAATCAGCCTCTTGCTCTGACTGACCAAGGAGGTTATTCAGATAGATAACCTCCTTGCTCTGACTCACTCACTGTCTAGTCTAATATAAATTAAGCCAATCGACGTTGCAAACTAGGACAGAAGTACATCCAGAAATCACGAGGCACTGTTGAGATAATGTTGAGCCAGCGTCGCAGACGGTGGCCCAACATCAACCCAACATTGGGCCGACGTCTCGTCTTTTCTGGGATATACCATCCAGCCTCAGGTAGTCAGGCCACTACATGGCGAGTACCAGGCATACCTACCCCCCCCCCCCCGCTACCCCCAGCCAGTAAATTACCCAACAAACACGAAGCGTTGAGTCAATGTTGTATTAATGTTGGGTCGACGTCGAAGATGGTGAGCCAGCATTAAAACAACATTGGCACTACGTCTCAGGTTTTCTGGGAAAGGGTGTGTCATTTTATTGTTGGGCCACAGTATATGACGTCGGCCCAACATTGAACTAACATTGGTTTTATTCGTTTTGTTTGTTGGGCTTCCGCTTTACACTCTCACACAGAGACACTTTGCTATACACGTTGTAGTGTAAATGGTTTTTGCAGCGACGAAAGACACAAGTTTATTCAGCATTTTTACATCATGTTGGCAAATGAATCAGAATGCTCCGTTAGTAAAAGCTGAAGTCGACGCCTGTTAATTTCGCCCCTTGGATGTGAAAGGGTTATCTGCCACTATATGAAGTGGCAGATACACCCTTTCATATCCAAGGTGACGAGTTACCGCTTTCAGCGCGGGACCGTCTATAGAAGTCAGAATCTGACGTCCATAGACGTCAGATGCTGACATCTAAAAACGGTCCCAGTACTGAAAGAATTAAAATATTTACAATAGTTGTAGACCCATAACATAGGTATTCAAATGAATCAGAAAGAGGTAACCAAGACATTTATGATGATTTTAAATTGAATAAACCCTTTGGTCTCCATGGTTTATACAAAATAACTCAGCGTTGTGAGGGCTAAAGGCGTCATTATACAACAAAATGACAGACGTAGGCTGGAGACGTAGACCTACACTGATAAATTTAATCTAATAACTTGCTGTTGAACGTTGGTTGTGACCAAGGAATCTATAGGGATATTGAGATTTCTTGTTGTGACAAACACGCAAGCTGCCATTGTCCTCACCTTTACCTATATTGTTGTGATTTTTTTCATATGTGATCCTTGTGTCATGCATAGATGTGTTTTACCTCTCATGAAAAGCTTCAGATATTGACAAAATTTGATATACAAAATTGATGGCAGTCACTATAAATTTTTCATTGCTGTGAAATATCATTCACACAGCGAGTGACATCTATGGGTAGAGAATGGTGACCCTTAAAACGCTGAAATATTTTTGGAGACTAGGTTTTTATTCAATTTGAAATCATCACGAATGTCTTAGTTAGCCATGTTAGCTCTTCTCGCTTTATTTGAATGCCTATGTTATGGGTCTACGGCCGTTATAAATAATTAATTCTTTACGAGGATCGACTTTAGACGTCAGGATCTGACGTCTATGGAGACGTCAGATCCTGACGTCTAGAGTTGGTCCCCGCCCTGAAAGGATTAATTTACAGTCCCCGTGTAGGCCGGACATACACTGATAATGAGTTGTAGGTTTAATTGCTTTATATGGTATGCAGAAGCTCACCAAATTAAACACAATTTAAATGGACACCGGACAGAAATTTGTCAGGAACATAATCTGGTCATTGTCTACTTAACCCAATCTGATCATTGTCTATTTGACCCAACCTGATCATTGCCGATTGGACCCAATGTGTTCATTTCCTATTGGACTCAATCTGGTCATTGCCTTTTTGACCCAAATATTTCCTCACATTTTTATTTACCTTTATATGTGAATTCGTGAAGGAAAATGTGTTAATTGTATAAAAGATCTCAGATGAAAGTTTAGAACGTCCTATTTTGACGGATAATACTAACTGTTAGCTGTTTTTCATTCGATGAATTCTATTCGTTATATCATGAATTGTGTGATGAGTTGAATCAAGGAATTATTTAACCCTAAAGCGGCATTCACATGTCAGCGCTCAGCTGAGCACCAGAGCGCCAGAGGATCGGAACTAATAAATTCAACTTATCAGTCACTTGAAATTGTGTCTCGCTACCGCGATGCACAATTTCAAGTGACCAAAAATCAGTTGAATTTGCTCAATTTAATTTGAGATATATATGATTATCGATAATTTGATACATATATATATCTGTTTAATCACAACACAAGAAAACAATACTAAAGTCGACTGTAGCCGACGTCAGTTCTCTAAGAGTCAAACATCTACACTCCGTATAACCTCTTTGCCTGAAGTAAGCAATAGACACTGGTTGCTGTTAGTTGATTGTAGTGTAGCCAACCCACTGGGCACACGACGTTGTTGCGACATTGAATCAACGTCAATGACGTTGATTCAACGTCGCAACAACGTCGTGTGCCGAGTGGGAAAGCCAAGAGCATACCCAGCAAACACAAAACATTTGTATAACATTTATACAATGTTGGACCAACGTCGAAGACGTTGGGCCGACGTTGTATAACGTTTGGTATGTACCCACTGGTCACACGACGTTGAATCAACGTCATTGACGTTTATTCAACGTTGCAACAACGTCAGTTGGGCCTGCCTTTGCAGTCCAGACAACAGCAAACAGCAGTAACTGCTTACTTGAAAAATAACCAGTTACTGCGGTTTGCTCGACATCCCAATGTTGTTTTACTGTTGGGCCAGCGTCGTAGACGATGGGCCAACAGTAAAACAACATTGAGCCACTGTCTTGTGTTTGCTGGGACTCTGCATGTGGAGTTGGAATAACGCTGGCTAAAGTTAACCTTGGCTAAAGTTATCTAACATTGGCCGATTCCGACGAGCCAGTTTTTCCAATAATCACTTTTGCACGCTCTCTATCTCTCCCTCGTTGTACCAGATTGTTTATACAAGCTGAAGTGTCGCTGGCAGAGTTTGGCGATATATTTAGTGCTCACCAAGGCCAACACAGTAAATATGCAAGTAAAAAGACAGGAGCGAATTTAGAGAGCCAGATGTGTTTTAACGATAGATCTATTGGGTGAGAATTGCAGGAGGAATTGATATCTTAAGCCTCAAATTGCTGAAATATGTATATAAACCATTGAGACCAAAGGGTCTTTTTCAATTTGAAATAAAAATCATCCTAAATGTCTTCGGTAGTTCTTTCTGCTTCATTTGACTACCTATGTTATGGGTCTGAAGGCCATTATAAATATGTTACTCTTTTAGCGCGGGGACCGACTATAGACATCAGAATCTGACGTCTAAAGTTGATACCCGCACTGAAAGGGTTAACCCTTTTCCCCCTGAGTTATCGTTATTTTTTCACCGACTTGAAGTCTAGACAAAACATTGTTGAATCTTTACGAGTGGGCGGGGAAGAAACTTGAAGGCCAGAGTGGGCTTCAAACCCGCGATCTCCGAGTTTCCAACACTGCACAAGGGCCCTCCCCAAAATACTTAGTAGAAGAACAAGAGAATCGGTACTAGTATTGTATTCTACCCCCGACCAATGAAACAGTGGCGCAGCCTGTGACAAGAGCAGCCAATCAACGCCGTCATTCAGCTGTTATTTAAATTAGGGGTAGAATACCGTACTTGGGCCAGAGAATCAAACAATGTGCTGCATACTGAACACCTATTCTCCGTTCAGTAGGTGGTACCACCTGGCGAATAATAAGGAAGCATTTCTAGTTGAGAAATTGTTTGAATGGATGCATTCCAATTAGGCCTATCGTCTGCAATTTTGTAAATTAAAATCAGAAATTTTGTCATTTTTTTTTCAGCCGTGGGTTGTCTTGAAAAAAATATATAATACATAGTGAAAATAAAAATGAACAACAAATCCCTTCTTAAAGCAAGTAGCTCTCTGTGTGGTACACTTTCAGTCATATACAATTGACAATTCCAAATGTTTGGTCTCAAATTACTCAAATACATGAGTAAATTTCATAACTGCGACACACAACTTCCAAGTATAGTAGGTGAATATTTAAATAAGGTGACTTAACAACTTGAAGTTGATGGTCACAGCAGCAAGTAATAATATATTTCAAAAGAAAATTTAGCTAACATTGACAAACTTACCAAATTTCCCCAAGTGTGACAATATGCTGCCATCCAGGATGCCACCTTTAATTTATCCAGTGACTTTTAGTATATTATTATTAATCTAGGTACCTCGGGGGATTTTTCCTGAAAAAAAATCATTTTGTTATGAATTTTATCTTGGTCTAGCTGTTTTTAGGCTATTGTTCCTGGTCTAAGCGGGGAGTTTGGCCATATAAAGTCCATAAAACAATAGTTGCAACAATTTTTAAAATGATTTTATTGTTCATCATATCACAGACGATACATCATAATAGCTTCCAGTGTCAGACATAGGCAGTGAATCAGTGTACATGTATATAGTCTGTACGACGCTTGAGGAGGGTCCGAAATGAAGTTATTTGCTGAATATTCACAAAACTTTGCAACCATTATTATCCAGTCATTTGGCAAAAACCCTCACAATTTCGCAAAATTCCAGTGAGTATTTCAACAGTTAGACCACTTGACATGTAACGCAATTCTGAGAATAAACTGGACTGAAGTTCATGGGTTTATAGAGGAGCGATATAAACATACATGTCAAATGATCTGTGCATTAGCACAATACAATATTTTTTACAAAATAATCAGGATAGATGCCAAATGACTAGAAAATAATGTTGAATTGACTGAGTTTAAAAAAAAAGCTAAATTTAATTTTGGACAATCCCCCACCGCTGGACAGACTATAATTACATTACCGTTTTATGATTTTTGTCAAAATTACCCATATGGTGCATTACACATAGAATTTATGAGGGAGGGCAATGATTCCCTATTAAGAGTTGATTTATTATTCATCTATTACAAGAATGGAATATTTATGTATGAATGTCATACATATGCAGACCGCCTTGCCATGGTTGGATCAACTTAATATTTTGCACAAGCATAGGCCCTGACCCAGAGGGTGGCCAATATAAAGCTTTAAATCTTAATTAACCTACTGGAAACCCAGCAAAAGAGCTCAATGGGCCTAGAAAACACGATACGTCGACATGATGGTGGTCACGTAGGCCACACGCCTCTAGAGGAGCGAACATATTTTGCGCCACAGGTTATTTAGTATAATACACATCATTTATTAACTCTATACCTCGTTACGCACCAATATGCACCAATAGGCGCCGCAGAAATGATTTAACTTTTTTAGTGCGGGGATCGTCTTTAAATGTCAGAATCTGAAGTCTATAGACAACAGATACTGACGTCTAAAGACGATCCCTGCACTAAAAGAATTTAAAAAATTATGATGGCCGGAGACCCACAACAGAAGTGAAGCAGAAAGAACTTACTAAGAGTGGGTTCGATTTGTTTCGAAAATATTGTGTAGTGATTTTTAGCCAAGCGCCAAATTTATTGGGTTTTTTCTGTCAGCAAAGATAAAATATTTCGCTAATCTATTTCAAGTTTAATTAGCAATTGGCCAAAATTGTGTAGCTTTTTCACTACGCGATATTGACTTATCTACTGACTTATGTTAAATTTTGAAGAGGATGGCAGACTAATAAATTGGTATGTTTGCAGTGTAAATTATAATACCCTGGTACACAGACAGCATGGCAGGCCACAGCATGTACATTCTCAAGATCCTCTATTTATATATATACAACTGAATGGCGAGATGGGATAGGCTGATATAATAGTGTAAGTTCCTCAAAACAGCATTAACAGTTTGCCCATTGTATTGCAGAATACTTGATGCTATGTGTGTACATTGATCCTTGTCCTCGCATTTATTCGGTTTCAAGCAGATTTTAAACCAAACAATATGTCACTGAAATGGATAACATAGTTCATGGTGGATCAGTTATTAAAAAAATTGAACTTGAAAGATGTATATTTAAAAACAAAATAGGAATATTTTTCGTCATTTGAAGCTGGATATTGCATTAGCAATTTCAGCTTCAAATGACGAAAAATCAAACAAACAATTCTGCAGCAGAAGGGTTAATCCCCGGCTGAAAGCAAGTGTCTATTCCCTATAATTGGTTAGCAATGAGGTTTGAAGCGCTCTGTGTACAGTTATACAGTCTCTCCCGTCTCGTCTTCTGTTTCCATCGCTGAACTTTCACAACTCTGCTTAATTTCTGAAAAATAACAAAAACACTGAAACTACTTTGAACTATTACAGCGATAGAATGTTATGTAACCGATATGTTTTTAACTTGAAAAACATCATAGATCTTTATACTTCATTATATTCATTTTAATACATATTTTACATGTTTTATGGGTCTACGACCATTTATGCATTTACAGCCCTTCAGCGTAGGGATCATAGGGCAAAAGTCAATCTAAGTGCTGCAAGGATAGAAAAAAATTCAATAGTAAATAAACAGATTGAATTAGTGATTTATTATTATTGACAAAAAATATTTTTCTTAATGTAGCATTTGAAAAGCTCATTGTGGCAGTATTAAATTGAGAAATTTAATAATAAAACATCCCAGCTTACTTTCTATGATGGAGGTGTAGGCATGAACGGCCGGTGAATCTGGAACTTCATTGAACATAGATTTACCTTCATCACAACATCTCCCTGTCAACCAAACAAAAACAAACAGTCAATTAAAAGGAAAACCACCAAAATACAAACTAATAGAGACAAATTTGTAAAGCTTGCTGTATATACAATTTCAAGTGTTGAAACATTTTAATATTTTCTTTTTAAAATTATTTTTTAGAATAGTGTTGTCTAGTCTTTATGACCGGATAAGATGAGACAAAAGCTGAAAAAAAATTCACTGAATATAATTTGAACAAAGTACTTTTTTATAAAAAAAAAAAAATTATGGTAAAGTGCATTACAAATCAGTTGAACCATTAACCTGCTAAGCGCGACTATAGTCATTTTCTAATTTGTTTTATTTGCTGACCAAATCACTGATATTGGGAATAAAATGACTGTTTAAACTTCAAGTTTTACAATGTTTTATCTCAAATTAAAGAACAATGAGTTATTTTCAGCCACTTGAAGTTGCGACAAGTGGCTGAAAATTTAAATAAATTAACTTAGCAGCATAAGGTTTAATGTTTGACAATTTTTGTCTGACCTAGTCTTGGGTCTAGAGGGATTCGTCCTAAGAATGGTACCCCCATCTCAGCAGCCATCTTCTCTCCACCTCCCGTGGTGGCCGGGAATATCTCACTGGCTTTCTAAAAAACATTAATGATAACATAAGAATAATTTTTTTAAACTGGATAACCACTGAAATAGTCCCATAGGAATGCTACATGTCTTTCTCCAAGAATTTCATTCATTAATTGTATTTTTTATTTATTAGAAGCTGGTATTGGTTGCGAGATATTTAGAGGCCATTTTTAAAAATGGCTGACCAATGGTTTATTAAATATAATTTTTTTTAAATCATCCACAGATCAAAGTACTGTTTGCCACATCACGTTTGGGCAAGGCAGAACGCTTAAACACAGTTTTGATCGAAACATTTCAGATGCAATGTTAATGTAGCACCATTATTTTCATCATGATGTTCTTCAAGAAAGAGTATGTTGTGATAGTATAACATACGTGGCACTTTGGACAAACAAATGCACTCATGTTCTCCACCACACCGAGTATTGGCAGCGCCACTTTCTGACAGAACGAGATCTCCTTTCTGACGTCTAAAAGCGCCACCTCCTGGAGGAATCAGAAAACAAACATTGAAACTTATTATCTCACATATTTTTCAAGTTTTCTCTTTACCCTTAAAATCTTGCGAACTTCGAGAGGTATATCAAATAATTTATCTACAAATAAAAAATTTAAATTATTCAAAATCATTATAACCTGTTGGGGGTTAATATTCACACTTAGCCACACAGCTATTTTTATAACTTGTCCTTCAGATATTGGCTGACAAAAGAATACGAATAGGAAACTTTAATAAAATACGGATCGAGTTTGGGAAGCAATTCATAAACCCTTGTCATTTACTAGTTTTTGTTCATTAGTAGTTGGAACTTTCAAATTTCCACCTTCAAATGACAAAACATTATTTATAATAATAAATCAAATTATTAAATACAAAACCCCATCATCTACTACACAACCATATGAGCAATTTCAGTGACATTTTATTTGGGTTGAACTCTTAAAGAGCTCAAATATTTTTATATAAACCATAGAGACCAAAGGGTTATTTCAATTTGAAATCATCATAAATATCTTAATTAGCTCTTTCAGATTCATTTGAATACCTATTATGGGTCTACGGCCATTCTAAATGTTTTGCTCTTTCAGTGCAAGGACGTGTTTAAACGTCTATGGATGTCAGAATCTGACGTCTATAGACATCAGATTCTGACATTAGTTCGAACGTTTATTCCTTGGCTGAAAAAATGAATAATAATAATGATAATGATAATAAATGGTTCTAAACCATACAATTGGTATTCAAATAAAATGGAAAGAGCTGACTAAGAAATTTATAATGTTTTCAAATTGAATAACTAAAAATATTTCAACATTATAAGGGCTAAATGATTACCAGACCCTTAATGCGCAAAATTAAATAATTTAAATTGTCACTCACTTGAAGTTGTGTCTGGCTACAGCGACCCACAAACTCAAGTGAATGAAAATACCCATATTTGTTTAATTTGAGATGAAAAATTTGCAAGTATTGATGTTTAAACACTCGTTTCTTCCCAATAACAGTAATTTGATCGACTAATAAAATAGATAAAAAACATCTATTGTGATGAAAGAGTTGATGACTAACCTGTGGTGTGGTGATTATAATGGCTCCGTCTACGTTAGCTTTCTCGAGGTACTGTACTACTGACAGATGCTCGTCTGACGTTCCGGGAGGCGTGTCTATCAGCAGATAATCTGTGTCTCCCCAATCTACATCTCGCAGAAACTGCTTTATCATTCCTAAAACATTAAAACAGTTTGGAATACCTATGTTATGGATATAAATTTAGGCTAATGTTGCGCAGGTAAATATTTCACAGAATATTGCTATCTTTCATTACCATACATTCAACAAATATTCAGGTATTTATTTATACACAAATCTGTTGATTAATCTAGCAATATGATTGTTACTGTATCATAAAAAAATAAAATAAAATAAAAAAAAAATTTAATTGCAGATAATTATGTAAAACTATGAATACTAGCTGTAATGACAGCCTTTTCAATCAATCAATTGATCATCGTAGATTCTCAGCAAATCAAAATTAATTTGATTTAATTTGAAGCTTGTCCTGCTACATCCGTATATGTACATACGGTTTTAAGCTTATTTAAAGCCGAAATAATATGTCACTGAAAATGGTAGATGCCAAGTTAGTCAAATAACTCAATTTATAAGATGTAAGTTTTCAAAAAATATAAATATTTTCTTCATCATTTAAAGCTGAAAATTGCTTTAGCAATTCCAGCTTCAAATGACGAAAAATACAATTGAAACAATTCAGCAGTACAAGGGTTGAACGCTGTCTTCAAAATTATTTTTATCATTTGGAGCTGGAGATTATGGCAGTAAATCCGGCTTTAAATGAGTAAAAAATATAATTTGACAATTCAACAGCACAAGCGCTAATTACCGTTTTTCTTTGGTCCTTTCCAAATGACGGCATCATCAGGACTGCCGAGGAGAAAGCCGACAGACATAACACCAAGGTTATCCTCCACATACTACAATAATACCAGCGAAACATAATGAACAGGATATTATTGTACAATCGATGAAAAATATCACTGATGCATCAAAATACACTGATTTCAAACAAACTAAAGTTATCTGATATTTTCTCAAGGTGTGAGTGTCCTTACATCAAGTTTATCCATGCTTTAACATTTAAAGAGCTGGATTATTTTGTATAAAACATGGAAAACAAAGGGCTTTTTTTCAATTTAAAATCACCATAAATGTCTCAGTTAGCTCTTTCCATTTCATTTAAAACCTATGTTATGGGTCTATAGCCATTAACAAAAGTTTTACTGTTTCAGTGCAGGGATCGACTTTCCAGAAGTCAGATTCTAACATCTGAAGACGATCCCTGCACTGTAAGGGTTAAGATACCACTGTTAAGAGTTCACAGTATTATTCTTAATTCCTAATCTCAGTGATTGAAAGATCAATACATGTATAAGATTGATAAATCTTTATGAAAAGAGTTTTTAATTTATTCAAAGCCTAAAATTAGAGCAGAAATTCAAGCTTTTTTTAAAGAAAAAACCATCAGTTGAAAATAAAAATTCTGAAAGAAAAAACTTGACAAGCAATTTTCTGATTCACTCACCACTGGCGACCAGCCTGAAGAGCTATGATGAACCTGGAAACAGAAAAGATGAAGACACACACATTGTGTATCAGTTAAACGCCCTAAAATAAAATATTTCAAATTTTCACTCATTTAAATTTCAAGCGACTGAAAACTACTCACTCTTTAAAATCAAATCATTTATATTTCTTGGTCATTAAAAAGAACTGTTAATACAAATTCCGTTGTTTTAACGCTCGGAGAGTGAAGCTGTACACGTTATATTGCGTGAGTTCCATCAGAAACAATGTGACATTGGCAAGAATTAGTTATCTTTAACTGAAATTATTTTTTTATATTCAGTGAAACATAAAAACTAAAAGGAATTATCAATCATACAAATGAATCTGTAAAATGTCAAGGTAATTTGAAAAAGGGATCAAGAGATTTAACAGAAGCAATTTCAAGATCAGGATCAATTTTTATCAGTACATATTCTGATCTTTATGATACTACATAGTGTCAATAATAAAGAGTATGAAATCTTAAAGTAGGATCTCCTATGAGCAGGCATTCTTATGAGCAGCCGCTCTCCTATAGGAAGCAAAATGGTATATTGTATACAAATGAACCTCCTATAGGCAGTCACCTGTCTTGAAAGGCCACTCTGTCTGTATCACAAAGGTGGCTGCTGATGGCAGGTTCCACTATACTATACCACTATACTATATCTGTAAATGACAATAACTAATACCAGACAGACCTAAACTTTAAGTATTAGTTGTGAGGTGTATATCTGTACAGGCTTAAAGTGATACATTATGTTGTGATGCCGAAAAAATATATTAGGAATAATATTGATGCTGCTTTTTCTAGAATATAGAGGCTGAATCTGATCAATGTCTTATCGCCCCCTTGTATATGAGAGGGTGTATCTGTCAATTTACAAAGTGGCAGATACATCCCTTCATATCCCAGGGAGCATTATGTTGACCAGGAAGAGCTGCGGACGATTCTACTGACCTGTTCTCCTTCCAGACCCATAACACGAGGAATTGACGGGCCGCAGATATCAACATCTAGAAGAGCCACCTGACAAAACATCATGCAATCAGTAAAATATTGATCAGCAATAGAAATCAATACATTAGAGCAGAAATACTTATAGTCTCTTTTATATTCAATTCTAAGCAGGACAAAAAGCATTTCCACTCTGTTTAATTAGCAGATTAAGTCACTAATATTGGGAAGGAAATCAGTGTTTGAATTTTCAACCACAGTTGTGGGTTGTGGTAGCAAGACACACCTTGAAGTGAGTGAAAAGTTAAATAGAATATTTATAGTTGGTGTTAGATATTCACAGAACTTTGATCAGCGTTAAGAAAAATGAGTATATGTTGTGAATTTGCAGAATAAATTTCTATAAATTTTACCTGGATGTTTTCATCGCGAGCGAGACCATGTGCCAGGTGTGCGGAGAATGTACTTTTACCGACTCCACCTTTACCAGACAAGATTACGATTTTGTGCTTGACATTACTCAGGCGCTTTGCGATCTCTTCAACATCTACAAGACAAAATATTGAATAAATTTAACAGTCCTGAGTGGATCCAGAATTTAAAGGGGGGCTGGGGCGTCCAATAGAAAAAAAATGATAAAATGCAGTGTCAAATTGCTTATTTCCTATGTTTCAATTGTAATAGTTTGTTCCAATTGTACTGGCAATATTTAGTTAATCAATAGATACTGATACTTAAATAAAATTGGTTACAATTAATTAAAACTTTTAAATTTAAATTTTTACAATTATTTGTAATAACTGAGATAACAGATAATATAACACGTGTCACATTTAACCATAAGCCATCTCTTCACATTAATGCACCAGTCATGCTAATGGCATATCAGCAATAAAATTAAGTGAAGGACAAATACATGATAATTATAACATGTATAAGGATGTTCTAATTAAATTATGCTTAAACCTTTCAACACAGGGACCGTCTTTATATGGCAGAATCTGACGTCTGTAGCCGCCAGATTCTGATGTCTAAAGTTGATCCCCGCACTGGAAGAATTAAAATATTTATAATGGCCGTAGACCTATAACATAGGTATTCAAATGAAGCGGAAAGAGCAAACTAAAACATTTATGATGATTTCAAATTGAAGGGAAAAACTTTGGTCACCATAGTTTATACAAAAGTAATCTATTAAGTGCTGTAAGGGCTAATGACAGACCAGGGTCTGGTAGTTGAGGGGCTCCCGAGGCACAAATACTCTGGTTCGGGCATCCCTGACAGGCGGAGCCTTCACCAGCCTGCTCACTCTGCGGCCCCGGACAATCTGCAAAAATAAAGCATAATGATAACCATTTATTCTTTAATCCTTTAAACCCTCATGAAGCTTAAAAAAAATTCTAAAAAATTACTTCATTTCCTACACATAGGCGTTTCCGAATAGTTTTTTCTTAGAACTGTTTTAGCAATAGCAATCCATTTTTTCCATTTGCCACACACGTCAAGTCATCCCCTACAAGTTGCGGATTGCGAAGCAATTTGCGACTTGTAGGGGATGAAGGTTTTCAACCTTAATTTCAGACTTGAAAGAAATTAACTGCTCATATTTGTTAAACTTGAAACCAGATTTATTAAAATCTTGATATTTATACACACATTTAATTCCCAATAGCACTTGACGTGATCAGCTCATAAAACAGATTTAAAACGATTAGAGTCTTGAATAGCCGATAAAGGATTAACCTCTTTTACCTGCTAGTGCTGCATGAAAATATTTAAAATGGGAAATAGTTCTGATTTTGTACTATACCCTCCGTCAAATTAAAAATGATCAACCAGGATCGCATGATTTTCAGCAATTTTTCCGTCAATTTTGAACCGATTTCCTTGGAATTTTGCAAGGGCCATTTTCTATTAAATCATAACAGCTGTAAAAAATTCGCAAAATTATTTCCGAAAAAAAAGTTAATTTCAAAAAAAAACATTCCGAAAAGTATATTTCAAGAGATGAAAAATATTTTTCCAGCTAAGTTTTTTTTACTTTTTTTTTTTCTGGCCCGGAAAGAGTTTCTTTTGTAGGCCTACCCCTCTAGCCGATAATAAAGGTTTCCATCATTCAGATTAAATGTGATAACTAAATGACGGAGGGTACAATGGAAAAAATGTGAAAATGAGACTGAAAGGTGGTGTTCAGGCCAATGCACATGTGAATGCACTGCCAAAGCAAGGCCAAGGATAGTAGAATTGTCACACTCATTCAGTTACACTTGTTATTGCCCACATCACAAAATTGAATAAAACCGTAAATCAATTTATCGTTAACAGGTGGTTAATGGGGGGCAGACATATATTCAATATTTTCATGATTACTATCTAGATTACACGTACACTATTAGTATTGATAGTAACAGCGGTCGGCCGGCCACTCCGAATAAAGTAACTGATGAGAAGTTGAGAAATTTGTAAACACGCGTTATACGGGCAATAACGAATGAGGCACAAACTTTGCACATGACTCATGACTGCTTCAATAAAACTGAATAATGTGACATTGTGATCACAAAACAATAATTGGAATATAAACAATAAAATGTAAGACACTTTAAGATGATACGACTGCATAAACATGACACGGTTAGTGTTGGAAGAAGCAAATAAACATTAAATTATAATATGCTGACTTTCAGGTGCGTCGTCTGGTCGATCAGCCATTTTTTGTAGTATTTCAGAGCCACCTGGTGAATATCGGTGTAATTGTAATGACGTCATGGATGACAGGGACGCTGCATTTCGGGAAGCATTTCTGACAGGACTTGGCGCGCTGAAACGTAAATAAACCCACGTGGAGTAGAAAATAAAAATTATGAAATAGCGAGGTGCACTAATTTAGATTGTAAGTAGGCCTATAGTTCACACCGCCAGATATCATCATGGCCCTCGCTTATGCAGCTACCAGGCCAGGAGTGAACAGCATGAGTCGATACTTACAAGGTAGGCTTAAACTTGCAGAAATCAAAACGAAAAAATCTAGACTTTAGACTTCAGTTTAGACTTTTAATTATGTAGATCAAGGCCCTATGTAGGTTAGTAGATCTATGTAGCCTAAATGTTCAAAGTTTCAAATGAACTAGTCTAGTCGAAATTCCGATGATCGTTTAAGCCCATCAGACGAAGTGGAAGAACACGTGCCGTGGTGGGCACACTAAAGTTAGGGCCTATAAATTATAAACACATCAGAGCTAACGTCTATTTTTCGTTTTATGAGATTTTAAAGATTTTAAATTTAACCTAACTTCCTAAGTTACAGATCAGTCTGTTTCGCCAGATCCTGGGAGTGACCTTTTTTTCAATTTGATTGGTCACTGTTAAAAAAATTTTAAAAAAAAATTCTCATTATCATTTTTTCATCTTCCCCTGACATTCCTGAAAATTTGGTGGAATTTTGTTACAGGTGTATTTTCGAAGTTAGACGATTTGCTATGTAGGCCCAAGGAATCTCATGAGATTCGTTGGTAGTCCATAATACAATTTCAAAATCTCAGCTCTTGTTTCACCATTCCTGTAAAATAAACAGAAAATATATCACATGCCAAATGATCTAATTTACAAAATACACAACTAAATTCCATCAAATTTTCAGCGATGTTCGGGTAGCTCTTATGATGAAAAAATGATCCAAGAAATATTTTACACAAACATTTTGAAAAGCGACTGAGAAATTAAAAAAACCTACTCCCAGGATCTGGTGAAACAGACTGTAGAGTGTAGTAGGGCCTAACTCGCCGTCAAATTAACCAGGATCGCATGTTTTTCGGCGATTTCTCCGTCAATTCTAAACCGATTTAACTTCAAATTTTGCAAAGGCCATTTTCTATTCAAATTCTAACAGCCCTGAAAATTTCAAAAGTTAGACCATTTGACATGTAGTAAATTGAAATTACGACGTCCTTCTATAACCTCATTAAACTAATTCTGGTATTTTATCACATGGCAAATGGTCTAACTTTTGAAATATCAAATATTTACCCCCTGTTAGGATTTTAGTAGAAAATGGCCTCTGCAAAATTTAAAAGAAATCGGTTCAAATTGACGGAGAAATCGCCGAAAATCATGCGATCCTGGTTGATCATTTTTAATTTGACGGCGATTATAGTGCATGTAGTGTGTAGTCTACCAGTTAATCAATAGACCCAGGGTAGGGAGGTCCACAATAATTTTTCCTTTTTGAAATATGTTATTTTCAGTATTTTATCTGAAAGTTCTCCACTTTCTGAGCAAAATGGTCGTTAGTCAGGGCCCATTTTTCAAAAAGAGGCATTCTCAAAGTTTGTAAGGCATTTCTTAGTAGAATTTGTCATGCAGTTGTTTTTACACAATTCGGATATGCTGATTCCAAATCTGCCCCATGCCAAGCTCTATTTCTAGTTTTTCCTTTCAAAATTGCAAAACAAAATGGCCGCCAAAATAGCAGATAAGGTCTCAATTATCATGATTATACATCATGTCTGGGTGCACAGCGGACACACAAACTTTACATTCGTGTTCAAAATAACATTTTTGTTTTGAGGAATTTCATGTTCTAAGACCTGGTCAACTATCACGAAAAAAATCCAAGATGGCCGCCAATAATACAGAAAGTACCATAACGTTTTTCTAAAAGTCATAGAAAGTTGTTTTTGGTGGCTAAATATAGGTTTTTAATACCAATAAATCTAGTACAATACAGTAATAACCTCTAACTTTTATATTAGTTACAGGGAAAAATCCAAGATGGCCGTCAATTATACAGAAAGTACTATAACCATTTTTCTAAATGTCGTAGGAAGTTATTTTTGGCGCTTTAATAGTTTTCTGGTACAAAAAAATTACACAGCATCAATAAACTCAACTTCCATGTCACATGTAGTTCCGCTGAATGCAAAAAATATGATTATTAAAAAACAACACATTAACTATGAGGAAATTGCACAAAAGTAGCATGTGTTACTTTCATCACTGTAGCTACATAGGCTTGCTGTGTATATCTCAGATTTGCATGGATGCCATCATCTTGCATAATGATAATGCTAGAATAGTCACCCTCATCAATATGTTGATCATATATTTGTGCAGCTTCTGAATTTATGTAGCGACTCATTGATAAGAGGCCATTGGCTACTTTCTCGTGGTCCTAATTCACACTTAATCAAACTAAATGTGATAGTTCTCTAGGTTGAGCAGGAAGCTTTTACACGAGAACTAGCTGCAGTTGTCCATCAATAAAGCTCCAACCACAATCTCATAGATGTTTATAATATTGTTATCTGGCCACAGCTGTATTTTGTTGCTAAACAGGCCTAAAATACAAAGGAAACAATATCCACTTTATGTGGCAGGGGTTATTGATGAAGAGGATACATTGAAATACACCAATTGGCTTAAGTTCTAGTTCTGGGTGTTTATGAATTAACTTAAATGTCTTTCTTTTAGAATTAATGTGCTGGTGTTGTGGAAGCCATTGAATGGTACGATAAATATCACCAGTTCTAGGTTTACACAGCAAGGCATTGCTATGATGAGTACGTTTCGAAAGCAGAATGAGCAAATTTACATCAGTTCCTACGACTACCACATACAATTTGATTGACGTAATAAGATATAACGTCCCATCATGTACCTCAGTATTTTTCACACTTAAATACCAGTGCTCGTTGGATAGTTGAATGGCATTGTTCTTTACCAAAAGTGGTGAATTTGAACATTGAACTGAAACTGTATTGCCCTCCTCCCTGTACTTTATCTGTTATATATTCATCTGAGATAACATCGCAGTGTGCATGGAAATGTTTTTGATGTAGGATACATGTGTCTTGCATAGATTATTAGATGATCAATGTTTATTACAAAATAATATAATAGATAAGTAATAAATACTCTGTATGAAAGATAATTAATCTACTATGTCTGGAGGAGACATACATTTATAAGGGACCTAAATATCTTCACGTCCATCATATGATTTCATCACTTTATATATGGCAAGATTTATTGTCTTTAACATTGATACCTCTTCCTGCAAAATAGGGTGGTCGCTCCCATACCACTTCAAGACACAACTGAACCTGTTGGGTTATTGTATATTATGTGAGAGTGAGAGCTTATATCTGATTAGAAGCATGCATGACCAGAACCTACTGATTCCACATACATTCTACCATATCACGACCACATCTTTAAAGTTTCTGTATTTTATGTTAATCTTCATAAAAACATCCTGATCGTGCTACGAACGGTACTATTACCTCAATTACCACATATTCTGCATTATATCTTGTTGCAATAGTGTACCCAATAATCTTTGGTGACTTGTTCATGACTATGTGTCTATAGTATTTCTATATCATTAAGTTGCCAAGACTAGGTTAGTTACTAACATCTTCTGAAGATGGTGTATGTTCATACTATTTTTATAAAATAAATTCATCTTCAGTATTTTCAACATTACCCTAGCGTGTCCTCAACCATGAATCTTATATGCCCGAAACATATATAAGTCAACTTATGCACCAAATTACAGATTTCCGATATAGTGTAACTGTATTTTATCATAGTTATTGATGGTGATATCATCTATCTCATTCAAGTTAGGGGAGTAGAAATATGTGTAGCCTACATTACGGTTTTGTGTGGATCTCTGAGCCGATGGTTGGGACTTTATTCGTTCAATTATGTCTGAAAACTGTGTTATCAGCGCATTACCAGGCTTTTGTACGGTATCTATTCTGATGAAAAATATAAAAATTAAGATAATACTATTATCATGATTATGTAGATTGTCAATCCGATTTACATAATTTGTATGTGATGTGCACGTTTTAACCAGCACAATATATCTAGTTACTAAGATCATAAATTGTTAAATTTAAATGACTTCTTGTCTCAATAGGAACGGAACATGTATGTGTGTCATTATTGCCATAGTTATGCAGACCACCTTGATGGATTAACTTTATGTTTTGCTAAACCTTAGTACAGGGCTTGGGCAGGAGGGTGCCATCCGTGGCCAACGCACATTTAAATTATTAATTTATTTCTTCTTTACGGTACTGTAAAAACACGATGCAGGTGGATATCACATAGGCCACATACTAATAGGCCTATTACGGATATATGGTGAGCGACAGGTTATCTAGTACCGGACAGTGATCAACAATCATAAAAAAAAATTGTCAATAGTCTAAACATTTTTACAACATGCCGGATATTAGTTTGTTTCCCTCGGCTTCTAAATGTGAAATGATGACTTTAATAAACATTAGTTTTTTCCTCCATAACTTTATGAAATATATAGATGTTATCACGACTCTTAATTGATTTCCCGGGGGTGTGAAACCTATATGTAGACACCAAAAACACATCTATACGTTATTTGGAAGCAAAGTTATAGTACATTGCCTTGCAGTGGCGGCCATTTTGAATTTTGTCCTCTAGCGGCAAACGCACAAGGTGAAATTTAGGGGACTTTAAGTATATTGCTCAGATGGGTTTTAATACACCGAACTGATGTTTTTATGTTCATTGTAATCCAAGCCCCGATGTAAAGTTGTGACATTTTCACTAATTTTGGCGGCCATTTTGTTTTTGAATTTTGAGTAGGTAAAAAAAAACATATAGCTTGGCATGGGGCAGATTTGAAATCAGCGTTCCCAAATTGTGTAAGAACAACTGCATGCCAAATTCTACTAAAAAATGCCTTACCAAGTCAGAAATTTCGAAAATGGGCCCTGACTACGTTGTTTTGTGACGATCGCTTTATTAGTTCCCGAGATATGACATTTTGAAACCTCATTTTTTAGAAAAAAATGATGAAAAGTAGACCCCCCTTAACCCTTACAGCGCGGGATCGACTTTAGACGTCAGAATCTGACGTCTGTAGAAGATATATTTTTAAATACATAGACGTCTGATAGAAGATATATTTTTAAATACATAGACCATATCCCAGCAAACACAAAACATTTGTAAAACTTATAAAAAAATGATGTGTTTTGTGTTTACTGGGATTGTACTACAAAATTAAATTAATTGAGAATATAATAACATTTAACAGAACATTGTGGTATTATATTTGGATGGGAACTTGCTTTGCAAGGGTCTTGAATGAAATCGTTTTTTTTTATTTAAACAACAAAATATACATTTAATATTTACAATATAAATGCAGGTTATTTTTGGCTAAAATGGGTATTATTGATAAATATTATTTGAATGTTCAATTTGTTTATCATGTTTATAGCTGGAAATTAAATCACCTTGCTATTAACTCCTACAGCGCGGAAACCGACTTTAGACGACAGAATCTGACGTCTGTTGACGTCGGATTCTGACGTCTAAAGTCGATCCCCGCGCTGTAGGCCCACATAACATAGATATTCAAAAGAGCGGAAAGAGCTAACTAAGACATTTATGGTGATTTGAAATTGGTCTCCATGGTTTATACAAAAGTATTTCAGCGCTTTAAGGGTTAAAGGGCTGTATATTTTTCTTTTTTTAACGCAGATACACCCTTTAATAACAACGTGGCATTTTTTTTAAATAACGTGCACTCAGAGTGTTCAAGTCGGAGACCGATAGTAGATAAGCTAAAAAGCTTGCGTTGTAAGCTATTTTATAACTAGGCCTATAAGTAATATTTTTTAGCCTAAGGGTTAAAACACAGAATGCCTACTGTAGTCGACATCAGTGCTCTAAGGGTTAAAACACAGAATGTCTGCTATTATTGAAAAGTAGACCCCCCTTAACCCTTACAGCGCGGGATCGACTTTAGACGTCAGAATCTGACGTCTGTAGACGTCAGATTCTGACGTCTAAAGTCGATCCCACACTGTTAGAATAAAAATATTTCCAAAGATCGTAGACCCATTAACATAGGTATTCAAATGAATCAAAAGAGCCAACTAAGACGGTCATGATGATTTCAAATTGAAAAGACCCTTTGGTCTCCAAGGTTTTCATAAAAAAATCAGCGTTTTAAGGGTCAAACATGTGGTAATTGGAGTATTAAA
This sequence comes from Flabesymbios commensalis, assembly GCA_964017125.1. NCBI lineage: Eukaryota > Metazoa > Annelida > Polychaeta > Terebellida > Flabelligeridae > Flabesymbios > Flabesymbios commensalis. The sequence continues at coordinate 5,563,911 of OZ024904.1, forward strand.
AGGGCACCAAAATTTTAAGCCAAAAAACACACAAAAAAAAAAAAAAAACCACACACATTTAGCTTTCCCATTAAAGTTAATTTTATGTTAGCACCGGCGTGCTATAGCAAATGAAGTCAAGACTCTTTTACTGCAGCTGTTTTTATTCACATTAGATGAGTCTTGACTTCATTTGCTATAGCACGCCGGTGCTAACAATAAAATATCAGTTGCATGTCTTGGTTTCAAAGGTTGTTGTCTCTCAGGTCCCTGGGCCAGGGACCTAAACATGATAAAATTGACTTTTAAATGACGTCATAAATCATTGTAACAAAGCCGCCGGGATGTATCTTCTCGCATCCCAACAAACACGAGACGTTGAGCCAATATTGGTTTAAGGCTGGACCAGCGTCGGAGACAATGTACCAACATTAAAACAACATTGGCTCAACGTCTCGTGTTTGCTGGCATGGCGGGTCCGGTCATATTATAGGCCATATTCTGTTTAAGTCTTTAACTCTTGTCCTGCCGATAGAATTGTCGGTCCAAGTCTCGTATTCTACCCCCGACCAATCGAAGAGTGGTTCAGCCTGTCACATGACGAGATAAACCAATCACCGCTGTTATTCAGTTGTTATTTAAATTAGGGGGAAGAATACGAGACTTGGGCTAATATAACAATAATCCTGATAGAAGATATATTTTTAAATACATAGACCATATCCCAGCAAACACAAAACATTTGTAAAACTTATAAAAAAATGATGTGTTTTGTGTTTACTGGGATTGTACTACAAAATTAAATTAATTGAGAATATAATAACATTTAACAGAACATTGTGGTATTATATTTGGATGGGAACTTGCTTTGCAAGGGTCTTGAATGAAATCGTTTTTTTTTATTTAAACAACAAAATATACATTTAATATTTACAATATATATGCAGGTTAGTTTTGGCTAAAATGGGTATTATTGATAAATATTATTTGAATGTTCAATTTGTTTATCATGTTTATAGCTGGAAATTAAATCACCTTGCTATTAACTCCTACAGCGCGGAAACCGACTTTAGACGACAGAATCTGACGTCTGTTGACGTCGGATTCTGACGTCTAAAGTCGATCCCCGCGCTGTAGGCCCTAAGTGTAAAAATATTCCTATTGGCCGTGGACACATAACATAGATATTCAAAAGAGCGGAAAGAGCTAACTAAGACATTTATGGTGATTTGAAATTGGTCTCCATGGTTTATACAAAAGTATTTCAGCGCTTTAAGGGTTAAAGGGCTGTATATTTTTCTTTTTTTAACGCAGATACACCCTTTAATAACAACGTGGCATTTTTTTTAAATAACGTGCACTCAGAGTGTTCAAGTCGGAGACCGATAGTAGATAAACTAAAAAGCTTGCGTTGTAAGCTATTTTATAACTAGGCCTATAAGTAATATTTTTTAGCCTAAGGGTTAAAACACAGAATGCCTACTGTAGTCGACATCAGTGCTCTAAGGGTTAAAACACAGAATGTCTGCTATAGTCGACGCCAGTGTTCTAAGGGTTAAAACACAGAATGTCTACTGTAGTCGACATCAGTGATCTAGGGGTTAAAACACAGAATGACTACTGAAGCCGACGTCAGTGCTCTAAGTGTTAAAACACAGAATGTCTACTGTATTCGACATCAGTGCTCTAAGGGTTAAAACACAGAATGTCTACTGTAGTCGACGCCAGTGCTCTAGGGGTTAAAACACAGAATGTCTACTGTAGTCGACATCAGTGCTCTAAGGGTTAAAACACAGAATGTCTACTGTAGTCGACATCAGTGCTCTAGGGGTTAAAACACAAAATGTCTACTGTAGTCGACGTCAGTGTTCTGGGGGTAAAACACAGAATATCTACTGTGATCGACATCAGTGCTCTAGGGGTTAAAACACAGAATGTCTACTGTAATCGACATAAGTGCTGTAGGGGTTAAAACACAAAATGTCTACTGTAGTCGACGTCAGTGTTTTGGGGTTAAAACACAAAATGTGTACTGTAGTCGACGTCAATCTTCTGGGGGTAAAACACAGAATGTCTACTGTAATCGACATAAGTGCTCTAAGGGTTAAGACACAGAATGTCTACTGTAATCGACATAAGTGCTGTAGGGGTTAAAACACAGAATGTCTACTGTAGTCGACGTCAGTGTTTTGGGGTTAAAACACAGAATGTGTACTGTAGTCGACGTCAATCTTCTGGGGGTTAAAACACAGAATGTCTACTGTAGTCGACGTCAGCGCTCCAGGGGTTAACCCTTTCAGCGCGGGGTCGTCTTTATGCGTCATAATCTGACGTCTGTAGACGTCAGATTCTGTCGTATAAAGACGGTCCCGGCACTGAACGAATTACAATATATATATAAATTGCTGTAAACCCATAACATAGGTATTCAAATGAAGTAGAAAGAGCTAACTAAAACATTTATGATGATTTGAAATGGGAAAAACATGGTTTTCACAAAAATATTCGTGAAGGCTAATCCTTTTTATTAGCACTCAAAAAATCGCACCATTTAAAGGGACTCAATCAGGCTAATATCTTCAAAAAATCGTTGATTTTATTTTGGCTTCTTAATATGACCATATGATGTAAACATGTCCATAGACTAGAACTGCAAAAGTTTTTAATTTTTGTGCCGCGCATTCACCAGTTAGGCTAGATACAGAGACGAAATTCGCGTATTTCTTATTTTGGACATGCATGTCCGAAATAAGAAATCGGGAATCTCGGCTCTATATCTAGCCTAACTGGTGAATGCGCGGCACAAAAATTAAAAACTTTTGCAGTTCTAGTCTATGGACATGTTTACATCATATGGTCATATTAAGAAGCCAAAATGAAATCACCGATTTTTTGAAGATTTCAGCCTGATTGAGTCCTTTTAAAGGTGAAATGTCCCTGCGTGAAGATCAGCATGATTTACAAATACAGTGCCACCAATTTCAAATATGAATAATTTCACTCACTTTAATTTCACTCGCGTCAGCGAACACAGTTTAAAGTGGGTGGACATTTAAAATTTAGATACTTTGGCTTTTAAAGAGTTTTTTACATCAGCGATTACATAAAGCTCACAAGGTGCCAAATAAAAACATAATGGATTATTGAATTAGCATTTGTTGTAGGGGGTCAGGCCAAAACATCGATCTCGGGTTAAAGACTTAATTCTTTAAGTTGGGAGGGGTGATGATTAACCCTTTCAGGTCGGGGACCCACTTTAGAAGTCAGAATCTGACGTCCATAGACGTCATATTCTGACGTCTGAAGTCGATCCCCGTGCTGAAAGGGTAAAATATTTATACTGGACGTAGACCCATAATATAGGTATTCAAATGAAGCTGAAAGTGCTAAGGCATTTTTGATGATTTTAAATTAAAAAAACCCCTGTGGTCTCTTGGTTTATAAATATGAATATATTTCGGCGTTTAAATACCCCCTTAAGCCCTCATGATGCATTAAAGCATACTTTTACACATCCCTGAAAACAGACTTAATTCTCCTACAACGAGGGGTTTTGGAACGAAAATTTCCATGAAACTGGTTTACCAATACATGGCAATTTTCTTCAATTTGTAAACCACCTCAAGTCATTTTCATCCACTACAAGTCGAGAATTGCAATTAGTGGATAAATATGACAATGGTAAATTCAGGCTTAAAAGGGTTAAAGGTTAAGTTTGGGAGAGAGGGGAGGGGGTGGTCATTAAGTAGTCGATTAGGTTTCCTATTATACCTTTCCATATCAATATTTTTGTAACCAGTTTTTAAAAAGATTCATTTTTGCTAAATCTGCAGCACTTCTCTACATTATATTTAAAATCGCATAAATCTAAGTACTTTGAAATTACTTTAAAGTGTGGATCGCGGCAGCGAAAAACAAGTTCATTTAATTCAGTGCTCTTATGGTTACTTAGCAATCTATTATGCAACACGTTTGTAATTTATCTAAATAAGTTAACCTTTTAAGTGCCATGAATAGCATAATCAGCCTTTAAAAATCTTTGATATGTAGGCCTACGAATTCAAAATATTTGATCTCCGATTTCACAAATCTAAGCAAAATAACCATTTACAATTTCTCGTAAACATGGTAAACAAAACACAACTTCAAATGGATGATAATTTAAACTTCATAACTTGGCGGATAAACGGTTAAAATTTCACCGATCAGAAATTCCATCAAAATAATAGTATATCAGATATATCTAGCGGGTAGAGGGTTAAGTACCATTTTCATTCATTGTGTGGCTCGAATTGCTCCAGGAATTCACACCTCGCAGTGAATAAAAATTACCGAATTTGCATAGAATCAATTCGCTCCAAATATCTCAGATGAAATACATATAAGTCTCTGGGAAGTAAGGGGTCAATGCTGATATTTTTCCAATTTATAATAATCTGCAATGATTTTTTTTGTCATGTTTGTAGAAACTCGACATATCCTTGGCGGTTAAGAGGTTAATGGTGACATTACTTATTTTTTAATAATCTGTACCGCCTAGCCTTTTTTCATGTTTGTGGAAACTCGACAAACCATTAATTATTTACTGCCTGTATCCTTTACCATTATAATCTGTCAATGACTCCGTGACTGGCTGATAATCGCCTTACATACATCGCGGAGGGGGGAGGGTGGGTGTGCTACCAGTTGATCCATTTGTGAGTACTCGGCTTCCGATCCAGAAAACACGAGACTCTGACCCAATGCTGCTTTAACGTTGGGCCAGCGTCGTAGACGCAGGCCCAACGGTAAACCAGCATTTGGATCGGCGTCTCGCTCTCGGCTGCCAGTCGGTTAAAGTACCTCCTTTATTAGCGTGATATACGTGTGTGTTACGTCATCAGTACCTGTGTGGTACGTAGCGCCCGTTGCCAGCCACTGCGCCGTTGAGGGGTGACCTATTACAACCAGAGGTCACCAGTAGACGCGTAATAAAACACAGCCATTTATATATAGGCGCGTTATTATCGATCTTCATTTCGTTCATTATATGCACAACATGCACACAAACAAATAAATGATCCCATTACACGATATTTTAGGATATTTAGGTTTTGAATGGAGGTTATTTTTTTGTATTTTCGTCGCCGTAGGGCTTGTAGTGTTAACGATCGTGTAAGAGGCCAGGGAGCCTCGTTTTGATCTTGGTAGCGGTAACCAAGGCTGCGACAAACATATGGCGTGTAGTTAGTGTGGATAGACCCCGGTATAACACGGCGTGAGGGACAGAGGGCGACCTATCTACCCTGCTATATCTACCCCTGCTATCTACCCCCGGGAATCTACCCTCAGGACATCTAGCCGTACCCTTAGTCACTGTGAGTAGTCATTATATTGACAGATAGGGCAGTACTAACGTCTTAATAGTCACACACCCGTTACTATAGCCGCCATTACCGTTTGTATCCCACTTTTGATGTGATGTTTCTGCCGTTTTTTGTTTTATAATATTATAAGCACGTAGCAACATTGAATTTTAACCTGCTTGCTAAGTGTTAAAATATATATATGCTACAGTAAAGTAAGTACGTCATATGTAATTAATATTATTATTTTTTATTTAGTTTGTACAAATTGCAAACAATTTTACCGCAGAGCATCGAAACAATTTTTAAAGTTGTCAGATTATTATTAATAAATTGAGTCAAATATACACAAGATTGTTAGGCCTATATCACATTGCATTATAATGTTAGACAATATGCACATATACTCCACACAGGCATGAGACGATCACATTGCCTAGCAATGGGGATAAGGCGTTGACCCATTGTAGTTTTAATGTTGGCCCAGTGTTGTAGACAGGGTGGTCAATCATTAAAATGCTATTATATTTTGCAGAAATTGTAGATTTGCTATGATATCATATAATTATGATAATTTTAAACTCCAATATAACCTCACATAGTGTGATGTCACAGGTTATAATGTTGTCAAACCTTATAATGTGACGTCATAGAATGGTATGTTGTTCATTATAGTGAATGTGACGTCACATGCAGAGGCTTTGAATAAAACCTGATATAATTATGATGATTATAGACTCCAATGTAGCAGCACATAGTGTGATGTTACACATTAAAATGTGACGTCATAGAATGGTATGTTGTTCATTATCATGATTATAGTGAATGTGACGTCCCATGGAGTGGCTATGCATAAAACTTCATAGTGCTACACATTATGATATGATGTCAGAGAGACTGTAATACCTCATAGTGCTACACATTATGATAATATGATCTCACTGAGACTGTAATACCTCATAGTGCTACACATTATGATGTTACAGAGACTGTAATACCTCATAGTGCTACACATTATGATAATATGATCTCACTGAGACTGTAATACCTCATAGTGCTACACATTATGATGTTACAGAGACTGTAATACCTCATAGTGCTACACATTATGATGTCACAGAGACTGTAATACCTCATAGTGCTACACATTATGATATTGTGATGTCACAGAGACTGTAATACATAGTGTGGTGTGGTTGTTATCACACATGTATCATGGATATCATAGTTGTAGTGATATGGTTATGATGTCACCGATATAATGTGACGTTAAATTAATGTCGTCTTGAACTTTGTGTGCACAATGAGAAGTTTTATCTCAAATACCTGGAAAAATATCAAATTTAAATAATAGTTTATTTTAATAAATTTATGTTCACATTGCGGGTAATTTGGAATTTTAAATTATTGACCGTTCTTTAATTTTTTAGTCCCTTGAAGTTGTGTCTCGCTACCGCGATCCACAACTCAAAGGAGGTGACAATCACTCATATTAATTTTGTTTAATTTGAGACCAAACATTTGGAAATCTTGATGTTTAAACACTCTCAATATAAGTGATTTGATTGGCTGATAAGATTCTAGTCGTGGTTAGCGCTTAAAGGGTTAACCGTGTACATACCATTGCAACAGAGGCTGTGATTTATGTTTATTATATTCACCTGTATGTTAGATGTAAAACCTAATTCTTCAAGTTAGGGGTTCAGGGGGTGGTTAGTAAGACTTATTTGACTATAAGAGCTATATTATATGCCCGTCAATATTCGACTTGCTATTTCCATATCCTCTGTTATAAAACTGATAAAATTACACTGACATCAACAATTCTCAACTTAAAATAGGTGTGTCGTCAAAATTCGCTGGGTATACACATTGTGGGCCCACCGGCATGCGCTGCATGGTCAAGGTCTACAGGTGTGGGGTCCGCCGCGATGTAGATATTATGGTTCAGTGAAACAAAACGACTGCTTTGGGTTTTAAGGGGGGTGGTGGTATCTTCCAAAACTTGAATAATCAATAATTCCATGTTTTTTTCAATTCTATTTTTTGTATGCATGATCAGGGTACCACACTAACTGACTAGAAACAGATTTATTACGCCATTTCCTCTCTTTCACAATGCTTAATTCCCAGTTCATATCTCGGCACCATTGTCCATTTCCAGTCCGATGCCTTTATAGCATGCTTCATTTATCATTCACTAGTGTTCACTTCGATCTCTATATTAGCCTGACAACACGAGACGCTGAACCAGTGTTGTTTCAATGTTGGTCCAGCGTCTGCGACGCTGGCCCATCGTTAAAACAACACTGGTTCGAAGCCTTTGTTTGCTGGATCCATACTCTGACAATAGCAGAATCAATGTAACTGTGAGTGTGGCCACAGGTGGGGTGTGCATTATTCATCATCTATGGAGCATTTAATACTCTATTCTATTATAATGTTTCATCCGCCAAAAATGTGTTGATTTAAATAAAATATCAAAGTATAATATTTCCTATGAAAGTTCAGAACCTCCTTATTCTGGTGGATTACACAATGATACAATTTTTTAATTCGATTTTAAAAAAAAATTATATTAAAAATATTATGTATATTGCATTAAGGTAGCTTAAAAGATTAACACATCGCTACGCGCGGCTATAATCTGTTTATTAGCAGGTTAAATTACAGTTATTGGGAACAAAATGTGTTTTTAGATATCAATATTTGCAAATGTTTGGTCTAAAATTATTACAAATATGAGTAGTCATGGACTAAGACATACCTAGTATATGTGATTTACTGGTAAACATGGCAAGCGATCAATGATATTCATGTCACGGAGAATATATATTGACCTATAGATGTTATAAATTATAGATGCAGACAATAATGTAGCTGTGTTTATTATGGTGACGGTCGACGGGTTGTGACAGTGCAAAGTGTCATCAAGCCCCATATCTGAACCGTTATCATCACCAAATGTCATCATAGAACCAGATAAGCCAGCAAACACAGCAAACACGATACATCAACCCAATGCTGGTACAATGTTGGTCCACCGTCTACGTCGCTGGCCCAACATTGTACCAACATTGGGTCGATGTATCGTGTTTGCTGGGTAATTAACATGAAGCGATGATCCAATGTTGAAACGCTGGCCCGACATTGAGCCAACATTGGTTCAACGCTTTTGTGTTCGCCAGATAGGAAGGGCTGGATCAGGGGGTGTATGGGTGAGGGGGGGGGGGAGGGTAGGCCTGGGCCTACCCATTCACACCTGAGCGAAGTTAAGCACATAAAGGTGAAGTGTGCTGTGCCAAACGAATTTTTAAATATATTCAGCTGGGTTTGATATTGGGTTTTGAAAAGAACATGTGTCTTGGTCAACAGCTACACACCAGAGCTCTTTGAGATACTGTAGATCTGGTAATATTATTATTATAATAGCGCTATTGAAGAAAAATGAAGATTAGCGAATTTTAAACTTGAAAAATCCCAAAATCTGAAATTCGCGAAAATATAAACACGCGAAAATTACCAGATCTACAGTATTCAATTGACATTTTCAATCACTTAACCCTTTCAAGCCTGAGTTTTAAATAGTCATCTTCATCCAGTACTAACCGCGAATTGCTGCCGCAATTCTCGACTTGTACTGGATGAAGATGATTTGATGTGGTTTAAAAATTAAAGAAAATTACCATGTATTGGTAAACCAGTTTCATGGAAATATTAATTCTAAAACCCTTAGCTGTAGGAAAATAAAGTGTGTTTTCAGGGATGTAATATGATGCTTTAATGCATCCTGGGGGCTTAAAGGGTTAATAACCCTTAAAGCGCTGAAATATTTTTGTACAAATCATGGAGACCAAAGTTGTTTTTCTTTTAATTTGAAATCACCATTAATGTCTTAGTTAACTGTTTCCGCTTCATTTGAAAACCTATCTTAAGGGTGTATAGCCATTAAAAATATTTTAATTCTTTCAGCGCGGGGAACGTCTTTACTACCGTCTTATTTACTATAGTCCACTTACTAATGTTAATTATGTCGAGTGGAGCAATTAACAGAATCTGCGAAAATAGGTTCAATTTTGCAAATGTTTTAACAAAAATGTTTTAATTAATGTAATTTGTGTTGAAAAAAATGTAATCAAGTAATCTTCAACATAATTGTGATCCAACGTATGATCGTGTTTCTGCGTAATGAAACTAATACAATTCACATTGTATTTTTTGCCAATTTCCCTCCCCCCCCCCCCCCCCGAAAATTATTCCCACAAAGATACAGTTCTAAATAAACCCAAATCAGCCCAGGAGACGTTGATCAAATGTTGGTTTAATGCTTGCCCAACGTCTGCGATTCTGAGCCAACATGTAACCAATACTGTGTCAGCGTCTCGTGGTTTGCTAGGGAATATATATTGCCTTTAAATTGAAGTGTGCAAACCACACAAAACGTATACACCTGGAATCTAAACACTCCGCACATAAGTAGATACTTCAGAACACTTGATTCATGCAATTATTGTAGGCGGTCTATGTAATGCGTAGATTGGTGGCAAGTGCTTCAAGCACACGTCACGCTGTATATAAATACTGTAAGTTGTATCCCAAGTACTTTTACTGAGAATGTGTGATATTATTTCAATTTTTCTCAATGGAAAACCCCATCCATACGAATCTACGAAAAATAATTATTCAATTTCTTTGAAAAATATCATAGAAATGTAGGCAGCCTCGATTAAACATATAATAGGGAGAGGGGCTGGGGGAATTGATGATTCGTTCTTTATATCCAATAGAGGGATCATTAACCCTAAATATTTATTTATTTATTTATTTATTGAGACATATTTATACAGGGTGGACATTATTAGCAGTCAGGCTTTTTTTCATATGTGCCCTGTGTTGCTTTTGTTATATGAAAACAATCATTCAATTATATTATATAATACAGATAAAACAAGTATCAATGTTAAAACACATAATATAGAAATGTTGCCCGCGCCAAAACCATAAATAAAAAAACTACTTATCAAAGAGACACAACCAGGTCAAAATCATCAAAAAATAAGTATCTCCACCTTGCCCCCCCCCCCCCCCGATACCTGGAAAAATAGAAAAAAAATAGAAAAAAACATGTAAGCCTCTAATCTCTAGCACCGAGACTTAACCCTTTATAGTCGTTTTTAATCTATTTTAATGGCCACTTAAATTGCAGTTATTGCGAGCGAAATGAGTGTTTAAACATCAAGATATAGGCCTACAAATGGTTATACCCGCCGTCAGATTAACTTGTATCGCATGTTTTTCGCCGATTTTTCAGTCATTCTTAACCGATTTTTATGAAATTTTGCAAGGACTATTTTCGAGTCACGCGGCGACTACCGTGAAATTTTCATAAAAAAATATTATGTAGTTCAAGTTTGACCATTTGACATGTAGTGAATTTGAAATTACGACGTCCCTCTATAAACCCATTAAACTGGTTAAATTAAAGTTTGTTTCTAGCCCTGAATTGCATTACATGCCAGATGGTCTAACTTTTTAGCTATACAATATTTTACGATAAAAATTTCACGGTAGTCGCCGAGTGACGCGCAAATAGTCCATACAAAATGTCATGAAAATCGGTTGAGAATTGACTGAGAAATCGGCGAGAAACATGCGATACAAGTTAATCTGACGGCGTGTATGGTATGATATTGAGTAAATATAATTTTTCATTCACTTGAATTTGTGTATCGCGATAGCGAGACACAAATTCAAGTGGATGAAAATTTAAATTATTGAATTTAGCACTTCAATTTTCGGTTTACTTTTTGAATTAGAATTGCCTCTGATTCAAACATATAGGCCTATATATTATATATTATATACGCTCCTGTACCATGTGTACCATTGGACACTGTGACCACTTCAGTCTGGAGTGTCAAGTGTACATTTGTCTTCACTGGAGTCCCTCATTATGACGTATACTCAAGATACACATATACTTCATACATAACCATACTTATAAATCTGAAAAGACAAAAGATCATATTATGAGATAACAAGACCGCGGTCAGAGACTGCAAACTCCCGCCGCACAATCCGGTTCGTAATCCGGGTCATCCACAAAATTTAATCGATTGTTCCTTAGCCCGAGACACACCTCTGGTAAAAATTTCATGGAAATCCGCTCATTACTTTGCAAGTAATCCTACTGACCGACAAACAAACAAACAAACAAACGAACGAACAAACAAACAAACAAACAAACAAACAAACAAACAAACAAACAAACAAACAAACAAACAAACAAACAAACAAACAAACAAACAAACAAACAAACAAACAAACAAACAAACAAACAAAAAAAAAAACAGACAAACAAACAAACAAACAAACAAACAAACAAACAAACAAACCTTTTTCGGACGTAATGTCCCGCTAGCCCGAGGCTCGTAGAGTTTTGTAAGGGCAATTTTTGTCACCCACTAGTCAGACAGAAATAGGCTAATCAAGCATAACCATACATCTGCTAATACAAAATGCTCCTAATAATGGCTATATATTCATCATGTTCATGTACCCTAAAAGTGGTAAGGCTGGCACTTGACTGCTTGTATTGCTTGTATGAAGAGAGCTGCCACCACAGACTATACACATTACAAAACATAGTACAGTTTCATCAAAATGTATTAATTTGTTTGGCTTTTATGACAATATAAATCACACTATATTCCTCTTTTATGTCAATATTTAATAAAATGTGTTATAACATAATTATAAGTGTAGCAAGGACACACCCTATTCTTTATATGAAAGATCCATATCGGACTTGGACAATATGAATTTAGATGGATGGAGTTTATTCCTATCAAATAGTAGGTGGCTCTGACATTCCATGTTAAACTTTTAGGCCTTCATGATGCATCAAAGTATCATTTTACATCCCTGAAAAACACACAAAATGGTGTTCAACTCTTTTTAACTTTTGCTGATTGATGTCACGTTTTACCTTGAACATGTTACAAATCTGACATTTAAAGTGATGATAAAAAAATGAAAAAAAAACGAATATAATCGTGACCGGTGGTTGAAGAGCATATACTTTGTCTTCATCACACTTTAGACTGATAGTCCTACTTGGGGGGGGGGGGGGTATATAGTAGTCCATGTTCTCTTCTGATATTAAGTAGCATATAATTTGACATAAAATGATAATGATAAAAACGTGACATTTCGACCACTCGCCATTTTCCCACAATGCACCTGACAACTACTTACTCACAGTAACTCGTTTTTGTCACGCTCAAGACGAGAGGTCACGTGGCTATGATCACCTCCTGCCTACCTCGTTGTCACGTGCGTGTTGTTGCCATGGTGATGATAAAGCTAATACGTGACTAGATTCAAACGTAAATGGGACAAAAATAACTCATCACTGCTCAAGAACTGTTTCTCATGTTTAGGAGGTCACCAGTCAATTACCAGAAGGGGGGGGGAGGTCTGAAGTAATTTTGAAATAAATATTTTCAAACTAACTTTTCGTGAAATGAATACTTGTCTGAAGGACATGTTGTAAATAAATATTTAAGTTTAAAATAAATTTAAAATATTAATTACATCAGCTTAATATGAGCAACAGCATTTAATGACTTCGCCTGGCATCATCAAATGCTCCCCTGAATGTGTGAAGGCTCTTTGACCTCCAGGTCAACACTAGGCCTATTTTGCGATCCAAATGAGTAGTCAGAAAAACATTCTAAGAAAGTGAAATAAATAGATAAATCAGGCGAGGATCTAGAGGGGGGCACAGGGGGCGCACGCCCACCCGTTTTTGCTCCAATGTCTTTAAAAAGTCCCTTTAATTGGCCTAAATATGCCTAAAAACTCGCCTCCGAGTCACCTGTGCCCCCTACTCTTTCAATTCTTGAATCCGCCCCTGTAAATATCTCCACACATAAACTGAAATAAATATTTTGCTTGAGGCAGAGTGTGAAAAAATAAAGTTCTGCAGATAGGAAGTGAAATAAGTAATTTGTCCAATTTAAAAACTCCAGCTCCCCTAGTAATTGAATTGCGTCCTCTTTAGTCAAACTAGTGGCGGAATCAGACCAGACCAGACCAGACCCGCTAGACCCCCCTCCGGATTCTTTTCCAAAACGAATTGCTTCAATTTCGATCAACATTGGCAAATTATCGTTATTTGACACTCTAAGTTTTCTAGGGTAGTACCTCAAGTTGAGGCACTGCCCCAGTAAATTTACAATGTCAAATACCCATACATTAGCTGAGAAAACTGATTTTTTTTAATCGAACTCCCCCCCCCCCCCTTAATTTTTTGGGCTGTATCATTTTCGAGTTTTCGCGTTTGTGAAATGACTCCCATTTACAATATTCACAATGACGCATATGCCGCACTTTCTATTTCTATCTATGCTATATATGCGGCATTGCAACACATTTCGAATAAATGTAATTTTATGGAGAATACGAAATATATTAATATAACCTAGATATTCCGCAATTTACACCTATAAGCAAATGAAAGAAATGCCCTGGTGGTTAAATGGTTATTTGACCTTGTTTTCAATCTGTGCTAATTATTTCACACTGTATTTTCACACTGCTCATATCCCCATGACAATGATCACGTGACACGTGTTCAGATCCTTCTTGTGATATCGACCAGTCTGTCATGGATCTGGGGGGGGGGGGCTGGGTGCACCGGGAGGGATGCGGTAACCTATGGCAACGAGGATAACCGTCAAGGCGGATCTGCTTGAGTGATCTCCTAAGTTTAAGTGACCTTATAAGTCCTAAGTGGTGCCGGCGATATTAAGGGCCCACCATTCACTATCCAGGGGGGGTGGGGGCTCCTGTGTTTTTGAAATAAAAATTTTGTAACCGAATTTCTATAAAATAAATAATTGTCTGAAGGACATATTGTAAATAAATGTATATGGCTTCGCTCAAATGACGCTTAATTTGTGAAGCCTCGCTCCGCTTGTCTCCTTAACCCTCACATCAATAATAAGCCTACTTTAGCGTTTAGGATCCAACTTTGTAGGCAGAAAATAAAATTCTATGAAAGTGAAATAAATATTTTGCTTGAGGCAGAGTGTGAAATAAATACAGTATTGCATACAGGAAGTGAAATAAATAATTTGTCCATTTAAAAAACTCCAGCCCCCCCCCCCTAGTAATTGAGTGGTTGCCCCCTAACCCTTCATCTGCTAAATGCTTATGAGGTGTATTTTCAATAAAAGTTACCTTATAATTATTAATGATAAAAATAATTGAAATGATGATTTTCAAAAATTTTGTTTTGATGATATTTCGGTTATAATTATATTTTATAAAGTTGGTTAGGCCTGCCAAAAATACCTCTGTTCCCGAATACCCGACCGACCCTATTTGTGCATGACCAAAATTTTTTATGGTGCACCCCCCCCCCCCCCAAAAAAAAAAAAATGTTTTGGCCTGATGTCATGGAAAGTGAGGTGTATCCGTCATGTTTTAAAGTCATTCGATTTGGAATTATTATTTTGAAAATTAACTTCAATCCCAGTAAACACAAAACATTTGTATAACATTTGAACAATGTTGGACCAACGTCGAAGCCGTTGGGCCGATGTTGTACAAATGTTATACAAATGTTTGTGTTCGCTGGGATGGAACAACATTTTTCCAGATGAATATTTTTCCGAGTGGGCATAATGTATGAAAAATGTTGATGGTAATTTCGAAATGATATATTTTATTAAACAATTGTTAAATTAACATGCATTAATGTAAAATAGCATTACTCACATTTTAGGGTGGACTGGCATTGCAGAAGAGATTTAATCTAATAGAACTCGGAGCCATGTAGTATATATATGTCTCTCAACTATAAAATGCAATGTTTTTTTCCAAGGGCTGATTATTCAAGGATGTGTATGATACATATAGTACTCATATGGGCCTGGCTGATCCTATGTTGGTTTAGTATTTAATGTTCAAACATTAATTATAATTGAAATACTCACGTTTGCTTGTGAAAAATGACCCCCTCCTCCTTTGTTGCCACCTAGTGGCAGTAGGGTAGGTGATCGCATAAACAAACAAGCTGTCGCGGCAGCGACGCTGTTACTGTTAGCCCTGGATGCCAATAAATCACCCAATGTTGGAATAATGTTGGGCCAGCGTCAGCGATGCTGGCCCAACATTAATCCAACATTGGCTCAACGTCTCGCTCGCTTGGCACTCGCTGTCGCGCTGTGCGATGATCTCTCGGTGGATAACACATTGGCCGCTCAGTCAGCCGGGATTAGTGTTGCGGGCGGGGGATAATTCTTTGATCCTCCCAGGTTTTTACATGTTCTCTGCTGACAGGGGACTATAAAACTAAACCTTCTCATTTATTATGGCAGTATAATAACATCAGTGGTCAGTGAACATCGTGAGCTCACTGGTCTCTAAAAGTCACCACTAAAAATAAAGGATACATCAGTGTATGGATAGACCATAGGAATTATCAACGACAAATCACAGCTTTGGATATATTTCTCTTCATATCCAAATCAACTTTCAGAAATAAATGTAAGTGTTATATTGTTATTATACCGTTGAATTGTGGACATGGGTCTTGTTGTGTACAGTGAACATTATGTGCTCACTGGTATCGATAACACACAACCGAACTGATAATTTCACAAAGAAATACATCACAGGAATTGTCAACTCCACTCCATCGCTTTGGATATAATATTACACATGGATTGTGGATATAGGTCTTGTTATGTATACAGTAACTTCGTATATTATTATCAACATTAATTCGACGTTTTCGATATATTACTCTCTTATCGCTAAGTCACCCTGCAAAAAAGTGACATTACTTTCACAACACTCAAATCGAGGACAAGTATAATTACATGTATTTACATATATATTTTACTCGCCTTAACTATAACACAGGGTCTGACGTCTAAAATCGGTCCCTGTGCTGAAAGTGTTAATATAATCGGAAAAGAACAAGGATAATAACACTTATGATCTTTACAATGATTGAGTCCTCTTGACGCCATGATATCACGGTCAATGATGAGGTAACATCTATAATAAGCTATACTCGTACGTGGTGATTTCAATAGAGAGATAAGTCTATATGCCTGTCTATTCACAGTGACATCCAGTAATCTATATTCATGTCTCACAGACTTAGCACACCATGATTGCCATATTATGCTAACAAAGGGGCGTGGTCATGCATACTAATAGCTCACTTGACAAGTTTAATTCAAGAACTTGGGCCTCGTCTGAGGCTTTGAATACAATTCTGCTGGTAAAACACAAAGAAACAGTAAGATTATTCTATGTAGGAAGCAAATCAATATTGAATAGTGCTGAAGATTTCGAGGCTAGAGAGCGAAGTTTTTCAGCTTTCTCCATTGTATATTGTGATAACAACACTTCAAAGTATTATTTTTACATAGTACAACAGCCTAACCCTCTTCAGAGCTGCATTAAAACACTGTAGTTTAGATCTTGTTTGCTCCATCACTACTACTTGTAATATTGACGCTTCAAATTCGCCAGTCAGTTTTTTCAATCAGAAACAGAAATTCAGATGCACTTTAACCATTAAATCTACTTGAAGTTGTGTCCCGCTACTGTGACCCACAACTTCAAGTGGGTAAATTCACTCATATTTGTTTAATTTGAGATCAGATATTTGCAAATATTGATGTCGGTCTAGTATTTTTTGTACTATTAAGTTTGGCGTTACCACGACCTGCGCCACTCCTGATCTTTATTAGCCAGATTGTAGCATATGGAACTATTTACTTTGGCGTCTGATTACACAGGCGAGCAGATCGATGTCTGATTAGGCGGCGAACGCAGTGATTATTAGTACGCTGTATCGAGTACCCAGATGAACTTTGTATTGGCCTCTGAGAGAGAGGACGTTTTAACCCCTAGAGCCATAATGTCTACGGACGAAGTGTATTACTCAACACCAAAACTGAATGACGGGTGCGAGTTGACAATTTGGCCATGTCGACTATGGTAGTAATTCTGTGTCATTGTTTAATCAGATTCTAAAAATTAGTGATATCGAGAAATTAGGCCAAACAAATTTACAAATCCAAGGCATTTTTAGTCACTTGAAGTTGTGGATCGCGGTAGCGATACACAACTTGAAGTGACTAAAAATTAAAATTTAATTACTCAGAGCTTCAGGGTTCAAGTCCCACTATTTGGCCACTTTATTTTAACTTTCTTTCATCTATTTGAATTTGGAATCGCTGTCGCAACTTACAGTCTCCTATGACAAAAAACAGTTATTTTTAAAATTAGGTGTCTTATTGATAATAACTAGCATTGTCGAATTGCTTTCTACTCCTTTATCAGTTGTATAATTTGTCATTTGAAGCTGGAATTGCGTCGAAACATTGTTTATGGCCATGGCGACTAAAGGGTTGAATTTACCTTAGCCATTCAGCTTATAGTAAATCACAACATGGAACACTAAAACAAATATTGATATTTCTATTAACCTTTACCATGTTTACAACGCTGAAATATTTTTGTATAAACCATGGAGAACATCATAAATGTCTTAGTCAGCCCTTTCGCTTCATTTGAATACAAGTGTCATTATGGGTCTACGTCCATTATAAATATTGTATTTCTTTGAGTGCTGGGATCGACTTTAGACGAGATTCTGACGTCTAAAGATGATCCCCGCACTGAAAGGGTTAATAAGTGCGTGTTATGTATTTAATAACGCATAATATATTTACTAAACTAATTACATACAATTTATACACATCACCTGTTATATTTATTTGATAAGTTAGTTAATTAATTAAAAGTTGATTCTATAATTAATTCATTCACCCACGTTTTGTATTAAAATTTCCCATTCATCCTATTTGTGTCGATCTTTACAAAACTCAAAATGTTCGTTGATGATTTGCCTCCAGCTCATAAAGAGTAGATACGGTGTCAGAGACGGAGCTATGTGAGATCATAAATTATCATGTAATTATCATATAATGATGGGGTGGTGTTAGGTAATCTATACTCGGACGTGTTGGGTGTCTATTGTGACCGATAACGTCTATGTCAAGCCCTGACAAGTAATCATGGTAATGTCGTGTTTACTGAGAGCAAGGAATATAAAAAGACGTCTTTCTATATTCCTTGCTGGGAGTCAGTAAGTATATCCCAATAATGGAATGCTCCCCTCCGGCTATATAACTCCTTATGAATGTCTCTGTCAGTAAATGCTCCCTGTGCACACAGAATATGGCTACGTGTTTACTTTTCGTCACGCCTGGCTGACTCTAGTAGGACCCTGTGGATTACACACTGTGGTGGGTGCTAAGCCAGTCACCATTGACGAAGTAGACCTATATTCTCAGCTTGCCATTTGGCAGGGCGAGGGCCCTGGTGCTGTGGTTAATGAAGGAGTAGTCCACTGTGTACAAACGGCGGGACAAATCTGTACCCAGAAAGCACCACGCTGATCACAGAGATAGAGGTAACTGGGGTACAACTAAAACCAGGAACATAGATAGAGTGGTCTTTAGTTTTAGAGCTGTTTGCTTGTAAAGTCATTCGTTAATGTTGTATGCACTAGATAAATTATTCATTGTTCTCTTTTTTTTTTCACGATTGTTTAATATTATTTCATCGCCTTGGAACCGGGGACCCTGGTGCAGTGGTTAACATGGTTAAAGCTGCCTGCTTGGAAAATCGGAGATCGCGGGGTCATCCCCCTCTCTGGCATTCAGGTTTTATTGCGGGGGACCTCTGTGACCGAGAGGTGGCGTGCTTGGCCCGGGCTCGAATTTTGAATCCTGTATCTGGAGGGCAGTGTCATCCCACCATCCTCGGGAGGTTCTCATGGACCAGTTTATCCTATAAATTATGTGCACAAAAGTGGCATAAAACCCAATTCATTCATTCATTTTGGTCATTTCGCAAGTCCCATTTTGACAATATTAATCCAACCAGGTCAACCTAATACGGTTATCCATTTATCCGCCATTTTGGTTCTCTCAGTCTTCAGGCTAATCTGGGCCCTTTTTCATCAACACATTTTGGCCGTTGTTAGCCAAAAAACTCGTTACTTTTACGCTAAATTACGATTGTACGAGTTGGCGAGAGCGCTGTAAAAGGGTAATTTAAGCCTACACTGTCAAATAGATTACAAGTGGTGTATGATATACCTCGCCATGGGGTCTGTATCCACAGTGTAACGACCCAGGACATGTATTGTCAAGGTCAAATACCTATAGCATTATGAGAAGCTCTCCATATTACATACTGAACAAGGATCCGCGTGTATTGCTTATTTTCACAGAGAAGATGCATACCATCCGAATTGAGGCTTGTTGTGTTGTTTTGAACATGAATTGAACATTTTTTTATCGAAAAGGAATTTGTGGAGTGTGATAACATGGTCTCCAACTTCAAATATGCTTCAGTCGAATTGACTTCTCTAGATAAAAGAAAGAATGAAATAATGAATGAACGAACGAACAAACGAACGAACGAACGACTAAATGAATTCATTCATTCATTTCCAAATAAAATTATTTGTGGCACCTAACCTTTCTTCACAATTTAGGATAAACCAAAGCTGTTTTTTAAGAAAATATCTTATGTTTTTAAATGTATATTATTTATAGGATTATCTAAGATGCATATAGGTCTCTAGGCAATATAGACAATGTATACTGGCTGGCAGCTTCATCTGTTCATGTCTATTGACTATGATTGTTTACTCTGGCCAATCCATAACCCTGGTCCATATCACAGAGTCCATGACGAGGCCTGAGTCCGTCTGCAGTTTGTTTAATATACAGACATACAGAGCTGGCAGACAGAGCTAGCAGCCAACTTGTCATTGACTTTCTGTTTGTTTACGACACGAGGCGTCATCGTCTTGTTGCATGGTTACCGGCGGCGGTATGCCTATACTCCGCCGTACAAGGCAAACATTTGAAAAGTGAGCAGTCACTGCTGATTGTCTTTGCCTTAGGCCATACCCTGGAAAAGCGAACAGCAGTCTCTGCTTACTACTTAAAAAGTGAGCAGCGATACAGGTGTCAGATGTTTTCAGTTATTATTCTGTGTCTCGAGACCTCACATCCTTAATTAACACATATCAGCTTGCAGACTAAAATCATCAAACAAAAGTATATTTTTACTAATTGCAGTTAGCATTCACCTGTTTACCCGTTGAAATCTGACTTAACCAAGCCTCGACTTGTAGATGAAGATGAATTGGGTGACAAATGAAAAAACCCTATATCATGTATATCGTGAACCTAGTGTCCTCAGAAATATATCAGCAATATTTGTATTTTATTAATTTTTCTTATTAAATATTTTATTTATTGTATTTTTGTGTGTTTTCAGATCTCGGCCCCTGTCACGCGCCTGTTCTAAACATGGATTATCTGGGTCACACACAGACCGCGACCTACATGACGGGTCCCAGGACGGGCGGATGTGCCACACCTACATTCCTCCCCTCCATCAGCACAATGCAAAGCAGCTACAAGCCGTACGACACCTACCCCGCCCCCAGCCCCCTACGCAGGTAAGCAAACCAACTACTTTTTCTGTTACTTAATCGACTTTGTCTATTATGTTGTGTCTCTGATTTCATTAGGCACTTTTATTTTACCTTTTAGCAACAGAAGTCTATTTTTAATGCTATAGCCATAGCATTCAGCTTAGCATACACATGTTTAATTATTAACAGAAAAAGCTAACACAGAACATGTCTCAAAATGTATAGATCTATGTAATATCACATTTGTATAATATTTGAACCCTTTCAAGCCTGAATTCACAATTAAAATTTTCATCCACTGGAAGCCACGAATGGCTGTCGCAATTCTCGACTTGTAGTGGTTAAAGATGACTTAAAGTGGGTGATAAATTTAAGGGGTCTGAAATTTTAAATAATGTATTCATTCCCATAGCTATCAACTTGAATAACATTGATCATAAAGCATCATTTATTGTGTCCTCTTTGTCAGGTCGCTGACGACGTTGCCATGGCGACCCAGCACTTACTACGCCACATCTCGTGTGGACCCCACTGTACCCAACACACGCAGTATGCCGGAACCAATGAGCGACCGCACGAGGCTCACTGACCTGGATTCCATCAAGGTCAATCTCTCATACTTATACACATCGTCAGACTTTCATAATTATACACATCGTTTAAATGAGATCAAAATCATGGAAATTAAAATACGCACTAATTAGTGCCGATTGAACTTTACTAATTTCATAACATTTCATGTCATTCAGTTATATACATTTCATATATCTAATTGCTATGTTCTACATTCAATGAATAATGTAATATTGTTCTGACCACGAAGGTTATCATGGTTATAGATAACATAACATGCAGAATAAAAGGAAGAACAGTAACGTAACGTAGCGTAACGTTTTTTTAAGTATTGAGTATTTAGTATTAAATTCTTTACATATATTAGTAATGTGCGATGTAGATATCAATTATCTTATAACTGACATTAATTATATTGTAGGCCTATGTTTGAGACAATTATGTTTTCAAACTATACCCTTAAAAATCACATTTATGCCCAGTGAACTTAATTTACATTTAATACAGTATAGCATATCGAATAAGCTATATAAGTTTATTTGTTTTATGTTTAGCTGCTCAATTTTAAATAGTATTTTAAAATGGCCGCCATTGTTTTCACTCACCAGGTGCCGCCAGTGTTTGCTGCCGCACGTAACGCTCTCTACACGCGTTACACACCTAACGACTGGAACGCCTCTAACCAGTCTAACTACATGGCCAGCGACCGTGTGCGAGGGGGGTCCGAGAGAGTCAGGCTCGACACCAACCGTCTGTGCCGCGAGGTGGACGATAAAACGAGAAGAACACAGAATGACGTGGGCAAGAAACTGGGCGAGAGGATAGGAGATATACAGTTCTGGAAAACAGAGGTAAATAATGGTATTATTTATTTGTATTTATATTTGGATCTTGCCATTTTTTCAATACTAGAGATATATTTCATCATTTGAAGCTGGAAATTGCGTTAGCTGGACACAAACAGTTCAGCAGCACAATGGCTCTTAGAGTGAGACAAACTGAAATAAATGATTATTCAG
The DNA here is from genome assembly GCA_964017125.1 of Flabesymbios commensalis. NCBI lineage: Eukaryota > Metazoa > Annelida > Polychaeta > Terebellida > Flabelligeridae > Flabesymbios > Flabesymbios commensalis. Next base: position 5,586,380 of record OZ024904.1, read on the forward strand.
TTCAGTTTGACTCATTTGGATTTGACCTTGTCGCATATTTGACCTCTATAGCTAATGCATATCGCTTTGCTTGAAACGAAGGTGCTTGAAGTGTATATTCTTTCCATTTTTTACAAACAATAATATACCTCTGAAGTAACTGAAACCATGAATCATTTTTGACCTTGTCGCATACCTGACCTGTGTTACTAAAGCTCCCTTCTCACACTCTGTGCCGTATATCAGCTCATATCGTACTTGTTTCTGTAGTTTAAGACAAACTGAATTTCACTCATTTAGATTTGACCTTGTCGCATACTTGTGTGGCTAACGCACCCTTATTTGTCCTTGCAGGTGAACAGTGAGACAGACAACATGATTACAGAGATAGAATCTCTGAACAGAGCTAAGGGGGTGCTGGAGAAGGCGCTCGCCGAGACGGAGAACCCCCTACATATCGCCCAGGAGTGTCTGTACAACAGAGAGAAGAGGCAGGGCATAGACCTGGTGCATGACGACGTGGAGAAGGAGCTCATTAAGGTGGGTACAGTGAGGGTCAAGGGGGTCATAGGGGGGGTCAGGGGGTTTCTGAGACTAAGAAAAAAACTGAGAAAGCATCGCGTCTGACCATTTTTCCACGTCCCATGTCTAGAAAAAGGTGTTCACTAAAATCCCTTGGAGGCTTTAAACGTTTGCAGTAGATATATCGTTGGGGTAGCTCCTTCGGTCGGCAAGAATTATACGATTTGAATGTAGACCTGCACGGACTGACCGGATGTAAGCTGTATAGTTTGCAGTGGTTGCGGAAATAGAGTCTCCAAAGTTAGCAAAAGGTCAAAGTGAACGAACAATGGAGAATATAAAGTGAATGCATCATTCACCACTTGGACGTGATTATATCACATCGATTATCGATCTTTGATATGACACGAGGCGTGGTACCAGAAAATGATCAATTGAAACACCCATATCGCCCAAAATGATGATAATGGTATATTATAAGCACGTGTATAAGCACGACTATAAGGTGTATTATTATCACGTTAAATCACTGTTATGGGAAAGAAAATAGTGTTTAAACATCAAGATTTATACATTTTGGTTTCGAATTAAACATATATGAGTAATTTTCACCCACTTCACATTTTGGGTCATGGTAGTGAGACGCAACTTGGTTGAAAATTGAAATTCTGTAACTGGCATGGATGACAATAGCATATAATATCTTAAAATAGGACATTCTGTCAATTGATTTAAAATATGCTCGATAATATATCAGGTCAAATATTGACCTTGAAACATCAAGGTCACTGGAAATGAGGAGAGCCGGTGGCAGATCCTAAGGGGGGAGGGTCCTGATACCAATCATTCAATCAATAATAATAATAAATTAATCGATAAAACTTCTTTAGCGCCTATATCCTCAGCGACCCCCCTTTTTTCAAAAATAAATTGCCTCTACATCAATCGAAATTGCCAAAATATAGGTATTTGACACTCTGAATTTACCAAGATATGGTGCCTCATCTTGAGGCACTATACCTTGGTAAATTTAGAGTGTCAATCATTGATGAACACCTATTTTTTCAATCTGCCCCCCCCCCCGACCTTTTTTAAACTTCTGGATCAGCCCGTGACAAATACCTGGGCCCACCAGTGGCTCAGTGCCGGATTATAATGTCTGTGACACTAGATGATCGATATCTAATCACACCTCGAATAGTCACATGAATAGAACAGATTACAGCTACCTCTAGCAATGTGTCATGCCGCTTTTCAAACATTCATTCTCAGTATTGTATGATCCTTCCCGTTAGGTCGGCAATCCAGACGCCCTTAGCCATTGGTGATTTGCTTTAACCCTTACAATACTGAAATATTTTTGTATAAATCATGGATCCAAAGGGTTTCTTTCAATTTGAAGTCATCATAAATGTCTTAATTAGCTCTTTCTGGCACAGTATCACCTGATCAAGATATTATACACAATTATATAAAGTAAGGCTTCGGGGTTGGATGGACAAATGAAATGAAATAAATGGGGTTTTAGGCCACCTTTGTGCACATATAGGCTAAACTGGGCCAGGAAAACCTCCTGAGGATGGGGAGATGAATGAGATGACACTGCCCGCCAGACACAGGATTCCAAATACGAGCCCTGGCGGTCTGGGGCTGAGCACGCTACCTCTCGGTCACGGAGGCTCCACACAATATTGAATCTTTACGAGTGCGTGGGGAAGAAGCATTTTGTTTATTGGATGCCCTCTAGATAGTCTTTGATACGAACAACATTATGATTTACATGCTGGTATTGTCAGTATGTAGTGATCTATATGACACATGTGCCGCCTGTTTATCCTGTGTCTATGGCTCTAATCAGAGACAGAGATAATGACACTTGACCATGAGTGACCATAATGATACTTGATGAGATAACGTCTATAATGCACAGAATTACCTGGTCAAATATACCACGGATAGGGTGGAATATATGTTGCTGTGCTAAGCTTAACCTTCAAGGGGCTGAAATACTTTTGTATAAACCATGGAGGCCAAACATTTTATCCAATCTGAAATCATCATAAATGACTTAGTTAGCTCTTTCCCAGAGGCTCTTTCCAATTAATTTGAATACCTATGTTATGGGTCTACGACCATTATAAATACTTTAATTTTTGTACGTCAGAATCTGACGACACCATATTTTTTTCACATCCGTAGAGTGCGATACCTCGCACTCTACGGGTGTGAAAATGACAATCTAGCCTATTTATTTGTTCGTGTGAGATAATGTATTGATCTATTTATTTGTCTTTCCATTTGAAAACATGTACAAGAATGGTACAATATCATTATTAATCGTTGACTGATAGCTTCAAATGTAATATCAATTACAAAAAAAAATACAAACGTTGTTCATACCTGCCTGAATACAGGCTATATCTTATTTATTGGACTAATAATTAAAAAATTAAGTGTGATTAAATACTTTTTGATTGAGATGTGTTCACTTACTCACTTACTAAGGCCTGACTCTATCACCTGAAACTATTCAAGTATCACTATCTATCACCAATGCTGCTGTCAATCTCCGTTGTTATGACGACATGTGACGCAACCATTTTAAAAATGCATGCATGGATGAGAGCCAATGCACCTGGCCCAGAAACCCACTATTGATGACCTAGTAACGCGGTAACATGGTTCAGAGGAGGGCCCACTTGAAAATGCCCCCCCCCCCTCTATCGGGTTGTAAATATTTGAAAAAGAGTGCGTGCAAAGAAACAAAATTCCAGGGGGGGTAGGGGGGGGGCGGTTCCGTGGGATTGAAATTTGTGTTTAATCACCCAAATCGTGCAAATGTGAAATGCTTGATTTAAAACGAAAAATAAATATCAGCAATATTTAGTTCATTAGTTGTATCAAGAAGTTGTGGGTCGTGATAGCGAAACCTAACTTCCAAGTGGGAGAAAATTGAGTTATTTAATTTGGCGGTCAAAGCTTTGCCTATAGGGCTTAAACGTCATCGGTTCGGTACTTGTAAATACATTTCCTATAAATAATTCAGTTATAATACTTTACCTACCGGGCTTAGAACGTCAACAGCTCGGTACTTGTAAATACATTTCCATAAATAATTAGGTTATAATACTTTGCTTATGGGACTTAAAGCGTCATGCCGCAGTACTTGTAAATAAATAGGTGCGTAAATAAGTGAGTTAGAATACAATGCCTATGGGAGATGAAATGAAACAAATGGGGTTTTGGGGCCACCTTTGTGCACATGTCGGCTAAACTGGGTCAGGAAAACCTCCTGATGATGGTGAGATGAATGAGATGACACTACCCTCCAGACACAGGATTCGAAATTAGAGCCCTGGCGGTTTGAGGCCAAGCACGCTACCCCTCGGTCACGGAAGCTCCCACAATATTGAATCTTTACGGGTGAGCGGGGAAGAAACATCTCGTTTCTTTAAAACTTGAATGCCAGAGCGGGGTTCGAACCCACGATCACCGACTTCCCAAGCAGAGTTATAATACAGTGACTATGGGACTTACAGCATCCCGGTGCGGTACTGCGCTGTCGCTCACTGACTTGAATCGGTACTTGGAGTGTGAGCATTGATTTTCTGACAGGTTTTATCGATGACCGGATCGCAGCCAGGTAGACAGATCATCAATTATTACATGCTCCTTGGGCGCTCAAATACCAGGGAAGTGGTCATGGCGCATTAAGCGGCGCATTAAGCCGCCGTGAGCTGATCGACAGTGATGGATTCAGTGGGACGCAAGGGGTGCGCTCTATTCCTATAAAACAGTCCCAGAAGGCGATAAACAGACTATTTAACCCCCAGACGCTTGTGTCGACTACAGTAGCCGTTCTGCGTTTTCATTAGCATCTGTATAACTTTTTTTTTAAATATGTCTTAATAATTTTGAAACACTGTCATTTGAAACACAAATGGGGACTCAAATTTCACAATTCACATATATTTTCAGTCACTTAACTTCTAAGGACAGAACATTTAAATAGAATAGCTCAGGGCCCAAAGAGTTAACAGGTTAACTACAAATTTTATAGGGTATATATTTAATTTAAATTCATTAACTCCGACCTCTAAGGGTTAAACATTGTTATTGGTAACGAAATGGGGGTTTAAACATCAAGAGTTGCAAATGTTTAGTCTCATCTTAATCGAATATGTGTATTTTTCACCCACTTGAAGTTGTGTGTCAAGGTAGCGAGACACAACTTCAAGTGGGTGAAAATTTAAATTTTCCAACTTAGCGCATTAAGGATTAATATAATAATAATAATACTTTTATTGACAAAGAGAATCAGTATGATACAAATGTCAGTGTTATAAAAATAAAAAGTAGTCTATGGTATCAAATAATATTCATAATAAAAAATGCATAGAAGTATATGGTTATGAAAATATACCTTTTACACATTAGACAAAAAATATGTATAGATGTTATGTAGACCTAGGCCTATAATAAAAATACATCTCCTTTCATTTCAGTAGGAGCACTTATAAGCACATTTTGAAGTGATCAGTATTCCCCACAGGAATATTGATCGAAATTCTTTAACATCACAAAAAAAAATTCGGAGAAGTCCAGTTTAAACAGATATATATTTTAAATTTGATTCAGGCTTGTACTTATGTCAGGAATGCAAACTTGTACTAAATGAAATATGTTAAAGAACAATATATATTACAGCATTTACATCTGTTTCATATCTAACTTCACACAATTAATATTTAGCCCCATGCCTTAACAATAAATTTTGCTAATGAAAGCAATACATTCACATTTTGCGAGGTGAGGATTGAGATAAATTTTCCCTTATTTGCCTGAGTCAGGAAATTTGGTATATCTCTCGTAATTTCATCAAATAAAATGTTACGGTTTTCTGAATGAGACACACATTCTGTAAGAAAATGATATTCATCACCCACTTTTCCAGGACACGCAGCACAAAATCGCTGATTGGCTGGTGTTAAAGGCCGGGTATATCTACCGGTTTCAATTTCTAAGTGATGGGATTAATAAAACTGAAAAAATAACAATGAGACGATCTTTAGACGGTTAGCTGGTTCCCTGGCACATTGACCTGTTATTTATTGGCTGTGTTGCCGGGGATCAGTGTGCATTATGACGTGATCGGCACTTCTACTCCAGCGTCTGCCAACCGTAATCTGATAATCCCGCTGTAACCGTAAAACTCTGCACGGGGGCGGGAGCGATGAGAGCCTGAGGTTTAGTGAAGGGGAGGGGGAGAGGCACACACAGAATTTTGACAAAAGGGGGAGGGAGAGCAGAGGCGGATGGGAGGGGTTTACCATTTGACAAAAAATTTTTTTTTACTCTATAGGGGTCGATGGGGAAATTTTTGATTTCCAAATATTGGGCATATTGGGCACTGTTTCTCACTTAGTTTGTCACCAAATCATAAGGAAACCCCCTCCCCCCCCCCCCCCTCGGATCCGCCACTGGAGAATCAGATTGAAAAAACTAATATAATGTGGGATTGACAATCTAAATGAAGTCCGATTTAAAAAAAAACATTTAGTTGTAAATCAAAGATTTTTGTCAGCAAATTTAGATGGGAAATTGATACTAAAAAATTATCAGACTAGTGCCTCAACTTGAGGCACTACTCCAGTAATCTTAGAGTGGCAAATACCGATATTTTGGTAGTTTTGATCGATGGTAATTGAGGCAATTTAGTTTTGGAAGGGGGGGGGGGGGGTGCCCACCATTGGGTAAAAGCCTGGGATGAATAGGGGCTAGCATTTATTTCAAATACAATTAGACAAACGGATAACTTTTTTACGAGTATAGATGTGTTCTATTATGTGAACATGTCGACTGACCCACGCGCGTCTTGTATCAATGACGTCACCAAGCAACCAAAGCGGATCCATGTCGATCCTAATGTTGTCCACTTCCGGTTTTGATGCGGACTTCCGGATGTAATATGGCGACTATAGAGCGCAGCTGACACGGGATATTGGCCCAATGGTGGTGAAAGGTTGAGCCAGCGTCGTAGACGGTGGACCAACATTACCCCAGCATTGGCTCAATGTCTGTCATTTGCTGAGAGGCTGCAGCTAATCGACCGTAGTGACAGAGAAATGGACTAATAACAACCTCACATTGGATATGGAAGGCCTATCTGACAATTAAAAAAAAAAATCCATTTTGTTTAGTTTGTTGCTGGATTTGCGTTCCAGTTTCCTCTGAAGACTGACTGATCAAGTAATGATACAGTAAATTACTTAGAATATCAAAGGGAAAAAGGGGCTGTCCGATTAAAAAAAATGGGTGTGAATCAATTATTTTTGTCTCAGCGAATATATGGTTGGCACTCTAAATTTACTAAGGTAGAGGCTCAAGCATGATGAACAAATTTTGGGTGTCAAATATCGATATTTTGGACGATTCAGTTTTGGAAAAGTTGGGGGTGGTCCCGGAAAATATGTCTTCAACTCTGACGACAATGCTTTTTACACTGCAAAATATATAGTTGCAGATACCAGCTAGGGTTTCTCCCGGGGGGGGGGGGGGGGGGGCAGTACATTTCGGACTCCAATATAACGGTTGGACTAGACCACACCTGAGAGCTGCAGATTATACCGCTGTACAATTATTATTTATTTCTCCTGCTCGTGCCATATTTTGACGTCACACTGTGTTTTGTTACAGGAGGTGGACACCATCAAGCGTTGTCAGGAGGAGATGAGAAGACTCATCCAGGACTCTAACAACCAGCTCTCGTGAGTATCCATAGCAACATACACTTATATCTCCAACCCTTACAACGCTGAAAATTTTAAAAGTAAATTATGGAGACCAGATTTTAAACCATCATAAATGTCTTAGTTAGCTCTTTCCGCTTCATTTGAATACCTATGTTAAGGATCTACGGCCATTATATTTTTAATTATTTCAGTGGGGGGGGGGGGGGAAATGTCTTTGAACATCAGAATCTAACGTCTGTAGAAGTCAGATTCTGACGTCTAAAGTTTGTCCCCGCGCTGATAGGGTAAAATAATGATAATGAATAAATACAACTTGTTGTCCTTCACATGTTTTTCCATTTTTCAGTATTGACTATAAAACTAATATTAGTTGTACAATTAAGACTTTATTCTTCCCTAATTATCGGTCTTGAACGTCAAAATAACGTTAGCTCTATATCACATTATTCGTTTCCGTTTTCAGTCTTGACCGCGCCGCCCAGCACGAGTTGGAGAAGGATTCGCAGGATAAGTTCTCGGCCCTGAACCTGGACTCCACGTGTCACCAGCTGAGGAACACAAGCCGTGGAATAGCTTATCATGATGGAATAGCACGTGTTGATAATAGGTAAATAACGTGGTATAGCTTACTATGATGGACTAGCAAACCCTCTCAAAATATATTACAAAAATACATTCTTCACATGTAATCATTATTTTTTTCAATGTTGTGGATCTTTTTAGATAAAACGAAATTAATATAATGGTTTTATTGAGGGATGTGATAATTTGCAATTAACTACATGTTATAGGCTAGCTTATAATTTATAAAATATTTTTAAAGTGTATTTGACATGGGACTGTAAAATATTGCTTACTAAATTTGTTTAAAATTAATTGAGAATGGACTGGGAACAATACAATTCATAATTTTTTTTTCTTGTAAACAGTAACAGTGTGCCGGAGTCATGGTCACAGTTCAGTAACAATAACATCCAGAGGTCGCAGAGCGAGAGGGCGGGCTCCAAGGACGTGAGAAATAAGATAGAAGAATTACTGAACAAGTGTGCCACAGCCATGGTGAACCAATGGAACAGCGTGAATAACTCATTCACCGATAGAATCAAGGAGTACATGGATTCTAAACATAAGCTGCAGACTCATTTGGCCAAGGTGGGTTTTCTGACATCTACGTGGTTTTAAATTTAAGTTTAAATGAATTTACTGCATGCATTATTCCCTTCACGTATTGGATTTATTGGTAGTTTATGATTTTTCCATTCACCATTTGGTGGAAATTATCGTAGCAATTCACTGTGAATAAAAACATGATTAAAATAGGCATAAGGGCAGATACAAAGTAAATAAACACTGATAAATTTATACCGGGTGGAGGAAATGGGATGCCGATATTAAAATAGAAACTGTGACATGTATATCTGGTGTCAGGAGTGGGATACTAAACATAAACCATTAAACATTATCTAGATTTGTTAGTCGGGTATGGGTTACAATGTTCGCTAAACCTCACCCACAAACGAGAATTCATTTATTATAAATTTTGAGTGTTTTTTTTCTATCAAACATTTGAAAAAATAATATATAATTAAATAAGCCCTTTATTATCTCGATATTATTTCACATTACTTATTATTTTTTGTGTTACTATAGGTACTTCAAGAGATCTTTGACATGGAGAAGAACATTGAGCTGTGCAAAAAATGTATCACCGATAAGGAATCTCCAATGCAGGTGGCCCAGTCCCGACTGTCCACCAGAAGCCGCCGACCAAACATGGAGGCTTGTCGAGACCCTGTACAACATAGGTATGTACACAATGGTTTAGAGTGCATAACTGTGTTATTTTACGTCATAAAAAAACTAAAATTGATCTATTAAATTTCCATGTTCAAATGAAAGTTCAGCTCAAGTTAAATTTGTATTTAAAGTTTTGCTACTGATTTAATTGTCATAAATTTATATATGTACACAAGAGCTGTGAAATTAAAAATAGCTTTTAAGCTACAGATAACTTGCTTGCAAGAGTGACTGACTGCAAAATAAAATTTATTGTGATTTTTTTTGTGACAGATTGGTAGAAGAGGTGGGTGAAATCAACGAGACCGTAGATTACCTTAAGTCCAAGTTACGAGAGGCCGAGAATGCCCTGCAGCATCTACTGAGGACCAAGTCGTCCCTGGAGCAGGATCTCTCCATCAAAAACAACAGTCTGTTCATCGACCGCGAGAAGTGCATGGGCATGCGCAAGACCTTCCCCATGTCGCCACGCGTCGCCTGCTACTGAGGAGACCCGTGTTCACACCGGGAGATGACTATGCGGTGAAATACCGTGCTGCTGCCTTGCCCACCGTTACCATGACGACCGGGCTGACTTCTCTACCGTATCAGTATCATACACTCTTCGCTGTTTCCATAGTATTATCTGCTCTGTTATAGTTGCCATGGCAATACAACCTTTCTACTCTGGTTAAGGAATTAAACTAGAATGGATTTCCATGGTAGCTCTTCTTTTTAGAAGAAAGCAGAGTTCATGCAGAATCAGAACGCAATAATCAATATCTTAATCAGTTTGGAAGTTGAATTATGAAAAAAATTGTTTTGCACATCGCAGTTTTCTGCTCGATTTTTATTGATTTATTTTTGTTATTAATTTATGTTGAGATGTTTGTGTCATATCATGGTTTTTCACTCCCAGTATTGTCACCGTTATTTGTTGAAATTTTGTTGAGAGATTGAATATACTAGTATCATAATTTGTATTAGAGGATCGTATCTGCCACCTTGGTATTAAAAGGTTGTATCTGCCACTTTGTAAAGTGGCAGATACAACCTTTTAATACCAAGGTGACGATATACTGATCGTTAACTGTTATTGAATTTGAGCACTCATGTGAGACGGTGTCAAAAACATTACTATGTTTAATTTTATACAAACCGGATGTTTGTCACTGCTGCCTGCCAGAGGTGTCACCCGGGTTGCTTGGACCAAGAAGTCTGTGATATATCGCTTGCAATTAATTTGCATCTAATTTAAATATTACTCCTAATTTGCATACTACTCTTTCACGTACATACAAACTCACTGATATCTGACCACTGTATATAATCGCGTGCCACAGACGAACAATTCACTCCGCTTGCAATGTTTTCTATTTTTTTGTTGTGTAGATATTTGTGATAGTAATTAGTCACCTTGGCCTTAAAGGGTATCACGCGCCACTTGTCAGAGTGGCACGAGAGACCCTTTGATTACAAAGGGTGCTAGATATCACACAAATACTGTGATAATAAACATTTTCTAGATCTATGCATACTGTGGATATTAAATCGCTGCTATTATATACACCCGCCGGTATCAACATGCATGATTTCGTGACACTTTCCTGTTCATATTGAAAGTGTCTTTTGTAATGTCATCTAAGATGGCTGTTTCGACCAGAAAAGTCACTTTTGTAGTGAAAGCGAAAGTGATAGTTTTGCCAGCTGTAGATTGTAACAACTGTTCACAGCAGATGAACAAAATATTTTCAGATATGTTTTTTTAATGATCACCGCTATTGCAAAATTAAAATCACCGTATGTACACTTCCTTATTTGAGATTTGAACCTTTACAAGATTGTTATGTTATCATGCATGTAAAACGTCATCAGTATTGATTAAATTGACTAAAAAATATTTGGTTTGTTTGTTTGATATACAACTCTATATCTAATGGTAAAAATGAGAGTCCCACCTTAAAGGGGTAAATAAACAATAATATGAATGAAGTGGTGTAAAAATTACACTATTTAACTAACTAACACTATTTGACTAAAGTCGATCTCCGAACTGTAAGAGTAGAAATATTTCTAATGGCCGTAGACCCCTTACATAGGTATTCAAATGAATCGGAAAGAGCCAACTAAGACAGTTATGACGATTTCAAGGTAAAAAAACTCTTTTGGTTGCGATGTTTCTTTACGAATTAATTCATTAAGTGAAATTACGCGAGACTCTTGACAATTGAACGGGGTTGACAATAGCCTGAGACTGACTGATCACATAGTGCAAAATGTTAAGGCATATCAAAGTTATTGATGGCCTATATTCGGCCATTTGAATTTGATCGAGTTGAAATTTTTCAGGGCATGCCAACACATTTTGTTATATAGTAATCAATGGTAATGGTCTAACTATCTGGCTCGGTTTGCCGGATAGCAGCAATAATTAAATAAATAAAGCAATTTTGTTCAAGAGATGTAGGCTACGTATGTCAAAGGTCATAGTCACCAAAAGGCACACCGGCAGCTCCAGGGGGGTGTATGTGTGCAATATAAACAAATCATACATTTGATATACATCTTTCAGAAATGTGTTATTTTATTATAAAAAGTGCTTGTTGCTACATGATACACAACGTAGCATCTCAACACAGGTCATTATGATATTCACACGCTGCCGAAAACAAAGATATCAGAAACCTATTTATTTCACCACTTCAAAGCCTACTCCACAAGGGTCGCCAGTCAATCGCTGCACTAGAAGGAGTAGAGATTCATAATAACTATAAAATAGGTATTCAAATGAAGCGGAAGGAACAAAGTTAATAAACCGTTGGTACCCCAAGAGTAGGTCTATTTACACTAATTTCAGCACTGTAAAAGGTAAATCTGCGGGTTAAATCATTCCAAATCGCTGATTAGAACAACAACGCAGTTTGAGAAACATAATAGCGAGCAGACTCAAAGGGTCTGCTAGTATCGGTGTAGGCCTATCTACCCAGGCAATGTTTCTTATTGTCTTAGATATTTTTTCTGAAATATGCTGAATTTAGATAGACTGATCGGGCATTTCAATAAATTAAATATCAACTGCAGCTGGGTGAGACTCTGGGGAGCCAGCTAGGCCCCCATAGTCTATAGGCATACAATAGCCTAGTCCTATAGTATGGGACTATAAATAGTCTAGCCTGTATGTCACCTTAACCTAGTCCCATTAAACTCTAGTCTATTAATCCCGCTACTTTTCTAAGCATGCCTGAGTCACATTAACATTACAATTATATCAGTTGATCTGTTGATTACAGTCAATTGTTATCAAGAAAAAATAAACTTCAATCAAATTTAAAGCCAAAAGAAAATGCTTATAAAAATATTTTTCAGCATCCATTATTGCCATTGCAATGAGTGTGGAAAAAAAAGTTTCTATTTATGCAGCATTCAACAAATTCCCCTACACCACACCGTGGGGCTATGTGGGGTATTTGCAATTTGGGTGTCCCAAAAACACAAACGTCCCCACAACCAGGGGTACATTTTATGTCAAAACCCCCTGATAAACCCCTGGTAAAACCCCCAACCAGCAGGGTGGGAGAAATCTCCTGTTTTTTTGTTTATTTATAAATGATTATCAACAATAATCATTTTGAGACGACAGGCCTACCGTCATTGTGTAACTTTAAAATTAGTATTTTAAATTAGTATTAGGACACAATGATAACAGAATTTGTAATCAACTATGACACTTAATCTAGTATTTGTTAAAATTCTCTTACAATTTCCAGCTCTCAATACCGGTAACACATATTCATAGCTAACTATAGTATCAAAATGAAAAGTTGTATGAAATATATTTATGACCATGTCCATGAACTAGCTAATGGTTGCGGAAGCACAAAGTGGAATATCCAGACACTGCCCGATTCATAAGATTTTTGTCATGTCAACCGAGCTGAAATTACTGTGCATGATCCAGTAAAAACCGAGGTACCGGTAATATGTATATTAAAATTATCTTTACCACTTTAACTTGAATTCAAATGTATATAAAATGTTGTCCTGGATGTCAAACATAACATGCATAGTAAGGGTGCTGGTCGCCTGTATTTGACATACTAGGCCTATAAAATGTATACAATTTTATTTACAATTGCATATTTATACCAATAATGTATATTAGTGTAGGCTATGTAAAACCTAATAAGTGAATTTAAAAACAATTATGTGGGGAATGAAACAGACCAAGAGCTTCATTTATAAGTACGACCTGAAGGGGAAAACTCCCACAGTAGGCCTACTGGACTCCATAGTCGATGCTGTTCTGTTAAAACCTCACCCCTCCTCAAATGGAAAATTCACTCCCATCACCTCGAACATATATGGCTGACGCCTCTCACTCCCTGTCATTAGGCCTACTTTAAACTTGGATGACGCTCCTCACCCCTCTGTCATCACCTTAAACATGGCTGACACCCCTCACCCCCTGCCATCACCTTGAACGTGGCTGACGCCCCTCATCCCCCCCGTCATCATCTTGAAGTCTGAACATGGCTGACACCCTCCTCATTACCTTGAACATGGCTGACGCCCTTCACGCCCTCTCATCCCGGCCTCCCATTACCTTGAACATGACTGACGCCCCTGCGCCCCCTTCCCACCACCTTGTACATGACTGACAAACAAACAAACAAACAAACAAACAAACAAACAAACAAACAAACAAACAAACAACCTTGAACATGTATGACTTTTTCACATCAACCCATTCATTGAACTTAAACATAACAGCTTTAATGTTTTGTTAAATTAGACTTTTATTTTGCAGTAGTAACTTCAATAGTCGGAAAGTTTTCATTATGGACTAATCCCGTGATTACAGGTTGGGGACAAAACTTGAGAAAACCCCCACACCCCAGGAGCTTGAACAAACAGCAAACTCCCAGGTAATCCCCGCGGTAACCGCCAGGCCACGAGCGAATAGCTCCTCTACCAACCTGGTGGCAGTCATTTCTAAAAATTAATTCCACATGTCCACGTATGTGTTTTGTAAGACTAGAAGTGCCATGCTCCCATAAATAATTTAGATCCGTCAAAATCATAAAAAAATCGGTGATTTTATTTTAGCTTAATAATATAACCATATGATCTCACCACCCTAAATAAGCCGAAATCACGGCAGATGTATACTAATAATGGAATCATCACACAATATATTTTCAATGCGGCTGTTTCAACCTCTGTTAAATTAAAAACAAATACAAAGAAGTTATATTTCTGTGAATATTTAATAAGTACATGATGTCTCCTTCATCCCGGATATCAGATATGACATTTTCGTGATAATCTGACAGGGATACAGTGGGTTAAAAGGATGTATGTCTGGTCTGTGAAAGTGAGTATGAATTTAAGCGTAATTTGAACCATAGTGACCTTTTTGCACACTAGGGGGCCTAGCTCAAAATCTTTCTGGGTAGCAACCCCTTATCGGAGCTGTTTTTAAAAATGCACAGTCCAGGCTTCATTATGATATGCGGCACTAGATAGGGGGGAGGGCAAAAAGAAGTAAAATCGGCCCGTGGAATTGAGGCATTTTACATGTATTTCAATGGGACTGGCATTTGGGGTGGTGAGACCATATGATGTAAACTTGTCCATAGACTAGAACTGCAAAAGTTTTTTTTAATTTTTGTGATGCGCATTCACCAGTTAGGCTAGATATAGAGACGAAATTCCTGATTTCTAATTATTGACAACCATGTCAAAAAGAGGAAATACGGGAATGTCGTCTCTATATCTAGCCTAACTGGTAAGTGCGCAGCACAAAAATTAAACAATTTTTGCAGTTCTAGTCTATTGACATGTTTATATGTTATGGTCTTATTGAGAAGCCAAAATAAAACACCGATTTATTGATGATTTTAGACCTGGGCATGTCCCTTTAATTGTTTTACATATTATTTTGATGTGGAGTGGGTATTCTCCTAAATCCCCATACACACACCAGTTTGAAGTTGACTGCTTTACCCTTAAAACTGACTTGAAATGTCTCATCTGGAATACAATTAGCTTGGCCCTGAGTGTTTTACAAATAATTGGGAACCATATCTCACAACTGTAAGATACAATTGGCATAACAAGTGAATTGAACAGCGTCATTGCTATGATAGGTGGCACTTGACTAAGACATCCAGTATTTTAAAATCTGAAAAGATGCTTTTAATGCACTTGACAGAATACCATCTATATGTTCATTAAACAGAGGAGATTAACTACTAAATATAGCACCAAGATATTTATACCTTTTTACTATTTCCATAGTTTGCTTATTAAATGTGAAGGTATAATCATGGGATTCATACCTTTTTTCACCAAATATCAAAACTTTAGTCTTTAGAATGTTTGCAATTAACTGCCAAACTATGCAGTACTTGAACAAATGATCTAGCTGTGTCTGTAAACCAGCTGCGGTATTAAATATTAAAATAAGATCATCTGCCCATAATAGGTGCAATAAGAGCAATTCATCACTAATTACTATGCCACATGTTTTACTGAAGTATTTACGCATGTCATCAAGAAATCCTTTAAACATTTCTGGACTGTTGGATCCACCTTGCTTCACTCCACGCCCCTGACATCTACGAACGTAACATATAAGGGTTGGTTTAGGAATTTGGCTCTTTGTCTTGCTCCTGTTAGTACAAACATATTATCTGATGTGCAGCTACTTTTTTTAAACCACCAATAAACTTGTCATCCATATCAAAAACCTCTTTAATAAATAATAATCTAGTATTGACTAGAGTTTCAAAGAGCTCTCCCATTACAGGGAGCACTGTAATACGTCTATAGTTACTAGGGTCTTTTCTATCAACGCCCTTATGTAATGGAAATATTGAACCTTTTATCCAACTTTCTGAGAATTTACCAATATCTAACATATAATTTAAAGAAACAACAAGAACGGGTAAGATGATTTCCAGTGAAGACTGCAAAGCTTCTGCTGGAATACCATCCTTACCACAAGTTTTTTTTTTATTTCATTAATAACAGCACTTATATCAAACTCTGTGAAATGGCTGTTCATAACATGTGATATTATTGGATTAGATGTTTTACAATTATCTGAGACAAAATGCTCTGCAATGTCTACATGTTCTGCTTTTGCATTATTAAAATAATCACATTCGAAATTCATACGTTGGTTTTCAAACTTTTCAAACAATAACTCTGCTTTTACTGGAAATGTTTGTGATTGAGTATTTGTGTTATTTTTAAGTAACGCCCACATTTTTGTGGACGCAGGACAATCTTGAATATCAGTGAGCACTTCCCTATGAAATTGTCTTTTTTCTTCTGAGCTAGCTTTTTATATTCTCTACATTTGCTAAAATATTGCTCATTTCCACTACATAATGGGTCAATTGTATACAATTCATTTTTAATTTGTTTTCATTCATTATCAAACCAGTTATTTTTAGGATAGGCTTGTCTTAATTTACAAGTTTTGTTTTTCATCGACCTACATAATATGCCTGTCTTATGTAGGCTTGGATTCATTCTGCAACTATACATCTATCATTTGACAATCAGAGAGTTTCTCATACACATTGTTTAAAAAGCTTTTCCAACACTATCGGTCAGACAATTATTGTATAGGGTCTATGTCCTTCTCATACCATGCTCTGTTTCGTTAAATTTTGCGGTGGGGTTTTGAAGCTGTATATTTTTGTACTTAATTTGGACGTCCAAAGGTCTGTGATCAGAATAGATCCATTGTTGACCAATTTTTAGTTTGCTTATAAAATTAAAATGTTCAACTGGTGACAGTACATAATCAACAACACTTTTGACAGTAGTATGTATGCGTGTGATCATCCCCTGTTTATCATCAAGACTGTGGCCATTTACAATTGCCATTCCTAAAGTGATACATATGTCAAGTAACAGTTTACCATATTCATTTACTTATTTATCTGTATTAATTCTTGTGGGTAATAAATCATTAGAGGTATTCTTTGCAAATAGTAATTCTGGTTGACCATCACTACCCGGACATTTAGTGTAATAGTCACATAATGCTCCTGTGCGAGCATTCATATCACCAACAATACAAAAGGTTTGTGTTTATATACTTCGCAGTAAGACACATTAGTTGACCATAGTAATTGTTACAACATGTTGCATACGACAATGGGGGATCCTTGGCAGAGGTGGCTAGCTGACCCTATCCACAAGACAAACACGAGGATTCCATCCGTGAAGTATATTCAAATGAGCCCGTCAAATGACCTTTACAAATTTGCTTTTTTACCCTGCACTATACCAGTCTGGAACAGCCTCCCACTCCATGTTGTCTCTGCTCCGACACTGGACTCCAACGAGTAAAGATTATGTAAACCGCAGGGTTTTTAAATTCACCTTTGTTTTCACTGCACAATTTTTGTTCTGCTGTAACCTCGGCCAACCTCCTGTTTTCTTTTTGGGTTACAACTAGCACCTTAATCACCAGTATTCCGACACGCAATTTGTGCACACACCACGGTGTGCAATGCTCCAAGTCACCAAGAAAGGAGCGAATGCTGTTTTCACGAAGAAGAAGAAGATGCTGAACAAACAAATGTTGTGTCTTTCGGAGGAATATAAGCTGAAATGAGAATTACTTTTTCTGACATATATTATTTTTACTGGACACTTCAATAACAAGAAAGTGATCACATACTGATTCAAGCATAGAAATATTTACAAATTGACTAAACAGTAATAATTGTCCACCAGAACCTCGCTTGGCATTTGTGTGCAAGTTCTTTCCATACACATTTATAGCACTATAATCGCCAAAGTAGACATCACTAATTAAACTATGGTTTCTGTCAACTAAGTTTCAGATAGTATGATCACATCAATTTTTTCCAAGTAACCCTGTAAGTCAGAGGCTTCTAATTCGTCTCCCAGACCACCTACATAAAGATATTACTATAAAGATATAATGATGATTAAGGTTGGTAGGAGAGATCGGTGCACTTGCCCCAGGCTGGCCCCGCGGTGGGGTGGGTAGGGGAATACCATAGAAGTAGAAGTTTGTTCTACCTCTATATGCATTCATTCAGGTCGCACATTCTGGGCCAGGCTATGCTTCACAGAACTTTTTTGTGGTATTTTTACGATTGGTAGCGAATACAACGCACAACTGCCCTCTGGTGAGTGTATGTGAACTAACGCAGATTTTCCCGCATGTTTTGATGTGAATTTTAAAGCAAATAAAATGCCTCAAGCGAAAGATTACTCTTTCAGGCTGACAGTCAAGCTACAAGGCAGATATTTGCCTGAATATCAGGCAAAGAATGGACGCTATTATATTGAATCAGACATCGTAACGAACGATTCTTACAAAATACTAACAAACGAAAGAGGGTGCGAAGATGTACAGGTATAAGTTAAAGTGGGCGATAATATGACTCATGAGAAACAAAACAGACGTTGCGTGCTATGTCTATGCGGACTCTCAGTAAGGATGGCAGGCCATTTTTTTATTTTAGTGCTAGAGACCTGAAATTTTGTTCACATAAGCTCCATTATATTCATGACTGAATAAAAAAAAATTATAGTCCACAAAAAATCAAATTATTGACAAAATTATGGCTTATGATACATTTTGTATAGGGGGTCTAGCACCCGTCTGAATTTCAGAAATAAAAAAAAACAGAAAAGACGCCGAAAATGGCAGATAAAATCTATCCCAATTTAAAAAATATTTCTAACAGTCGAAATAATTTCATTTTTTTACCACATGCTGAGCATAAAATTCTATAGTTTGTTTGTTTGTTTGTTTGTTTGTTTCGATCACAATCGATCACAATCCCGCCTTTAGTCCAGTTGCTTTTTACTCGGAGCTGTGTATCACTAAGCCGGTGGGCCACATCAAGAGCCGAATTCAGTGCTCACAGACTTCCTTTGTACATCCACGGCAGCTAAAGCAACCATAGAACACAATGGTGATCATGTGCATAGATGACGAGACTTTCCGCTTAAGACACCTTCTCATATACACAGGTTCCACACTGGAGAACTGGCGGAAGGATCAGCCCAACAGTCCACAGGTCCGTCTCGGGTGGCAGTCAGGCAGTTAGGCAGTCGAACTTCATTATAAGCAAAACGGCATGGGGATGAATGAATAGGAACCAACAAGTGTCTGCCAGAATAGATTCACCATAGCGGTATGACAAGCTTGAAGGAAATCACCATGCATACATCTCAAGACCGGCCATGATGAAGAAAACGGAAATCAACAAGTGTCTGCCAGAATAGATTCACCATAGCGGTATGACAAGCTTAGTCGGATTCACCTTTATTTGTCACTTTAGAGTGATCCGGTGGGTTTACTAAATTACTATTTGCATGGTATTTAGTCACTGTACATACTTCAAACTCAATGTAGGTATGCTATGTATATTTCGCCGCTATAACAACCAATTGTCATTAAATACGGTCCAATAATTGTGAAGATAATTAGGCTTAAATTATTACTTGAAAGAACTGCTGTCTTCCAGTGCAGAATTGTACAACATGTTTTTGTTCCACATGGTCACAGTAGGTGTACACGGGAAAGTCTATTCCGCCGAAAAAGGTTGGTAGGTTTGTTTAGCAACTATTAGCAATCCTCCTGTTTTTGCTCGCAGCATAGCTGGTTGAAAAAGTTTGTAATTAAAGACTTTATGTCAAGTTTGGCGCAAAGTGGCCGTGGACTGCGTCCATGCTGCTTGAATTCAGGCGTTGAGTGCCCATTCAAACGAGGCTGTATCAACCGTAGACGAAATAAGACCGCCCAAACGTACACACATGACTTCCGCATAGACGACAGTGGGTGGAGATATGTAAACATGGCGCCAAGTTCTAGCCAAAGCTCAAAGCTCGTTTTTTTATTTTAATGAATTAGATCCTTTTAGCATGAGGAATTCAATAATTGTCTGAAATAAAATCGCCCCATCACACACAGTAAGTGAATATGTACATTAAAATGGATTAGGTGGGGTTTTGTTGATTTAATTGAGAAATTTCATCCACCACGGTCAATGTGAATCTGGGTATAATTATGATTATCTAAACAAATTAGAACCAAAAAATTTCTAAACGGTCCTTATGTTACTTTTTATTACACTTTATATGGTGAATTTGGAAGAAATTCGCTATATTAGTCAATTATAGTGCATAGTAGTATCTAATTAAAAATATTATAAGTAGACCCACATTCCTAAATGTAAATATTAACTCAGTGGACACTTGTCAGTAACATTATAAGTCACAACACTATTTTTTTTCATAAAAACAGACATAGTAGTATCTAATTTAAAATATTATATGTAGACCCACATGCCTAAATGTAAATATTACCTCAGTGGACACTTGTCAGTAACATTATAAGTCACAACGCTATTTATTTTCATAAAAAAGGACTTAGTAGGCCTAGTTTAAAGCACAATGAGGATCATCTTCATCTATCCAGTTGTCTGCCACCGGCAGAACCTGGATAACCCGTATATGTGCTATGAGTTCAGAACCCCCCTCCTCCCTCCTCCTCCCTGGCCAATTGACAGTTGATTCAGGCGGCCCAAACAATCTGACCTGAGTGTGACCTCCACGCTGCCGTCAGTAAACCGGTGACGTCATAATGAATATTCATGTTGCTCGCACCCCTTATTTTCGTACCCGTTTCACACACACCTGTTGTCAAGGTCAGACTGGTAGTCTGACGGTCAGACCTGATACGGCAAGGTGAATGAGGATATATTGGGAAATAAAAATACTAACGTTTTGGATATATGTCTTGAAAATATATATGAATATATGACAATCATAAAATGCAGCTTTAAGTATAACACTATTTCTCAGATCTCATAGATATTCTGTTGCAGTTTACATTTAACATGTTTAAACCTATAAAATAATAGACTCAACAAAGGATTTAGCAAATAAATCCTCTGGGGCCTAGAATACCAGAATACACTGATGTGAAGTAGCTCCTAATAATTATAGAATAATACTGAATAGTATATTTCTTACTGTATTTTCAGTGATTACATTGTCTTTATTTTTATTATAGACTGTATATAGATATTTTACCCCTGCCCCCACCATCTAATTATTCTCTTTTTCCTCATCTTTATCAGTTCATTCAATCTATATTTATAAGTCAATTACTGTTGCAAATCCAATCACAAATATAATCATGGTAAATCAAATAAGAGCAAGGGAAGAGCTAAATGCCATCTCTGGTGCAATAGTATGTAATTTTTTTTAACAAATTGTATTTATTATTGTGTTGTTCAAATTTTAATTAACAAAGCTCAGAAATAAAATATACTTGAAGCTGTTTTGTCTTGGTGTTTTTTTACAAAAGATACAAAGTGTTTTTTGTTTGTTCTCTGAATCACCAAAATTACATTGTACATTGTGTCCGAAGGCGAGTGGCTAAGGTGGAGGGCATGAGCCAGTGATGTAGACTGAGACTACCCATCCAACCGTTCTAAAGCGTATTATTACAAAGCTTGAGTCTCCACCCACCCCACATAGATTTCTCAGCCAAAATACCTCAATTATAGAGAAATACAGTACTGTCAGCATTTTTTTAATCTATCCATGTAAAAAATGTGATGTCAGAATCACACCAAAATCTAATATGGCCTGGGTAAGGCCCTTCCTTAAAACAAATCGGTGAAGCGGTCAAGCTCTGGAGAGTAACATGTGATTTGTAGGCCATCTTGGATTTTGCAGAAAAAAAAGAAAAACTATTCTTGAGACATATTTCTCAGGACCAGTGAGCATACCCAAAAGATCAAATTTGAGCTGCATAGCTATATTACCATATTAAATAGCCAAAATGAGCAAAAATGATATGTTCGCTAAAATTCTAAAACATGAAAAAATCATATTTTTATCAGAGTCACACCAAAAACTAATCAGCAAACATCCAGGCTAAGGTCTTTCTATTAAACCAAACATGAAACAAATCAATGAAGCGGTGCAAGCGCTAGAGATTGACATGTAGGATTTTGTCGGCTATCTTGTATTTTGTTAAAGAAACTGAAAAAACATCAAAAAAATACCAGGCATATGTATGCAATTGCACTCTGATACTGTTATTTCAACAATTAAAAATTTAATATTAACTGTCGTTATGGCCGGTTTCCTTGGCTGTAACCTCTAAAAGGCTTTGGTTATTGTTTTAAATCTTTAGATGACATTAAAACGTAAAAATAACCATTCCAATGAAATCAGTGTATTTAAATTAGGCGAAAATGAAGTATTACATAAGATTCTAGGGCTATTCTGTCGAAAGTTTACTTTTCAATATATGGCCAATGGCAGCCATCTTGGTTTTGACCCCTGGATGACCTTAAATTGTCAACACAATCATACCAATGGAATCAGTGCATTCAAATTAGTGAAAAACCAGGTATTACATGAAACTATAAGGTTATTGTGTCAAAACATAAAAATTCAAGATGGCCGACGGCAGCCATCTTGGTTTTTACCCCTAGATGACCTTAAATCATAAAAATAATCATACCAATCGAATCAGTGTGTTCAAATTAGTCAAAAATGAGGTATTATATGAGATTCTAGGGCTATTTTGTCAAAACATAAAGATTCAATATGGCCGACAGCAGCAATCTAGTTCTGACCCCTAAATGATGTTAAATCATAAAAAGAATCATATCAGTGTATTCAAATTGGTTAAAAATGAAGTATTACACAAGATTCTAGGGCTATTCTGTCAAAAGTTAAAAATTCAATATGGCCGACAGCAGCCATCTTGTTATGAACCCTTAGATGACATTGAGTCGTAAATAGTCATACCTGTGGAATCAGTGCATTCAAATTGGTCAAAAATGAGGTATTACACAAGATTTTAGAGCTATTCTGTCAAAAGTTGAAAATTCAATATGGCCGATGGCAGACATCTTGGTTTTGACCCCTAGATGACCTTATATCGTAAAATTTATCATACCAATGAAATTGGTATATTTAAATTATTCAAAAATGAGGTAATACATGAGATTCTAGGGCTATTATGTCAAAACTTAATAAATCAAGATGGCCGATGGCAGCCATCTTGTTTTGACCCCTAGTCTGCCTAGATGACCTTAAAGCGTAAAAAGAACCACACCAGTGAAATCAGTTCATCCAAATTGGTCAAAAATGAGGTATTACATAAGATTCTAGGGCTATTCTGTCAAAGTTAAAAAATTAATATGGCCGACGACAGCCATTTTGCTTTTGACCCTTAGATGACTTTTAATTGTAAAAATAATCATACCAATGAAATTGGTGTGTCCAAATTATTCAAAAATGAGGTATTACATAAGATTCTATGACTAATCTGGCAAAAATTGAAAATGGCAGACAGCAGCCATTTTGGATTTATCCAAATAATCAAGGGAAAAAATGAAACATCCCCCCTACATCAGATCTTATTTTACATATATGTTGGATGACATGTGTGCAAAATTTCATAACTCTTTCCGGATTTAGGGGGTATACTAAGCCTACAGGCTACAGTACAAGGTCTAGGGGAAGAGAGGCAGACTGGTTCGAGCCCCTCCCAGGTGGGTACATAATTAGTCTGAAGCAGAAGATGCAGGTAAATTGACAGGCAGACTCGTACTCATTGGTTCTAAAAGATACATTTTATGCTGCCTTAGCGATAATTCGATTCTTGCCGGGAGATAGTGAGCGATCGACAATGCCGGAAGGCCCGTGTCAGCCCTTTCCAGGGCTAGCTATCCCAAACAACAACAATTTAACAATAAAAATGTGTCAAAAAAATTTCGGGTGGGCTGGATAAAAATTTTATGTACAAAACGGTGGCTTACGTTAAAAAAAACTGATCTATGATGGAGTTGACATAAAGAACATTTGAGTACCGGTAATATTTTGATATGTGATAAAGTTTGATAAAATAAAGTTATAAGAAAAACAATTTTCTAATTAAAAAATTAAAGGTGTTCCTCACTACAAAATCTCGCCTGTCAATAAAGGGGGCAAGCAGAAATATGTCAACATGTCATATCCGTTCTAATATCGAATCAAAAGGCTCCTTAGATTCTGTAATTGACCCCTAGCCTATGTCACTGTTTCAGGCTAAATTGATGAGAAAAAATATGCCATTTACCGAGCCAGAACTGAAAGTGAAGTTCAGCGCCACCTGGTGAGCGCTGCCATCCTTACTATCAGGTTAACTGCGGGTACAACTCATGATCAGGGAAGAAACAAAGGGAAAGAGTTTCTTTTGTACCCCCCTGGCCCTGGGCGATAATAAAGGTTTCCGTCATTCATTATGGGCGATAAAATGTGATAACTGAATGACGGAGGGGTACAATTAGAAACTCTTTCCTTACTTACTAGTTAC
Source organism: Flabesymbios commensalis (assembly GCA_964017125.1). Classification (NCBI taxonomy): domain Eukaryota; kingdom Metazoa; phylum Annelida; class Polychaeta; order Terebellida; family Flabelligeridae; genus Flabesymbios; species Flabesymbios commensalis. The sequence continues at coordinate 5,610,800 of OZ024904.1, forward strand.
TTTGATTACAGTTGGTAACTCATCCCTTAACCTATGAAGTTATGGTTTCCTGAATTATTATTTTTTTTTTTAAATCTATAAAATAAATTTGGGTCGCACATTCTTTGATAGGGTCGGTCGGAAACAGGAAACAAACAATATTTTTTTTCAGGCCTGATGTACCTACAAAAATGGGATATTGATCTCGCATGGAATCTTTCTACAATCTGTCCGACGGTGGAAGATGGTCCAAAATGAAAGTTAGCTTTTTGGTATCCAGTCAGTCAATTCTCAAGCGATTGTCACGAAATTTTGTAAGCATTAGGCCACACAAATTTATTTAATTGTTTTACCGAATCGCCGCCGAAATTTTCCGAAAATGGCAGAAAAAAAAATTGAAATTTCGAAAATTTTATTTTTATTTTTTCCGCTGTAGTGGATTTATTCATTTCAAAGTTAAAAAAAAATGAAAACTGTTTCTTTCTCACTGTGCCAACTGACACGCTGCCGTCAGTCTGACACAGCTCAACGTGCAGCCAGGTGCCGACATCAGGTGTGAAAAATAGCTGTGATACATTAAGGCTGACACTGTGCATGCTATAGTTCTGTTAATGTGTCACACACATTACACTCCAACTCAACCCGAAACACCTGGATTGATCGATAATACATTGCCAAATAAGAATTAAAAAACAAATGTTATGGATGACATGATTCTCATTGATATATTCAATGGCAAACAGGCAGTGTCAACTCTGAGCCGGTATCTTAGTTGTTAACCCAGCATTAAAGTTGAAGACAACGCACGCACACAGATGCTATCTGTATGAGCGTGAATGTTGTCGGCGCGAGACGTCGGGGCAGTGTTGTTCTAATGCTGGGCCACCGTCGTCAATAGTGACACACGTTGGACCAGCATCGGTTTGGCGTCTAGTGGTGTAGTGTGCAAATCGCGTCTTACATCCAGATCTGACACACAGCGTCTTGTTGTGCAGTTATCCAGCTGGCTGCGGTGGCTATTCATTCACGTCTTATCTCTCTCAGTTTATCCAGGGAAGTAGTCAAATAGAAAAACATGTTTTTTTCTTGACTTTAATAAGACAAATATTCTGTTAAACGAACCTGACCACAACGAACGAACCTGTATGCAAAATCGGCCGCTGTTTTAGCAAACGAAATGGTTTGTTGATATTAAGGACAGGAGAATAATTTTTTTTGTTTTTTTCAAGCCAGTTTATAGGGTACCCTACTAGGAAAACGGGGGGGGGGGGGCGTTTATTAGGGATAATACAGTATGTCAGCGTTCGTAATTGGCCCAAACCTGGGAAACTCGTCGCTTTCTGTATTGTGGACCAATTTAAAAAAAATTAAACACCTCTTTATCTGAATTTTTTTTTTTTTTGCCGCCACCCGACAGCCACAATGCTGAAAAAAATCGGTAAAACAATTAAATAAATTTGTGTGGCCTTATAATCTATTCATTTGGCAACAACCCTGAGAATTTCGCGAAATTCCATTCATCATTTCAAAGGCTAGACCATTTGACATGTAACACGATCCTGAGAATAAACTGGAATGAAGTTATTGGGTTTATACATGTTAAAGAGCAGCGTCATAAATAGACATTTACTACATGTCAAATGGTCTTACTTTTGATGGATACAATATTTTTTTAAGAAATTTTCAGGATCGATGCCAAATGACTAGAAAATCAGGTTGACAAAATTTCATGAAAATCGCTTGAGAATTGACTGACTGGATACCGAAAAGCTAACTTTTTATTTTGGACCATCCTCCACCGTTGGACAGACTATAGACCAATGAAAACAATAAAATGTTGTCAAATAATCATTAGAATATGTCTACAATTGTGAAAAATGAGCAGCATAATTCCATAAATGTATTAGGCCTTTTAAAAAAAAATTGAATCCCCTTTTTACACCACTAGGTACATCACAAAAAGTGATTTTGGTGTTTTTCCATGTTTTTTTAGGATTTATGTGATTTTGTGAGACACTGGGCAAAAAAAAATATATGTTTGTTTCAGATTTGTTGTCATTTTAACCAGGGGGTAGGTAGGGAAATTTATTTTATTTTTTATTTTATTTTTTTGTCACTTCAACCAATGAATCGGTAGATAGTAATTAGCCCGCCTTTTAATTTTAATTAAAAAAGGTGGGCTATTGCAATTGAAGTTCGGCGTCGTCGGCGTCGGCGTTAACATTTACTTGTGGGCGCGATAACTTGTAAAGTTTTTCATGTTTCCTTCCCAAATTTGTTTTGCATGTTACTATTGACCACTTCTCGGACAAGTTCAATAATGGCTGAAAAAAAATTCAAAATGGCCGACTTATTGCGATTTTTCACCTTTTACGTCAATAATTTGACCTTGTGGGCGCGATAACTTGAAAAGTTTTTCACGTATCCTTTTCAAATTTGTTATGCATGTTACTAATGACCAGTTCTCGGACAAGTTCAATAATAGCCGAAAAAAAAAAAAAATGGCCGATTTATTGCGATTTTTCACATTTTACGTCAATAATTTGACCTTGTGGGCGCGATAACTTGAAAAGTTTTTCACATATCCTTTTCAAATTTGTTATGCATGTTACTAATGACCAGTTCTCGGACAAGTTCAATAATGGCCGAAAAAAAAAAAAAAATGGCCGATTTATTGCGATTTTTCACATTTTATGTCAATAATTACCTTGTGGGCGCGATAAGTTGAAAAGTTTTTCACATATCTTCTTCAAATTGGTTATGCATGTTACTAATAAGTAGTTCTTGGACAAGCTCAATAATGGCCGGAAAAAAAAAAAAAATGGCCGATTTATTGTGATTTTTCACATTTTACGTCAATAATTTGACCTTGTGGGCGCGATAACTTGAAAAGTTTTTCACATTTCCTTTTCAAATTTGTTATGCATGTTACTAATGACCAGTTCTCGGACAAGTTCAATAATGGCTGAAAAAAAAAAAAAATGGCCGATTTATTGTGATTTTTCTCATTTTACGTCAATAATTTGACCTTGTGGGCGCGATAACTTGAAAAGTTTTTAACATATCCTCTTCAAATTAGTTATGCATGTTACTAATAAGTAGTTCTTGGACAAGTTCAATAATGGCTGAAAAAAAATTCAAAATGACCGATTTATTGCGATTTTTCTCATTTTACGTCAATAATTTGACCTTGTAGGCGCGATAACTTCAACATTTTCACAAGTATCCTCTTCAAGTTTGTTATGCATGTTACTAATAAGCAGTTCTTGGACAAGCTCAATAATGGCCGGAAAAAAAAACAAAATGGTCGACTTATTGCGATTTTTCACATTTATTTTACGTCCATAATTTGACCTTGTGGGTGCGATAACTTGAAAAGCGGCTGGTTTAACATACCATTTATATCTTGGGTTGTTATTTACGTGATGACATTCGTCTTTACTTTCTTTATCATAATTCGGCGGCGGGCTATTATCGAGTGTGCTCTTGTTTTTTTTTATTTTACTCGGCGCCAAATTCACTTCCATGCATGTCTTATTTTTTTAAATGCTTTTCAGGGGAAAAAAATCATCATTTTTATCCACTCGCCAGCAGAGCTAGTGGAACTAGAAATCCACTAGCCCTTATCATTTTTTAATCGCCCTTACTAGATTTTTTGAGAAAAATGCTGGACTATCATATGCGAGACATGGCCATCCCTTTCTGACCCATCTTTCCATAGGCTTAGCGGGTGGGCATTTTAGGAATCTGCTTGAGCTCTCTATATATATATATAGTTAAGTCAGCGTAAATGAGCCACCACACCTGAAAATGTCGCTGTCGGCCTATATCTTCATATTTAAGTTGTTGAACCAAGTCTATGGTATCGTGACACAGCAAAGCACAAAAAACTGGAATAAAAAGGTTATCTCAGGTGCATTTTAAGACTTTTCTGGGGGTGCTAATTTTGTTTAGAATGGTTAGGCCTATTTATAGCATGTTTGAACCTCAACATCTCAACATCCCTATTCCCAGTTAATCACATAGTTTTTACGTCGACCTACATGCGCCAGCGTTAGCCCTGTGTGTGACTTAAGCTAGAGTATCAGCCATGGCTTGTATTCAAACAAAACTGCGAGATATTTTTTCAGACATCAATATGTAAAATTTGTGCTTGAATATCAGGCCAATAATGAGTCTTTTAGAATCAGCAACAATTCAAGAACTACATCTATGTTCATCCATAACTCGTTTGGCGATGAAAAGCTGTCAGCATACATGTATGTCAGCAAAACTAGACACATGATATTTTCCCAAGGGTCAATTCTCGGGCCACTGTTTTTTCTTGTTTATATAAATGATCTTGTTCTTAACCTAGAATGTGATGTACACTTATTTGCAGACGACACATCTTTACTTGATTGTTTTGATGACTCTGCAGAATCAAACAGTAAAATTTGTAGAGATTTGGAAAAAATTGAAAGATGGAGTGTATTATGGAAAGTAACTTTTAATGCCAACAAAACCAGGTACATGATAATCACTAGAAAGAATAATTACCCTAATTATCCACCTATTTATTTGCATAACACGTCTATAGAAAGAACTGATCAATATACTCACCTTGGTCTTGTGTTTACTAGTAATTTTAAATGGAACAAGCATATTGAAAAATGTATTTGTAAAGCTTCAAAGCGAATTGCTCTATTGAATCGTGTAAGATTAAAATTGCCCCGTGGTACCCTTTGTTCACTTTATAAAAGTATGGTACTACCCATTATTGAATATTGTGATATTATTTATGACAATTGTACAGTACGAGACTCAATAGCAATTGAACAGGTACAGAGGAGGGCTGCTCTGGTGTTCACTGGAGCATATCGCCACACTAGCTCTGATAGGCTGCTAGCCGAACTTGGCTGGCAATCTCTCAGAACGAGGCGACTAGACCACAAACTTATACAGCTGTTTAAAATGACACACCAGATCAGTCCTCCATATCTACAGTCTCTTCTACCAGCGGCAGTTGAAAATAGGTATAATACCAGAAACAATAGTTTACCAGTAATATATGCCAAACTTTCAAGCACCCGAAATTCATTCGTACCTTCATCTATTAAAGCCTGGAATAATTTGCCTGTTGGTATTCGTGGTGCAACATCATTTTATATTTTTAAAAGTTGCATTGTTAATATGAACAAAAAAGTTGACATGTTTCACCCTAACTTGTACCGTTTTTATATTTCTCGTGCGTCTGTTCATCACTGTAGGTTGAGATTGGGGCTGAGCGCTCTAAACAGTCAACGCTTTCAATATGGATTTATTAGCAATATGTCATGTGACTCTTGCAACTATGCTAGAGAAGATGTAAGACACTATATTTTTTTCTGCCCAGCATTTGCCGAAGACAAGCACTGATAGAGGGTCTGATTGCATTACTTCCTACGGCTGTAATGCAAAATAAACAGTCATTGTTGAATATTTTGTTATACGGTTCAGATAATTTTCCTGAAGATACAAATTTTAATATATTTTCTCTTTTACAAGCTTACATAATTAGCTCAAAACGCTTTTCCACCTAAATTATCATAGTAATAATTTTGTTTTTGCTTTTCATTGTATCTTTAATTAACTCATTCTTACTTATCATATTCTGTATCATACTCTGTATTTTTTTCTGCGGTTTGATATTGTATTTGCTATTATTAATAATATTTTTCTGTATGTATCACGTGTATATATGACCATGTATGTATGTATGTATGCCTGTATGTAGGAAAGCAACTTGTGGCAATATTGCTGTTTGCAATCCTTTGAAAATAAATCATGTTTACAGAAAAAAAAAAAGATATTTCTCGATCAGTGCCATATTGAACTGTGAAATATCGGTTGAAACGAATGTTGGGAACCACGGCGCAATATTTGACAGTGCGGGCCGTCATGACTACCGCAGATCAGGCATACTCGCTTTCACTCGCCGCTAATTGAACAAGCTGTACTATCTGCAGCGCGCCACGTCCAGGTGTGTCTCTTCTTAGCTGTGTGGCGCTTGGCTATTCGTGAACAGCCGCACATGATCTGCAGAACGCACTGTGAAACACTCGCCAGCAGGGCTAGTGACATGCTGATTTGCAATCGTCCTTAAATAATTTGTATCGCCACGGGTGACCGGGTGTATGTGAATTTGCATCCCTGCTTTTTGACCCCCCCTCTCCTTTACGTAAGGCTTGTTAGATACAGTGTGTAACTCATCCCTTAACTTATGCTTTTCCTAAATAAAAAAATAAATAAATACATTATTATTTTTTATTTTTTTGAAAATACATAAAATAAATTTAGGGCCCACATGATTTGATAGGGCCGCTCGGAAATCGGAAACAAACAATATTTTTTAGGCCCTCCAATGAAATACATATTTTTCTCTGTTTGTTTGTTCTTTTTGATTGCTATTACTCACTTGTATTATGAAGCCATCATAGTAGAATTAAAAAGGCCGCTTTTATCACCTTTTCCTGGGGTTCCCATCATTAGATTTTTCGCGATTACGCGATCACGCAGGTGCCATTTTTTTAAATTTTTGTAAAAAAATGCAAAAAATGAAAATAGACTATTATGTCCACTGCCCTATGAAAAAGTTCTGGCCGTTTGGACAGAACAAGGTAGGAATCTCTAAGAATTGAGATACCCGGGGAAGGATGCACTAGTTTTGTTTGCCGGCGCTACGCTTCCTCATGGGGCGCACCGGGGGTAAAAATGGAAGTTTCATAGCCATAAGGATGAAAATCCACCAAAATTTTTCTTCTTCTATGACCCCCTCATGGACTTGAAAAAAAAAAGACCGGATGTCGGAGGCTATGCCCAAATTTCTGATTTTTTTGTGCATATGTGGTACATGTATATTTGCTACTGTTACTGTATTGCGGGGCACTCATTGGGTGCCCTGATGTATCTAAAAACTAAAACTCTCAGACTCAGGAACGTTTATGATCTCAGTAGTTTTCTTGAGCTGCTTCAAAAAATTCAGGAAATTTAAAAAAAATGACTTTAAATGAGACCTTCCAAGGTAAATTCTAGGACTATATTTACCCAGTATTTACATTAATGCCACATTTGTAAAGTTGACAAAGTTTGGTTTAGATTTGTGGCGGGGGGGTCTGACCCCCCCCAGTAAGCCTGAGTGTGGGGATCTGTACCCCCAACCCTCCCCCCCCCCCCCATTTCCCCCCCTAGAATAAAAACTGGGACTATGAAGCAACAGTTAATAAGTTGATCACAAAATATTCAATTGAGTGGTAAAAATGTACAGTGATTTACACGCATGCTTGGGCGGCCCTGTACGGCTGCTTCACGCCTCGTGCACTGACTGGCCTGTTAATCGGACGCCCCAGTCATGACAACGCTGCTATACCTGTATACACAACACACCATTGCTGGCCTCACTGTGGCTCACTGTGCTTTATCCGTACTATAGGCCTATACAAGAAAGTCAGGAATGGGAAAAAAACGTGGCAAACCACATGACCTATGATCCAGTTGATCCTGATCCATGTCCATTCATTTTAGCTGCCCCACTAATGCAGTCATGTTGGTCAACATTTATAAGAATTTTAAGTCTTACATGTTTACTTTGTGGCTCACCGAAATTGTATAATTGATCTGAATTTGTCATATTGAAAATGTTCAATAAGTTAACGTATGTGGCAAATGCACAACCAGGGGTCCCAGTTGGCCTGAAAGCTGGCAGAAAGAGGACCATTCCATTTAGTTCAACCTCTTCAGTTCCTGCAACAAGGCCTAGGCCTGGCCCAAATTCAGGATCCCCCTCTACATCTGTGAGTAAGCCTACTGCTGCTAGCCGAGACCCTACACCAGGGCCTGAAGGCAACATCAGAAAAACCACTGTGACTGCTGGTCAGCCCAGTACCAGCTATTCTCACACTAGACTTAACGTTACTCCCTGTGACAGTAATCCTGCTGTATGTACGATGACGTCTATCACAGGAACAGGTCAGGCTGTAGCAGGCCGAAAGTATCAAAAGGCATGGCAGGTTAATAGTCCTCCTTTCAAAAGACTGTAATCACACGCCGTGATGCTGATAATCAACTCAACTGCTGCTGGGAAAATGCTAGTTCAACTAAAAGAAAAGAGTCGTGAACATCTACGAGTGCTGATCCGTAACGCTCACGCATTGGCCAAGCAAAACAGACCACTGTCAGACACTGTATGGCATTGTGACCTGAATCAGGTCAAAGGCATTGAAATAGGCCACACTTATCACAACGTAAAGGCATGTGCCACTTTCATTGACAGCATCGCTGCTGTTATGGAGGACACTTTGGTCTATGAAATAAAGGCAGGTAGCTATCTATTATAATCGTACCCTGCCTAGCCCACAGACTAGAGCTAGCTTATAAAGATGCCATCAGCATGAAAGAAGCACCATGCAAACTGTATGATCAAGTGACTAATCTGATGATAAAGCTTCACTATTTATATATGAAAAGCAGTAAGCAAAGGAGAGCATTATGTGAGTTATTGAAGTGCCTTTAAATGAAGAGCCTCGTCCCATCTGTGCATAACAATGCTAAGGCTACTGGTCTGCTGAGGTTGTTGACTAGCTATGAAATAGTAGCATTTATACTACTCCTCAAGGATGTTCTAGCACCTCTTTACACATCTCATTCTGGCTGCAAAAGCCTGAAGCCACCCTATCAGATGTTTATTTGATTGTTGAAACAACAAAAGATCGTTTGCTACTCCTGAAAGAGAGTAACGGCCATGAGCTTCAGACCCTGCTTGACATGGCTGCTGGTGATGCCATGTTTCATGGCCGAAAACCAAGTGGTAGAAAACCCATGCTAGCTTTCAAGGATAGACTGTTGGATTCCATCATTCAGTATATGACAAGCAGATACAGTGACCTTGATTCTGAAATTGTGTCAGCTACACGTATAGCTAGTCTCTGTCAGTGACCAGCTGATGCACATGTTAACAGTGAGTTTGGCAAAGACAACATCATTGCCCCGAAAACACATTTTCACCTGAGCTTTCTACCTGAATTTGATCTCTCTGAACTCCTGCAAGAGTGGCAATTGCTGAAGATATTGATGCATATAACTTATGGGAAACAGGTTACAAAGCAAAAGTGGAAAGATGTCTGCACTGCCATGAAGGGGTTAGGTGTGGACAAGATACTGCAACTAATGGATCTGATGCTGGCACTACCACCCACATTAGTCATGAATGAGAGAGGGTTCAGTCAGTTGAAGCTCGTTAAAACGGACAGATGGCATCAACTGGGCAACGCTCGTCCAAACAGTATAATGGTGATACGTCTGGATGACGCTTCAATCAAGGATTACAACCCTGACAGTGCAATTGATCGTTGGATGGTAACACCATCTGGAAAGAGCAGGAGTATCGTGTACCAACAGAGGGCCACAAAATCTAAGGTAACAAATGGTGAAGCGGAGAACACTCTGATTGGGACTGCTGCAAACATCTGTCACTCAGGCAGTGAATCGGACTTTCAGAGTGACGCAGACAGTGACCTAGACACTGAATTGGACAGTGACTCAGGCAGTTATGAGTGAGTCTCATTCAAGATACGGCCTACTGGGACAGCAATATTTTGTAAATCTCATGGAAAGTTAGTAGATGACTAGTTAGTAGATATTTCCTGGGAATGCTACACTACAGAGTACTTTGTAATTTACTATAGTCCAACTGAGGTGAATGCGGTTGCGCTGCATAGCAGTGGCAAAGGGCGTCCCAGTCTGCGCAATGGGACTAAAATGTCAGACAGGTTTATCAGGTTTTAGATTTCTTTTTAGATGCTCAGATAAACACTGTTAAATATCTGTTTTCTGTGATACCATGTCAGCCATTAGAGATGTCGCGTGGCCCAGTAAACAGCGTACAGTTCAACCCAGTGAACTAAATAGGGGCCTACAGTTCACTGTGTCAACAAGTCCTCCTCTGTCCAGTTGAATAATTAGGTCAGTTCAGTGACTGCGTGACCTTAGCTGTAGCTGGCATTGAACAACAACAATCAGAGGGCTTGTATGGGGCTTCAACGTGGTGGTACAGCCCATTATAATGGGTAAATGCCTCGTGTTTGCTGGGAGGACTGCATCATATTTCTACAGATCTGTAGAAATACTATGCAGAAGAAATAAAATATTTGAATCAGAAAGGGCTGACTAAGACATTTATGATGATTTCAAATTGAAGGAACCCTCTGGTGTCTGTGGTTTATACAAAAACATTTCAGTGTTGTAAGGGTTATTTAAAATATTTATTAATTTACTTTTCTTTTTTTCAGACGCTGACAGTGACTCCTTATGTGATCCATATCGAAGTTAATAAAAATGTTGAGACGAGTTTTTATGAAGTATGGGTCGATGGCACCAAAATCTGTTGTCCTCTTCTGACTGAAGACTCCGAGATGTAGGTGATGCTTTACCATAATAGTTTTACCCTTTCATCGCGAGCATTGTTTTTATATGTCAGAATCGGACGTATAAAGATGATCCTAGCACTAAAAAAATAATAATATTTCTAATGGCCGTAGACCCATAACATGTAGGTATTCAAATGAAGCGGAAAGCGCTAACTAAGACATGTATGATGATTTTAAATTGGAAAAAACCCCTTTGTTCTCCATGGTTTATACAAAAATAATTGAGCGTTGTAAGGGTTAATGTCCTGTGGTGGAGGGTCGTCCGAAATGAAACCAAGCTTTTTGCTGATTTCTCAATCTATCACAGTAAAAAATATGTTTTTTTCCTATTTGTTGTCATTTAAACCAGTGGGTAGGTAGGAAATTTATTTTTTATTTTATTTTTTGTCACTTCAACCAATCACTGTACTGTAGGTGAGAATTTTTTATTATTTTATTTGGCGCCAAATTCACTTCCACGCATGTCTTGTACGTTATGTAAAGTTTTTTTGGACGCTCTTTGACCCTCCTCTCCTTTTTGTAATGTTTTTTAGAGTTACTTTGATTACAGTGAGTCTGTAACTCATTCCTTAACTTTTTTTTTTAAATTCATAAAATAAATTGGGGTCGCACATGTTTTGATAGGGTCAAACATTTACCTGGGGTGGGGTAGGGTGTTCAACCCCACCCCCCTCCCCCGCACTCATAACCAAATGAGGGGGTTATCCCCTCTTCTTGGCAAAAACGAAAAATGTTTTTTAACTTAGGCTCATTTCAGTTAAAATAACCCATTTTATGCACTCAAATTAAAAACCTAGAATTTTTTTCTTGGAGACCTCATCCCCCCCCTTTCAAACATTATTTGTGGAAACCCTGTTTTGAGTTGGCAATTGAGACTAACAGTTAAGTGGATTGAGCTTGTCCTACTGAATATCAATTAGTATATTTAACCCCTAGAGCATTGATGTCGTTCACAGCAGTCAGACAAGAGTCCGTTGATTAATTGGTTCTCAAGACCGCCGAGTCACAATAGTGGAAAATCATTAAAAAAATTGAAATTGAAATTATAATGTATATAATATAATGTATATAATATAAATTGAAATTATAATGTAAATATTTTCACATTTTTTGAAATAAAGTGTTTTTTGTGAAGTTTACTATTAAATTTTTTTTTTCCCGACCGCCTGCTCTAAATCTTGAATAAAAATTCTTGAGAATCAATTAATAAAAAAAACTGTGGCCTCATTCTGTGTTTTTAGTAGCACCCGTATAACCAGTTGTTAGAAATAAAATATGGCTTAAATGTTGAAACATTGATATATTTTGGGACTTAAATTTCACAAATCACATACATTTTCAGTCGCTTAAAAGTTGTGTGTAGCGAGACAGTACTTCAAGGGACATGGAATTTAGCCCTTAAAGCACTGAAATATTTTTGTGTAAACCATGAAGATCAAAGGGTTATTTTAAATTTGAAATCATTATGAATGTCTTAGTTAGCTCTTTCAGATTAATTAGAATTCCTATGTTATGGGTCTACAGCCATTATAAATATTTTGACTCTTACAGTGCGGAGATCGACTTTATACGTCAGAATCTGACGTCCACAGACGTCAGATTCTGTCAACTAAAATCGATCCCTGCACTGTAAGAGTTAAATCGAAAAGCTCTTGAGGGGGGGGGGGGGGAACATCTCCCAAAATTTATCAAACTTCGACAAGTTCATCTTCTAGTTTTTGTTAACTTTTTCTAATATCCGGCCCTCCATTTAAAAATGTGCAAGGAGAGCAATTGACAGCGTTACTGGAGATCACAAGAAGTTAAACTTTGAAGCTAATTAAGCCCAAAATATCACTCTCAGAGTGCTTCACACACCATGACGAGTAGTCAATGTTCTAGCAATTGTCAGGAAAGTATTTATAGCTCTCCTCCTATTTCCTTATGTGAAGGACTGAATATCGCTATCTGTATGTTAACGATGTATTTGTAGCTATGTGAGAGATGTGAGGTCCGGAGATACGTTCAAAGAGCTTGTGTTTGCTGTTCCTCCCGAAGGCTCTGCTAAGGTAAGTGTTTGTTACAACCCTTCTACCCTTGAAACTCTCAGATCACAGGGTAACTTGTTTCACCCTTAAAGCGCTGAATTCTTTATGTAAAATGCATGGAGATGAAAGGGTTTTTTCATTTTGAAATCGTTATAACCATCTTGGTTAGCTCTTTCTGATTCATTTGAATACCCATGTCATGGTTTTTTACTCTTTCAGTGCGGGGATCGACTTTAGACGTCAGAATCTGACGTCCACCGATGTCAGATTCTGACGTCTAAAGTCGATCCCCGCGTTGTAAGGGTTAAGCGCTGAAATTTTCTTATAACGTTATTAATTAAATATTTCAAAAATATTCTCTGGTCTCCATGGTTTACACAACAAAATATATCATTTTGTGATGTCTATTTTTTATAAACACTGGAAATTGAGGCAGTATTTTCAGCTTCAAATAAACAAAAAATAGCGACAAATAATTCTGCAGGACAGGAATTAATATAATATTTTCTGAATATGTAATTTTTCAAGTGTTTTATTTTCAGCTGAATGTCGCTAAGGCCTCCTTGCTGGGTGTTATCACTGTGTATAGACGCGCAGCACATTATGTGGAGAACAGGACGATTTATTCGTACTCGAAACGTGTGACCCTCAAGAGGTCAGAGGATGAGAAACCGCTGACCCTAGACAGAAACGATACCCTGATTGGCGGAACTAAGAAGGACTGCACCGCGTCAGGTCAGAAAAATAACCCGTGAAGCACTAATGTAATTTTAATTTTTACCCACTAAGTTGTGTCTCGCGATGTCAGCAACCCACCACTTCAAGTGGATAAATATTACCTACTTCGCTTATAATATGAATCGAAACATATGCTAATCTGGCAAATTTACAGCACATTTCCTCGTCACATTTTATGATTTGCAAGAAAAATTGTGAAAACGGCTAAGACTTGATTACCATTTTAACCCTTCACCCTTACAGCACGGAGATCAACTTTGTCTAATGTTGATTCCCGCACTGTGAGAATTAATTAATTTCTAATGGCCACAGACCGATAACATAGGTATTCAAATTAATCAGGAACTGTCTAATGTCGATCCCTGTTCTGTAAGGGTTCAATTTGTGCTAACAAAGAACCTAAAAAGGTCTTAAAATGTCTTATTTTTCACTAACTGAATGCTGCAGGAACCATCCTGGCGGAAACAGTGGCTTTGTGACCACAGAATTTATGTTTCTAACAGGTGATGGTATGATTATGACCACTGTGTCCGGGCGCCCGCTGCAAAAGATGGAGTCACGCAATAACAATCCCCTGAAGTCTTACAAGCCGTGGTTCGACAAGGGTGACATTATCGTTGACGCTGAGATCACGTATCGTCCCCTGGCGACACTGCAGATGATGAAACTTGTCGAGTATTACCCACAACCACCGCTAGCAGTAAGCAAAACATTTCTCCTGTTGACAATCAAGATGGATGACAGTTATGTCATCTATTTAGTTGATCAGTGCGTAAATGCAACAGGGCTTTCCACAGAAAAGAAATAGTGCGGCGGGATTTTTCAAATAATGCGCTGTCGGTCTTGTGAACCAATGATGCCCAAAGTGTGCGCGCCAGAAACACGCGATCCTAGGGGGGTATGGGGGCATGCCCCCTGAAATTTTTTCAAAGTGATGTTTTGAAATGGTGCATTCTGGCAGAATCTGTAGCTAATTTACAAGGTTTAGGCCTCTATTATTTTGTATTTTTTTAAATGAAACAGAAGGAGCTAACTATACTTGCCGTCAGATTAACTTGTAGCGCCCTATTTTTCGCCGATTTCTCAGTCAATTCCCAACCGATTTTCATGAAATTTTGCAAGGACTTTTTTCGCGTCACGCGGCGACTGCCGTGAAATTTTCATCTGAAAATTTTGTATGGCTAAAAAAATAGACCATTTTGCATGTAATGCAATTCAGGGCTAAAAACAAACTTTGATTTAACCAGCTTGATGGGTTTATAGAAAGACGTCGTAAATACAAATTTACTACGTCAAATAGTCTAACTATTAAACTATATAATATTTTTTGATAAAAATTCAACGGTAGTCGCCGCATGACTCGAAAATAGTCCTTGCAAAATTTCATCAAAATCTGTTGAAAATTGACTGAGCAATCGGCGAAAAACATGCGATACAAGTTAATCCGACATTCATGATAATTTCAAATTGAAAAATATCTTTTCGTCTCCATGGTTATATACAACTATGTCATCGCTTGAAAGGGTTAAAACCATAAATGTGAAGTGTTCTGTTTCAGGAGAAGAAGGAGGAGGATGTGGAGATGACTTGTGACTCGACCACAAATAGCGATCTGAACCCAGATGTCACAAAGACATTTGACGATATATCTGACCACCAGCCGGTCCCATCTACACCCGCTAACAAACCCATGCCCGTGAAAACAACACTTTCCACACAGAAAATGAGCATGTATCACAGCTGCTCGACCACAATGTACTCGAACGATCTAATCGACCGCGGGGATAGCTGTCCAGCCAAATCGGAAGAAAGTCCTGAGCGCACTACTAAGCGAAGGATCTCGCCTATCACCCCTGTTCCCGGGAAAAAACTAATCCCAATCGGAGACGACGAGGATGACATGTACATTCTCGAATCTGACAATAGCGATGTAGAGTGCCTCGGGGACGAGGAGTGCCAAGTCCTCGATGTCCCATCTCCTGAAATCCCTACAGTAGATCTGCTGAATGAGAGCTCTATGGTGATAAGTCCCAACACTAGCTTCAACCTGTGATTGCTGGGTGTCATCTTCCATGTTTAACCATTCACCACCAGCAGACTAATATGTCCCTTCCAAGTGAATCTAAATTGAATTGATTTGTGAAATTTAAGTCCCATCAGTGTTTCCCGATTTAAGACATATATTATTTTTTAACAACTGGTCATAAGGCTGCTAATGAAATGTATAATGGCTACTGTAATCAGCATCAGTCCTCTAGGGGTGAATAGAAAGTGTGATACAGCCCATCTTAGTTGGGAAGCTCTTTTTGTCTTGATATATTATACATGTACTTGAATATTTTCTAAGAATGTTTAAAATTATTCACCTTGAAGTGTTTGCAATTCACAATAAATTAGAATACATTATTTAAAATTATTTAAAGATCATTAAATGTGATTGTTCAGTTAACATAAGTTATTAAACAGGAGAAAATCTGCCATTGCATACACTCCATGCAAGCTCTTATTCCGTCAGTCCTAAGGAATAACATTTTGCTGTCTTGTGCTATTATTTGAGTTATTAATGATAATTGTCAGAAGTGCAAGGTAGCCTACTTCCAGGGTTAGCTATTCTCAAACTTGTTCCCATCCTGAATCTGTATAATTTGACAGGTTGACAGGAAAAACATAAACCCGTCAAAAAGTCATAATACATCATTATTCGAACAAGGTGGGCTGCTGACAGTCTTCCGAGTGGCCCTATTATTTGTTTGCTAAATGTCAACAAATCAAGTTAGACAATATATATTGTCAATCTATTTCCTAGAATTTTCATCCACGTGTTGTAATTTGATATGCTGGCACCACAGAGCATGATACAAGTTCAAGTGGATGAAATTATATTTCACATCACCATACACCAGGAGATTTTGTTTTATACGACTTGGAACTAAGAACTACAACAAACTACAATTTTCGTAATTGAAGTCTCAAGTGTCAAAGCAACGGAGAATATTTGCTGCTGTCAAATGTCAGATGATTTTATGAAAAAATGTATAACATGTAAAAAAAACAATTTATGTTTCTCTCCTCCCCCTAAGTACGGACCAGGCAGTACACAAAACACAATTTTGCTGGGAAGTGATCATGGATAATTTTGGGTGGTTGTGATTGTGTTTTTCAAATGTGGGGTAGAATAGTGGCACAGCAAGTACATACAATTATTTTATGGTAACACAGGATTACAATAGGTGCTTGAAAGTGCCTAATTTCCACAATTAATACTGAAATCTTTAAAAGGGAGTAAAACATGAAATAGCAGATATTTGTTAGACATAAAACACTGTTTTTTTTCCATGCATTGCTCAGGTACATATCAATGTCATGTATTATTATCTATGTAATATGTTATGGTGTCAGATTTTTTATAATTTAAAGATAATGTATGAAAACTTATTTGTTGTGACACTAGCAAAAATTTTTTTTTTGTCAAAAATAAAATGACCTGAAAAATATTCCAAGTCTTTGACAGAGGCACTAAGCTTGGGAGTTAAAATTTTTTGTTTGTATGATTTGTTAACAATTCGGCAGTTTTTTGTGTTTTATTCAAAGTGTTCGAAAAATAGTATGACGATATGACATCATTCGATACTCAAGTATCCATTGATAATAATCCATTGAAATAATGTTTCGGTAGTCCGTAAAATAACTCGTATTTTGTCATTTGCAAAATGTATGTGCTGGTGCTAACAGAAAAGGGATGTGTATATAACAAACATAACATAGATATTATTAGAGAATTTTATATTTTATGTAATTGTAAATCAAGTTATTTGTGAACATGATTTATGTAGATTACCTGTGTAAAAGATGTTAAAATGTTGTGATTGATAGGTTTGGTAACTTTAATTTGTGGGTCTCTGCAGCTTGACATCACTTCAAGTGTTATTGTTGAAAAAATAACTTATAGAAGCCTGGCTATAAAGAGATCTGAGCTTTGTAATTCTCTGTAATACAAATGACTGAAAATTTATATAGGTCGCAAAAGACACAGAATTGCTACTGTATTCGACATCAGTGCTCCGAAACACTTCAGTAGCATTGTAGTCGACTTACATGTAACTGTCCTAGTGGATAAATGTATGTGTGGTCTGGCGATTTCGAGACATTTGTCAGTTCAAGCAGAGCTTAGATCCAGCCTGCAGAGTGGTAATGTTAAATATAAACTTTTTGCTATTGCATACTGAAAAAAAGCAGATTTTATAAGAATTTTCTGTTGGCTGTGAATTTAATTGAAGTTTTTTTTCTTGATAACAATTGACTGTAATCAACTGATATAATTGTAATATTCTTAATTCCGTCCATTTGGAATGATTCACCCTACAGATTTAACTTTTAGGGCGCTGAAATTTGTGTAAATACTATGGGGGGTACCGATGGTGTAGTCACTTTGAAAACATCATAAATGGTTTATTTGTTCTTTCCGCTTCATTTGAATACCTATTTTATAGTTCTATGATTATTAATATAAATCGCTACTCCTAGTGCAGGGATTGACTGGCGACCCTTGTGGAGTACTTGAAGTCGTGAAATAATTAGGTTTCTGATTTTTTTGTTTTCGGCAGCGTGTGAATGACATTATGACCTGTGTTGAGATGCTATGTTGTTTATGATGTAGCAACAAGCATCTTCCTTTGATAAAATAACACCTTTATGAAAGATGTATATTAAATATATGATGATTAAATAAACCGATATTGTGTTCAGATATGTGCCATGTAAATGTAGAGCTTTATAAATATGTGCAATTGTTTCTTAACATGTTAAAGAGGCCTTTGGAAGGTGAAAAGTATTTCACTCGCATTATTATATTATGTTTTCTAATTTTTGAATACATGTAATTCACTGTGTTCACTATTATGTAAATAAAGTTTTTGTTTTTTCTTACAATTTCCATGTTCAGTTTATTGTCACATACTGTAGATCTGGTAATATTCGTGAGGAGGACAAATTTGCGAATTTCGGAACCTTTAAAAAGTATTATTATAATAACGCTACTACATGTAACATCAAAATTGATGATTCGCGAATTCAAGGCTTCACGAAAAGTCACAAATTCGCAAAAGTCTAAGCACGTGAAAATTACCAGATCTACAGTATTTTGCTTGGTAATCAGCTTAAAGGTATGGTCAACTGTCAAAATTTGCGGGACAAGGGTCCCCCCAGAATGTAATAGTGCCCCTGGGTAGGCCAAGGCCCTATTCCATAATAATACTAAATATGCGTTTCATACCCAAAGCCTCATTAAGAGCAAGTTCTCAAATCACAGCAAGTTCATATATACTTGAGCGACATCTATGAGTTAATAATTCAAAGCCCTTAGCCTTGGCCTCTACTGGGTCGCTGGCTTGCAAACAAACTGACTGTATTACTTTGGGGATGTCGAAACTTTCTGATCCCAAGGTTGTATTGACACCCAGTAAACACAACATTTATATGACTTTATACTATGTTGGACCAACGTCGAAGACGTTGGGCCGACGTTGTATAAATGTCATACAAATGTGTTGCGTTTGCTGGGCAGAAGGACTTTCTCTTAAACATTGTGCATTACTCCAATGTTGGTTCAATGTTGGGCCAGCGTCGCAGATATTGGTCTAAAAATAAAACAGCGTTTGGTGAGTGTCTCGTTGGAGTAGTATCGTCTTATAATCAGGTTATAGCTACTCAGCTGAATGCAACCAACATGTAGGCCTACTGTATATAGCCCCAGCCGTGACTGTACAGACCTCGTGGGAAGAGGGGCGAATTCTTAGCTCACTGTATAAACCGAAGGCCTATACACGTGACCTGCGCATGCTCATTTTGAAGTTGACTGGCTGTTTAAACCTTACAACCAGGGATTCCTCGGGTGCTTGAAAACCTTGAAAATGCTTGAATTTTATCAAAATTATTCAAGGCCTTGCGTCTTGAGAGTACTGGAAAAATGGGATATTTAACAAAAGATACTTGAAAGTCCTTAAATTTTGTCACAAAATTCACATTACAAAATATTGTTATCTGTATTACAGCGAAGCTGCATCTTCACTACAAGGAGAATCTCCAGGATTTTGAAATAGAGGTTGCGTGATATATATATATATATTTTTTTGATAGGGTGTGGGGTACTTTTCGGCTAATTTATGGGCCTTTTTTTAGTGTACTGACTTATTCGCACACCGCTGCTGCTCTAGTCTAGGGTGTGCTGTGCTGGGTGAGTGACAACAGTGGTGGGTAGCAGACCTGGGTTCAAGTCCGTAATTGATCTGGAATTAGACCTAATTCCTAGTCTAGTGGAATTAGTAAAGGAATTGAACTTCAATCTCAGTGAACACAAATGCAAAAACGTCACATTGTAGTGCAGGGGGGAATCCGTTATTGTGGTTACACTGGCCTGTGAAAGATAGGTGTGGGGGTGTTAAAAACACCAGACCGGTCGTTGTTATCTAAAAGCGACAAAACACTGCACATAAAATTAATATATTCATGCGGTGTTGTTTCAGTGTTGTCAGCGTCTACAACGTCGGTCCAGTATTGAGTTAACATTGGTCATTTTTTCCTGCTCACCAGGGGTGGTTATGATTCTATATACAGGTCTTAATGTCAAATATTTCTATAAATGTACGTGTAGATATTATTTAATTGCGGGTATTGAACAGTTACACTATTTGAAATTCGAAAAAATAATCTGATATAAGTGAATCGTTTAATTTATAATTTCAGTAATTGACACGGGAGCTGTTGAATACTTTAGTAAAAATAATACATACCCCATATTATTACCGGTCAAATATCAAGGCAAACATTTCTTTATAATACTCATTATGGATATTATATGACGATATATACCCAATACACCAAGCGTTTTGATATGTTTTATCGATTCAATTCGGCAAAATAATAATAATAATAAATTGGCAAGCATGAGGTGGGTGGATGATGGGTGGCCTAGCTCCACCATCTAAGTCCTAAAGTCAATAAATCTTCTGTCTGAGTCTATCTTTGTATTTTATTTTCTGATAATATTATGTTTACCAGTCGAGTTACCTAACCAATTAGATCACAAATTAAGTATCACGCACCTAATATAAAATTATTCATATATTCATGGTATTCCTATCAATCAGTTAAATTTGATAAAGCACTAAATTATGTGACCTAACTCTAATAACATGACAGGGGGTATAAAGTGTTATTGACTAGTAAAGAGGTGTGATGTACCAGTGCACAGGAGCGGCCGAGGGGGGGGGGGGGGAGGGGGTTACGATAACACTGTGTTGAACGTGACAGTTATATCTCCGATTGGACACTGACTTGCTCCTTATATGAAAAAAAACAAAGCATAACAAGCTAAAAAGAAAAGGCGATGTGGCGCAATGGCTTGAGCGCCTGACTGCCTCGCCAGTAGGCCCTAATGCATGCGTCCCGGTTTTGAACCCCGCTGTTCCTATGTAGTGTTTTCTGGGAAGCTGCATTGTTTCTCAATGTGACTAGGCGATCACGTTGATGGCGGCCTCGTCGAGTTAAGGTTGAGACCAGTGTATCGACGGTAATTTCGCGCTGCACGCTCCTCACACAATAAGCTACACCAGCTGAATTTATAATGTTTTTTTATCAGTTAAAAGTATTATCTTTTTTATAAACTTTATGCCGCCTTATAAAATAAAACACCACACCGGCTTAGCATGTTTTTCATGATTTGTTTGAAAAATGAGACTAGCCCAACATTTCGTATTTATAAGTAAACTGATAGTAATTATGTGAATAATTCATAAAAATAAACAACATGTAACTTAACGGGCAAAACGCATAGGGCCTAATCTATTGCAATGATTCACTGATCGATGATTTTAGTATTTTTCATTAAATATTAGTTCAGCTAAGAATTTATGCGACATTTTATTTATTTATTTGTTTACGCTACAACAAATATACAAACATAATAAAAAATATCCAATGTAATGACCAAGAATTTAACGCAAAGTTATATCAAAATACATGGCACAATAATTAGTTTTGTTAATTCTTATTGATTTACTACTACTAATAAAAAGCTCTCTTATATAATATGTGTTGTTTATTATTCTCATAATGAAATACCTTGTGCTTAAAATTACATTTTTTTTTAGCATTATAAAAAAGTTCGGAATTAGAAAGAAATTAGACATGAGGAATTGGAATGTGAATTGGAATTATAAAACATGAGATTAAACAAATTGGATTTTGCCTCGGAATTTAAAAAAAAAGAATTGGATCAGGAATTGAATTGAAAAAATGAAATTGAATCCAGGTCTGAGCTATAGTAAGCGTCAGATGTTGCATCCTAGTGAATGTAGGCCCAATATGGAACCAAAGAATTTCGCAAGTGGTGTCCATTTCTGCGGCTTAATCTGAGCTAAGTAAAACATTTGAAATTGCAATCAGGACTTTGTGAGCGCTTTATATTTGCGAGAATTGCTGAATATATGACGAGTGGGTCAGAGTGCTCGTATCCTCCCTATACTTGTTAGAAAGGAAACAAGGAAATTCAGGAGGCAGGAATTAGGTCACAAGAAGTTTGGAAATAAATGTAGTAGTAGGGGCCTACCAAGAACGGGGCCCTGGCTTGGTGGAGTGAATCACGTGTTCCAATTCTATGGCTGTATATCTATAGTGTTATTTTTGACTGATTGAAATAATAATTGACAAAACTTATGTTTAAGACCTTGAGTGGGCGGCTGAAAGTATCTGGACCATATATACCCACTAGCTTTAGAGTGTCTATTAGGACCTATATTTTGAAAATGTTGATCGATGTTGAGGCAATTTAGTTTTGAAAAAAGAGGCTGTGTTCATGACCACTCCCCCTGATCCCCGGCCCTCTCCCCATCTGGATCCCCAGCAGTGACTGAAACAAACTGTGGCCATGGCGTCCTCAACTAGAGAGAATAGTGTAGGCATACAACCAGCTGAATACTACCGGTACTTATAAAGAAAAAGTTTGTTATATAAATTTCAATCAGGTTTTAGATCATCTTTTTCTACTGGTACTTGTCTTACTTTTCTTATGGATTATATATATACGTTCAGAATGGATTTTGGAAATTATATCGGCATGGTGATGATTGACCTGCAGAAAGCATTCGACACTGTAGACCATTCTATTCTTAAAAGCTATAGGCCTTGATGGAAATGCAATCACTTGGTTTGATGTATACCTGACAAATAGGATGTAGGTTACTGATGTAGGTAGAATTTTTTCTGACCCCAGGGTTGTTCTTTATGGAGTACCACAGGGATCAATCCTGGGGCCTCTTCTTTTCTTGATGCGTTAATGATATAGAAGAATCTGTCTCCTGCAAACTAATGCTCTATGCTGACGACTCTGTTAGTATCAAGAAAACACATAAAAACCATTGAAAACGTTTTGGGGGACACTTTGTTGTCTCTCAGCAACTGGCTGATATTCAACAAGTTGTCTCTCCACCTAGGTGAAACAGAATCTATTATATTTGGAACCAAACATATGCTGTCAATGCATTCCAAATTAGCTATTTCTTGTGGAAATAATGTAATTACATCAAAGACTATCATAAGGTACCATATCTCCAGGTGGATTTGGAGCAAACACTTAGCGACACAGCTATTGCTGAAAATATTTTGAAAAAGGGAAATTCGCGACTGAAATTTTTGTACAAACAGGAAAAATAGTTGAACACCAGATCTAGAAAATTGTTAACATCAGCCCTAATTCTTTGACATTTCGACTATGCATGTTCAGCCTGGTATAGAGGCCTGCAAAAAATAGTGTGTGTAAAATTTCATGAAAATTGGTTGAGAATTGACTGAGAAATCCGCGAAATTCAACAACCCTGGTTGATGAATTTAATGTGAATCTGATATAGTCTGTCTGAGTTGTAAAGGTAAAGGTGCAAGTTTTTTATAGTCTGATATCAAGTCTGAAGATCTATCATCGGACTTTACGTTTTACCCCCTGGTCACTGGACCTGTTCATTCATGTGCCATTTCAACTCCCCGGGGAGCATACAGTCTTGCAGCCGTTTCGGCGCATTGAACTTATCGTACACATTGCCATCTCTGTCCTACCAGGTATGCCCCTACTAATTTTCACCAGATTTAAATGAAGCATTTGAGGGTTAAGTGTCTTGCCCAAGGACACACCATCTTAACAATGTCCCTAGATTGAGAGGAGAGAAAATCCTGCACCAAGCGGGATTCGAAACCGCACGGCAGGCAGCGACATCGGCAGAGTGCCACGCTCTAACCATTGCCCCATTTTCCTCTCTATTTGTATATTTATATTTACAATAATTATATAAAGCTTAGTCTAGTCATTATGTTATGAATGGTATGTATTTTCAATGACATTTTTTGTAAACCTTTCCAGTTGCCATCTGGTCTACTTTTTGGGGCACTATGGGATAACAGAGTCACCAGACCCTTTATACTGGTGACCAGTATGGTGAGCCTGTTTGTTGTTTTACTAAAATAAATTAAATCAAGTGGACATATGCTGTGGGTGTGCAACGCCTTATCATCGCCACCTAGTGAATAAACAAAAAGCAAAATTTAAAAAATTTTATTTGCTTTCGTTTCTTTTCGTTGTTCACATCCATCACAGAAATTGTGAAAAACGTCATCAAAAGCGGATGTTTTGAAATGGCAAACGTGCAAGAATTGAAAGGAGGTTGTGGCAAAAACCTTATTTTTTCACACCAAAAGCAATTAAATATATATTTTTTTAATTCGTTTTTTGAAATCTAACATTTCTGATTGATACTGTTATTTCACGAATGTTTTTTTTTTAAGAATTAGCTTGAGAAGGCTAGGAAACATCATGAATTGTCAAGACAACTTGTCTGACAAGTTTTGACAGGTCGCCACAACAAAAATTGTTTGGGCGATAATGAGTGAAAATGTTACAGAAGACTTGTCTGCTTGCACATTCTCACTCATTATCGTGCACATCCAACTTTAAAATAGCATCTCAATCTGACTAAGTAGCAACAATAAGCAAATGTGATTAATAGGCTGCTTGGCCTACCTGATATTTTCTGTCACCTGATGACATCATCACATGATATTGTTACTGTTACTAGTCATGACATAGTGCTAGGCTAGAGCCTAGGCCAGCTCATTGTTGTTGGCTCTATCATTTAAGTTAAGCAACGCCGGGCCCGGTCCATAATTGGATGGGTCCATAATTGGATGGGTGACCGCCTGGGACCACTAGGTTCTGTATACAATTGCTTGCAAGCGATGTCGTGTCGTGGGGCTCAGAGAACCACGTAAATCAGTTGGCTCGTCTCGTCTAACTGAACTGGGCCTAGAGTTGAACGTAAAAGAACCTCAATGGACGTAGGCGCAGTTTCCATCCGGCGAGACCCCAGAAAATCCACAATGTGGTGCGAAAGCACCCGTGACGCGATAGCACAATAGTGCGTACTGCCACGTAACATACAGATACAGATTGTTTTGTGACGTGACTCGTGAGTGTACCAGACAAAGTCGGGGAAGTCAATACAGATGATTTTAAGAGGAATAGGCCTATGGTGTTACTCAAAACCTGAATTTGTACTAGAATTACGGATATAACTGTATACTCTGTGCAGCAGATCCAGATTAGAAAGAGTAATAACTATGGATGAGGTACTCAGGTAGGTGAAATTTTCAGGATGAAAAAATGTTTGTTAAATGTCTGGGAGGCCATGAAAGGTGATGCTTACATGAATTTTGCTGTGATTCAGTTGATCCCCTTGTTTAATAAATCAGAGTAGCAGGTTATATTATATATTATCGAATCCCTATGCTGATGACTCTCATTTACCGCCCCATCAGGAACAAAAAAGACACTGATCTACTGCAGTCTGACCTCGACGCTGTTGGCTCCTGGGAAAATACTTGGCTGATGCCATTCAATGCAGACAAGTGTTTTACCGTGAGAGCCCCTTCAAACTACTGAATCAGCTAAATACCTCGGCCTCACGCTTACTTCAGATCTGAAATGGAACACCCACATCAGCAACACTATCAGAAAAGCAAACAGTAATCTCGGCCTCCTTAGTAGAAACCTTAAGACAGCATCCCAGACTCTAAAAACACAAGCATATCAATCCCTAGTAAAGCCTCATCTGGAATATGCTGCCACGGTCTGGAGCTCACATACAGCTGAAAATATAAACAAACTGGAAATGGTTCAGAGGAGGGCTGCAAGATACACTTGCAACCGTTTTCACAACATGAGCAGTGTAAGCGAAATGATTGACCACCTCGGCTGGGAGTCCCTTGCTGCCCGTCGTAACATACTGATTTTGGTAGATTTTTCATGTTTTTTCGGGATTTATGTGAATTTGTGAGACACTGCAATAAAATACATATTTTTCTCTGTTTGTTTGTTCTTTTTGTTCACTATTACTGGTACAAATGAAGCCATCATTGTAGAATTAAAAAAAATAATTTGTTTTGAAAGCCACTTTTATCACCTTTCCTGGGGTTCCCATCGCAATTACGAAAAATGGTGCCAGCTCTCGCCTTTAATTTTTTAATTGTTGCAACAAGTGCTTGAGGAGGTAAGTGAAACAGGCATGGTGTGCCCCCTTTTGATAATTTTTTTTACGCAGGTGCCAATTTTTTAATTTTTGTAAAAAAATGGAAATAGACTATGTCCACTGCCCTATGAGGAAGTTGTGGAGGACATCATTATTAAGACCGTTTGGACAGAACAATGTGGGAATCTCGAAGAATTTAGATACCTGGGGAAGGCTGCACTAGTTTGACCAGGTTAAAACCTGGGCGAAGTTTTGTTTGCCTATCCTGCACTTCCTCAACGGGCGCACCGAGGGTAAAAATGGAAGTTGAAAGTACACCAATTTTTTTCTTCTTTCATGACCCCCTCGTGGACTTCAAAGAAGAAAAAAAGACCGGAAGCCAGAGGATATGCCCAAATTTCTGATTGTTATGTGCATATGTGGTATATTTGCTACTGTTACTGTATTGCGGGCCACTCGTTGGGTGCCCTGGTGTATCTAAAAACTAAAACGTTCATCTCAGTAATTATCTTCAGCTGCTTCAAAAAGTTCAAGTGTCTGGGTGATGTTTTGAATTCTGTATCCCTCCTGCCATTTGCAACATTTAAGGTCACAAGTTTTGGACATTTTTAAAATTTAGCTTGGATTTTGATCTGGCACAGCATTTTATTGCTCAATGTGGTCATATTATGACATATAAAGACAGTCCCCGCGCTGAAAGGGTTAAAACACAGTCTATTTAGCCAGGCATATCCTCAGAGACAATATAATGTCTTTGTGTACAATAGTCAATATGCATGATATGGTATAACATAACATTGATTTTATGACGATAAAATCAACTATTTATATCTTTATAATTAATTAAGTCTCCACCCACTATGTGGTGGTGGAGACTTTTTGTTTTTGCTGAGTCCGCCGCCACTGCATTTTGTTTCTGCTTTCCCTTGAAAACCCCTGCTTGGATTATTTCCAAATATTTGCATATTGGCTATATATATCGGCTAATATATACATATTGGCCATGGAGAATTTACCTGGTAATTTTTTTTGCGTTTTTTAGCTTCTTGAGCAAAATCCAAGATGGCCGCCAAAATCTTATGTCCCTTCTAGAGCTTCAACTGCTTCAAGGATTTGCATCATGTTTTGTTTAAAGGAAAAACCTTACCCTGGACGTGTGCTGAAAAGCTTTTGGTATGATTCTGATAATAAAAACTTTTTTTACGTTTTATAATTTCAGCGGATATTTCAGTTTTGCTCATTTTGGCCATCATCAAAATTTGGTATTTATAGCCATACACTCGGATTATTTCTAAATATTTCCAGTATGCATATTCGTCCTGTAATTTGTTTTGGCGATTTTCAGCTTCTGCAACAAAGTCCAAGATGACCGCTAAAATCCTATGTCGCTCTCTAGAGCTTGAACCTCTTTATGGATTTGTTTTATGTTTGGTTTAAAGATCAGTTTTTGGTGTGATTTTGATAATAAAAACTTACCATCAAAATTTGTTAATTTAGCTATACACCCCTGCTCGGATTATTTCCTAAGTATTTTGTCGCTCTCTAGAGCTTGAACCGCTTTACTGGATTTGTTTTATGTTTGGTTTAAAGGAAAGACCTTACCCTGCACATGTGCTGATTAGTTTTTAGTGTGATTCTGACAATAGAAACTCTTATTTTTTATGTTTGAGAATTTTAGTGGATATTTCTCTTTTGTTCATTTGGCTATCATCAAAATTTGGTAATATAGATATACACCCCTGCTTGGATTATTTTTTAAATAATTGCAGTATGCATATTGGCCCTAGGGAATTTGCCCGGTAATTTTTTTGCTTGTTCCAGCTTCTTCAACAAAGTCCAAGATGGCTTCCAAAAATCCTATGTCACTCTCTAGAGCTTGAACTGCTTCATGAATTTGTTTCATGTTTGGTTGAAAGGAATAACCCTACCCTGGATGTTTGCTGATTATAATAATACATAAACTTATATTTTTTACATTTTTTAGGATTTGAGCTGATATTTCAGTTTTGCTCATTTTGGCTATTATTTAAATTTGGTAATATGGTTATACAGCTCAAATTATATCTTTTGTGTATGCTCAGTGGCCCTGAGAAAATAGTCAGGAGAATTGTTTTTCTTTTTTCATTTTTTCATCAAAATTCAAAATGTTCCTCTCAAGAGCTTAAACTGCTTCACCCATTTGTTCCAAGGAAGCAACTTACCCTGGCCATATGTTGATTAGAATTTGGTGTGATTCTGACATCACATTTTCACTTGGTTTACATAAAAATTTGGTGACAGTACTGTATTTCTCTATAATTAGGAAATGTACTATCTGGGGTTGGTGAGGACGCAAGCTTTGCCCCTCAGGCAAATCTAGTTTGGTCAGTGTTTTTTTTGTGATCACATGAACAGGCCATTTACTTTTTGGTCTGTCCAATGAAATTTTGAGCTTATTGGGAAAGACTGTTTTTGAAATTATTGAGAAAACTTTTCAACATTTTTTCCTGAAGATCAATGAGCAGCAATAGAACACTAGTATTCCATAGCCCCACCAGTTTGGGTACAATGAAATACCTCTGCAATAGGGCCTTTACCTTTTCTTAATATCTCTGGTTATGACAAATATAGCTTAATAGATTCTTGTAAGGTATTAATCTGTGGTAGATAAACTAAAAAAACTTGACATTTATTATATCACTTGTTTGGAGATTTGTTTTATGTTAGTTTTCCCCTTGTGCCACACTCTCCCAGGCCCACCCAAAATCGATATTTTCAATAATTTGTTGTTTAGTAATAATACACATAATAATACACATAATAATACACATTTTATCAAGCTTGTGACGTTGACCGACTGGCCACCCTAGCATTGTTTTATTGAATGTTTCAGTTGTTCGAGAGACTTTGGAGCAGCGAGGTGTACTAGGTCAAGTGAAAGCGAGGCTGCGGGCTGAGGTGTTCAAAGCTCTAGATGACCAGGGCGAGTCAAGACCACCGCTCAGCAATGAGAATCTCCTGATCAACGAACTCATCAGAGATTATTTATTATTCAATGGCTATTCACATTCTGCATCAGTACTAGAAGCAGGTGATTTAATATGTTCAGTCATATATGTGTTCAGTCATAGGATAGTTGTAATAATGTCTTAATTAATCCTAAAACAACCATATTAACAGATTAAATAAACAGAAATTGCTCATAAATGTTACTGATTCAAATACCTATTTTACAGTTCTAAGACCATTATAAACATTTTACCATTTCAGTACTTTAAACCCTTTCGGCGCGGGGACTGACTTTAGATGACAAAAGTCGATCCCTGCACTGAAAAAGTATAAAAAAAATGGGTGGCTGTAGACCCTTAACATAGGTATTACCATAATAAAATGAAGCGGAAAGAATAAGGACATTTATGATGATTTAGAATTAGGAAAAAATACTTTATTCTCTTGGTTTATATAAAAACATTTCAGCGCTTTATGAAATGAAACACTGAAATATTTTTTGTATAAACCATAGACATGATTGAGACCAAAGGGACCGGGTTATATTCCATTTGAAATTGTCATAAATTTTATAGTTATCTCTTTCTGCTTCATTTGAATACCTATGTTATGGGTCTACGACTTTTTTTTTAATTCATTTAGCGCGGGGGCCTCTTTAGACGTCACAATCTGATGTCTAAAGTCAGTCCCATGACGTCTAAGGTCTGTCCCCGCGATGTCTGAAGGCGGTCCCCGTGCTGAAAGTTTTAACACTTGTCTTTCTGATGTTTGGTGTTTATAGAGTCAGGACAGCCTTGTGAGCCTCTACAGAGAGATTTCCTGGCAAGGGAGCTACACATCACTGAGGACAAAGAATCTGCCAGCGTGTAAGTAGCACACAGCTTGAAATCATTTTAATTTTTCAATGGTTTTATTTTCAAAAATGCAGATAAACCTTTATTATTTTTTTATTATTTATTGCTTGCACCTGAAATAATCCTTCACTGAGAATTATAAGATTGTTTATCTTTTGGATTGAAATATAAAAAAATTAAATATTTTTTACCCACAGCTGCACAGAATTTTACATACAAAATACACGACAACAAATATTGAGCTTCAATATATTTTTTAGATGTATCACTTTAATATAATTCCAGTCCAAATGTGTTTTTTATCTCCTAATGCTGGATTCCATGTCAGAAAACATGTGTGTCAAACCTTTATCTGACAAAAAACATTCCCAGCATTTCTTTGTGTGTTAAGCCCTCCTAGTTGGCCTACCCAGCATTGTACTTATATTGCTTTAAGCCTTCCCAGCTATACATGTATTGCATTTAGTCCTTCTTATATGGCCTATCCAGCCTTATACTTTTACTGCTTTATGTGCAGCCAACCTCCTAATAGGCCTACCCTGTGATGTACTCACCAAGCTAGGGAAAGTACATCAATTTTCAGGCTGTGTGTAAAAAATCACATGGGTGAATAAATACACACAAAATGTGAGTTTCCATCTGCTGCAGATAAAACCAATGCCTGACATGTCAACCTTGCCAATTTTTTACATATGGCAATGTGGATTTCTATGTCTCAATAATTTTCTACACCACAGACAACTAGTAGTACATGACATACCCGGTAGGTTAAAAACAACAAAATCAAATAAACAAAGATAAAATTAAGTTTTCTTGTAAAACATCAACGGTTTCAGTCTTCAGACCATGCATTGAAATTCGGGAGGGGGGGGGTGAATAATTTGTGCTCTACCATGTCGGTTCATACTTATTTATTCACCCATGTGATTTTTTTCACCCCCTGAAAATTAATGTACTTTTCCCAGCCTGCTTACATTACTCAACCCTCCTAGCAGGCCTACTGAGACATAAACTTCACTTTGAAATATGTAGAAATATCCAGGAAAATTGAAATTCAGAGCGCCTTCTCTGTGATTATTCTGTGTGGGTTACTTGCTCGAGACTTATAAGTCACTTCACAGCAGTCACTGAATATAGAGAAGAATTGATATGAAAATCACAATGTACTTTATCTCACGCAGACAGCTGACTAGCAAGCTTTGTAGTTGTCAGTAAATATTGCACATGCACTCAACCCTTTAGGCCACTTCTTTTTATTTCTCTGTTTTAGATCAGAAAAAATCCAAAATCTAATGAGGGAGGGCGGTAAAAAAAGACATTTTTGAAAAAAAACATTTCACCTATTTCGGAAAAGTTAATAAGGGCGACCAAATAAGAAAAACATTGGACAAATTTTTGGAAAAGTTATCGAGAGCAACGAAATAAAAAAAATTGACCTATTTTAAATAAGGTTAATGAGGGTGACGAAAAAAACCAGCAAAAAAAAACATAGCTGGAAAAAAAGTTTTTTTATTTCCTGAAATGAACTTGGTTTTTTTCGGAATGTTTTTTTATTTAACAAAATTAAATGTTTTTTTTCGAAAATCTGCAACAATTCAATGCGCGCAGTGGGCAGAAAAAACACATTTTGGTAATGCGCTGCCTAAATCTAATGCGCGCGCTCATCTAAAACAGAGAAAAAAAACATAGTGGCCTTAAGCATTTATACCATCTGTATATGTCAGAAGCTAAGTTAACCCTTAAAGCGCTGAATTAATTTGCAAAAAACATCGCAATCAAAGGTTTTTTTTCAATTTGAAATCATCATAACTGTCTTAGTCAGCTTTTTCCGATTCATTTGAATACCTATGTTATGGGTCTACGGTCATTAGAAATATCTTTACTCTTACAGTGCGGGGATCGACTTCAGACGTCAGAATCTGACGTCTATACACCTTTCCCATTGATAGCAACACGCCACACAGTGACTAAAAGCTGAACTATTTAGTTGAGAGTTCTGTCACACTCTTTTCTATTACAACACGCCACACAGTGATTAAAATTGAACTATTTAGTTGGGAGTTGTAAGGGTTAATAGACAACAGATTCTGATGTATAGAGATCACAGCACTGAAAGTATTAAAATACTTCTAATGGCCGTAGACACATAACATAGGAATTCAAATGAAGCGGAAAGAGCTAACTAAGACATTTATGATGATTTTAAATTGAAAAACCCTTTGGTCTCCACAAAATATTTCAGTGTTGTAAGGGTTAATTGTAGATAACTTGTTTTTCTCTTTCAGACCTCTGATGTATGGTATTTTATCACATTTCCTAAACCGTGGTGGGTCAAAGTCACGCCAAGGTCACAAGTCATTTCTTCCAGAAGCTGACACCCCTCATCAACATGAAGAAACAGGTAGTAAAATACTGCATGAAACCTTCGTTTCTTAAATTTGATATATTTTTATTCTATTTAAGGGTTTTTTTCAATTTGTAATTTGCTCAAAATAAGCAAATATGAGTAATTTTCAGACAATTGAAGTTGTGGGTTGCGGTAACGAGACACAACTTCAAGTGGGTGAAAATTTTAATAAATAAACTCTCCAACACCCATCCAGGGAAACTCGAGGCATTGATCCAATGTTGGGCAGCATAATAGATGGTGGACCAGCATTGAACCAATATAAGTAAATGTCCCTGATGTTTACAGTGCTTGGTATTTTTCTGCCTCTCACTCAAAGATGCTGACAAATTAACCTTTAACCCTTTCACCACTGAAGCCCGTTTTTATGTGCTGAATGCCATAGCATTCAGCACATAAAAACGGGCTTCAGTGGTGAAAGGGTTAAAGCACTGAAATATTTTTTTGCATAAACCATGGAAACCAAAGGGTTTTTTTCCATTTGAAATCATCATAAATCAGTCAGCTTTTTCCGCTTCATTTGTATACCTATGCTATGGGTCTACAGCCATTAGAAATATTTTGATTCTTTCAGTGTGGGGGTCGTCTTTCTGACGTCAGATTCTGACGTATAAACACTGTCTCCGCTCTGAAAGGGTTAAGGGTCCTCAACACGTTGTATTTTTCCCCAATTTGTTATGCATGTTAACAGGATAGAGATGCTTATGATGCTTGGCATTTTTCCACTCCCGGGCGGCGGGCATATCTGCAATCAGTTTCGCTCTAATTTTTTCAGTGGACCGTCTTTATATGTCAGAATCTGATTCTGACGTATAAAGACGGTCCACGCGCTGAAAGGGTGAAGCGTCCCCAACACCATAGAGATGCTAAGAATGCTTGGCATTTTTCCAGTCCCGGGCGTATCTGCAATCAGTTTAGCTCTTACAGAAAAGTTAACTGATGTATTATGTTTAGATGAATTGTGCGTGACATATCCTCCCCACACATACAAGTTTAAAGTCTCATTTCTCTAAATATTCCTCTGAATTAAATCTAATTTTGGGAAGAATCAAATATGTTATTGCAGTGGATGTGGTATAAAAAAATCCACATTTTTGTATGTGTATTTAATAATGTCTTTTGAACACATTATATAAATTTGAAGCAAATCAATTTGACTTGATTTAAAGTTTAAGCAGAAATTACATTTTCAATCTTAATATCTGACAAACCAAACTGTCATTTCAATATCGCTGATATGGCAAGGTAAATTGCATATTTGATTATCAGATTATGCCTAATTGTTTTATTATATTTAACCTTTTTCTCGTGAGATATCTTATTGAAATTTTCACCCACCTAAATTTGTGTCCCACTACCCACGACTTCCAAGTTTGTAAAAAAAAATACTCATTTGTGTTTTACTTGAGCCCACACGTTATCAAATTTTGATGTTTAAAGAACTCATTTAATTTCCAATAACTGTTTTTTTAGCTTTTAGCTTGTTAATAAATCAGGTATAATATGTAGGCATGTTTTCCTCAGGTGCAGAGGAGGCGACGGTGATGTTGAGTGGAGAGAGATGATTAGTCTGAACAATACAGTATATAATATACTCAAGAAACCACAGCTTGACCCTTGAAGCGCATAATTATTTTATGTGAACCTTGGAGACTGAAGGGTTCTTTTCAATTTGAAATCATTATAATTGTCTTAGCTAGCTCTTTCTGATTCATTTAAATACCTACCTATGGTATGGGTCTATGGCGATTATAAATATTTTTGCTCTTGCAGCGCCGGGATCGACTTTAGACGTCAGCATCTGATCTTACAGACTTCATATTCTGACTTATAGACGATCCCAGCGCTGTACCAAGTTATGGAATTTAAATTCTCACCCAATTAAAGCTGTGTCTCCCTAGTGCGACCAACAACTTCAAGTGGTTGAATATTATTCATATTTCAGTGGCGGATCCAAAAAGTCCCCTAAATTGGCTACCAAAAAAATCTTGGGTATTTGTTTAGTTTGAGACAAAACATTTTTAAATCTTGATGTCTATGCACACATGTCGTCTTCAATAACAGTGATTTAACCATTAAAGCGCTGCATTTTTTATTTTATTATAAAAACCTTGGAGACTAAAGCATTTTTTTCAATTTGAAATCACTCTTTCGGATTCATTTGAATGCCTATGTTATGGGTCTACGGCCATTAGAAATATTTTTACTCTTACAGTGCGATGATCGACTTTAGTCGTCAGAACCTGACTACTACAGACCTCAGATTCTGACAAATCATATCAATCCCGACACTGTAAGAGTTAAACAGCTAATAAAACAGATTAAAAACAACTGTAGCGCTCAAAGGGTTAATTTATACTATTACAATAAAGTCGTACCATTTCACATTTATATCCATATATTGGAGGGATTCTAGCATATGTCTCGCATTATTGCAATCTTATTGTCTGTTTTATGAATAACACACGTGTCATTTCACATGAATATATATATATATTGGAAGGTTTCTAGTGGCCATCTAAATATTTGTCTCGCTTTATTGCAGTCTTTCTGCCTGTTATGAATAACACGTGCATTCTTATTGTGTGATAACCTTTCTAGTGTTAACCCTTACACTTACTTGGAGACCAAAGGGTTCTTTTCAACTTGAAATCATAAATGTCTTAGTTAGCTCTTTCTGCTTAATTTGAATATCTATGTTATGGGTCTGGTGCCATTATAAATGTTTAATTCTTTCAGTGTGGGACCGACTTTAGACATCAGTCTGAAAACGATCCCTGTGCTGAAAAAATTGAAAAAAATTATAATGGCCTTAGACCCATGACATAGGCATTCAAATGAAGCGGAAAGAGCTAACTAAGACGTTTATGATCATTTCAAATTGAGAATTACTAAGCAAACGTTTCAACATAAAAGTTTAATTAGTTCAAATATTTCGAAAACCATTTAGTTTTAACCTATATTTTGTTGCAAACCACTTAAATGCTCTTAACCTTTACAATGCTGAGATGTTTAAAGGGAATATATTTTTATTTATTTTAATAAATTTTGTACAAAACTCACATGTTGTTTCTTCATGCTCCCTTTTTCTGATTATCCTTTAACAATTCAAATATTCATTCATTTGAAGGTTGTATAGGCCTATTGCAATTTTCAAATTATTCTATAACTTCTTATTTTTGTCATTAATCAATGCAATTTAGTTTGAAACCTTAAAGGTATATGTCATAAAGACACAAAAATGTGTTTTATCGCTAAATGAAATTTCCAGATGTAAGAAAAAGGCAAAACTTCATTCTGGATTCAGCTTACTGTGGTTGTGAGACGTTAACCCTCAAAGCATTCTTTTCAAATTGAAAGAATCAGAAATGTATGTAGCTAGCTCTATCCGTTTCATTTGATTACCTATGTTATGGGTCCACGGCCATTATAAATATTTTTAGTCTCGCAGTTGGGGATCGACTTAAAACTGTTTTAATCGTCTACTATAAAAAAACAAAAAAGCAGGAAGACGGTTAGTACAAAGCCCGGATACAGAGCTACGGTGTCCCCTCAGCCTGAAAGGTGGCAGAGGAGTAGCGACACCTGGTGATTCACACTGTAAAAAGTCGGCACTCACCAGATAGCGCTCATATTATCCATATCTCAAATCAAATCAAATCAAATAAACTTTATTTCCAGAGGGTATGCCATTTAGCGCTATAGCACTAATTTGCAATGGGCCCTCATAATATATACAGATACACATAAGATTATTATAATGTACACCTAGTCATGATAATCTTAAAGTTATGAAAACGATTTGCTAAGCAAAGTCGTTTTCATAACCTTAACTAAAATGTTTATGAAACAGGCATCTATAACGTGATATAAGTTGAAGGTGTTTTATATACACATGATAAAAAATTGAAAACACAATACATATAGCATATAAATACACGAACATACCTACATAAGTAGCCATATACACACATACATCCATATAATATACATGCATACACAAATAACCATGGGCGGGGGCCCTAGGGTAGTGGTTAGCACCGCTGCCTTCCACGCCAGAGTCCGGGGTTCGGTTCCCGGTCTCGGCGGTTTGAAAGAAACAAAATTGTTTCTTCCCCATCCACGTGTGAAAGTTAGTATTGTGGGGAGCCTCCGTGACCGAGAGGTAGCGTGCTCGGCCTCAGACCGCCAGGGCTCGAATTTCGAATCCTGTGTCTGGAGGACAGTGTCATCTCAATCATCTCACCATCCTCAGGAGGTTCTCCTGGCCCAGTTTAGCCTATATGTGCACAAAAGTGGCCTAAAGCCCGAATCATTTCATTTTTTTACAAATAACCATATACACACATATTTACCCATGCATATGTACCTACACATACATTCATATAATATACATGCCTACACAGATATATTTACACTTACATGAATATATATATGATACAAATAGACACGTAAAACACATTATTATTTCTATGTAATAGACATATAGATACAAATATTCATAATCATACTTGCATATACATATAAGTATAATATTTATTTAAACACGTATATTCCGACTGCATATATGCATATACAAATATGTTTTATAACTTTGGTTCAAGGCCTACACAATATTAATGTGTACATACATTAACATGATTATTATATTCGTGCTGAGCATATAATAAACACACATAAATACATACATACGTTGTATATAAAAACATTATTACATTGCATCTACATAGTCTTGCTATCGAAATAATAGGATATATATTTTTCTTTAAATTTGGAAAGTGACTTGGCTAAGCGAACGTCTGCAGGAATATTGTTCCACACATTAACACCTCTTGATGAAAAGCTT
Organism: Flabesymbios commensalis; assembly: GCA_964017125.1. Classification (NCBI taxonomy): domain Eukaryota; kingdom Metazoa; phylum Annelida; class Polychaeta; order Terebellida; family Flabelligeridae; genus Flabesymbios; species Flabesymbios commensalis. The sequence continues at coordinate 5,647,647 of OZ024904.1, forward strand.
TTGTGATGAGTCGGCCTACAATATAGCTGCAAATTATTAGCAGATCTCGTGCTATGGCTGTGAATCTCGTTACAATGTGTAAATATATTCTCTAAACCTTGACTACTCAAACCATCGATACATTTATATACTTGAATTGCTATGTTATAATTTATTCGTTCTTTTAGTGACATCCATTTTAATTCAGCAAAGAGATCTGCGCTTCTAATGCAGTAGTCATGATAGTTTTTATCAAGAATTATCCGTGCAGCTCTTATTTGTAATTTTTCAAGACGGTACATCTGGGTTTGTGAACAATTTCCCCAAATTATACTACAGTAGTCAAAATGGGGCAGGATATAGCTGTTGAAGAACAATTTTCGAGAATCAATAGGGAGAAACTGTTTAATCTGTTGTAATAAGTAGAGATTTTTATTATTTGTTGTACACATTTTGAATGTGCACATCCCATGATAGAGCATCATCAAAATGAACTCCTAGCATTTTAGTTGTTGAAACACTAGGTATGACAGTGTCATCAATGTCTATATCAATTTTAGAGTTAATTTTAAAAAGTTTTTGTCTACTGGCTACGAGCACGGAGCAGCATTTTGTCAAACTTAAAACCATATCATTTTGTTTGCACCAGTCAAAAGATTTCCCTGTGTCAATACGTACATTTGATTCAACTGTTTTTACATTATTACACATCGTGGTCAAAGTCAAGTCGTCAGCATATATCACTTCTTCAGTATTTGATAAAAATAATGGTATGTCATAAATATATAATATAAAAAATAATGGTCCAAAGATCGATCCCTGAGGAACACCAGATATAATACTTATAGACTTTCATAATGATTTATGTATACATACTTTTTGTGACCTTGATTCTAGATATGAAGTGAACCACTGCATACTTTCGACATTACATCTGTACAACTTAAGTTTTTCTAATAAAATAGTGTGGTTGACCAAGTCAAAAGCTTTGCTCAAGTCGAATACATGCATAAGTTTATGTGGAGAAGCGGAATTAATATCATCTGAGTTCAACATATTAATATTCATATCTCCGAGAAGGAGCAATTCTTAACATTCATCGTATACATTTTCAAGATGGTCACTAAACATATCAAGCCATGAGGATTTTGAATCGGGTGGTCTGTAGAAAAAACAAACGAGAAGATTTTTTGAACCAGAAAAAAATATTTCTAGCTAAATTACCTCAAGGTCAGTTTCTAAATTTAATCGTCTTTTATATTGAATATTTTCTCTGACATAACATAGTATACTGCCACCCGATTTCCTAGACAATCTGTCTTTTCGTTCAGTTACATAGTTCTTATGTTGAACCATTTGATTGTCTACATTATTATTTAAAAAAGTCTCACATAGTCCGAATACATCTGGTGTGTGATTATCAAGACACATTTTTATTTGGTCTAACTTACCAATCAGACGATTCACATTCAACGATGCTACTTTTAGTCTACTTTCTGTAAACCATTTTTCGTCGTTAACATATCTCTTTTAGATATGAAGCACATTTTTAGCCCGGCTTTTAATTAAAAAAAGTGGGCCATTGCAATTGAAATTCGGCGGCGTTAACATTTACTTGTGGCACGATAACTAGAAACTTTTTTCATGTATCCTTCCCAAATTTGTTATTCATGTTACTAATCACCAGTTTTTCGACAAGTTCAATAATAGCTGAAGAAAATTGCAGATTTAGTGTGATGTTTGGCATTTTATGTCAATAAATTGACCTTGAATTTTTTTCTCGTGTACCTGCCTAAATTTGTTATGCATGTTACTAATAAGCAGTTCTCGGACAAGTTCAATAATAGATGAAATAAAAAATTCAAAATGGCCAATTTAGTGTGATTTTTTGCATTTTACGTCAATAATTTGACGTTGTGGGCGCGATAACTTAAGTTCAATAATGACGGCGCTACGGCGGGCTCTTGTTATATTGTTATATGACAAATGTATCAAGATGTATTCAGTTTCAATTAAAGTATTATTGTACAATTTGAATCCAGACATTTGTCAATCTAGCAAGTTCAATATATTTATTTATCCTTCAAATAATAATAAATACTTTATTGTGTGACGGTTGTAAGGTTTTATAAACCTGTAACATTAGGCCTATTATTGTCCAACATAAATATTTGTATCATTATTATTAGTGGGCGTCAGCCTCAACGGTTTTTGGATATAATGGCTACAAAATGTTGATAAGCATTTATGATATGTATATTTTTCATTCTTACTCTACATCCTACCATGCGCGCTAAAATTTAAAATGGTCGCCGACTGCCATCTTAACCCATACAGTTACTATATGAATATATTATTAGTATCTATTAGTGATCTCAGAATATGTACGCGTCAAATTTTAAAATCGATCCCCGCACTTTAAAGAGTAAAACTAGCCGTAAACCCATAACATAGGTATTCAAACGAAGCAGACAGTGTTATCTAAAACATTTATGATGATTTCGAATTGACATAACCCTTTAATCTCCATGGTCCATACACAGATATTTCAGCGTCGTATGGGTTAATATACATGCGAGATAAAAAAAAGACAAATGCTGATACAGACGGTGCAAACTACCCAGCAAACACGAGGCTTTGATCCACTGTTGTTGTAATGTTGGGCCGACGTCGAAGATGGCGGGCCAACATTAAAACAACAGTGGCTCAATGTATCGTTTTTGCTGGGTAATAATTTCAACAATTTAGAACAAATGCCTGCGTAAATTATATATACCACTTAAAAAAACTATATACTATTTATATACTATCCAATATACTGTACTATGAGATATATTAGATTTTCAAATAAAGAGTTTTTTGTTCCGCCATCGCAGCAAAAACATTCTAATGATATTTAGAAAATTCTTGAATAAATGCCCAACATTGCTTGTAAAAACATCTTTAAATATTAAAACGTCGGGTCGATAGAATGTTGTAAAACATTGACAAAAAAATTATGCAAAATATCATATTTTTATATTTTGTTAAAAAAATTCATTTTGATAAGTATTATAAACATGTTCTGTTTTTTATGATATTTTGCATAATATTTTTAGTTAATGTTTTATAGCATTCTGTTGACGCGACGCTATTGCTTAATTAAATTGATGATATCGATTACCGACTGCGGTGAGCCCATCAGATAAACTTAGTTTCTATGGTATCTATTAGTGAGAAAGTCTTTCTATTGAGAGTCCTTGGTAAGCCTAACTATGTAATCTCAATTGCATTTAATTCTTGTTCTATCGCGCAGGACAGGGGATGAAAAGTGTATTCTATCATGACATCGCTGAGAAGTCATAATATCCTCAGCTACAATAGATATTCAGATTAGATGCTGGCGTTGCTTGAATTGATTGATCGGTAATCACTGGGTAAGCCTCAATCAAGACGGTTATCGATAAATGTAGGCCCTAATATGGATTCAGTTTCTTTGAAATCAACAAAGACTTTTATATTCTATTAAATAGGCTGATCAGCTACCCCCAGTTGACCCCAAATAAATTACATTTATAATACAAGAGCACACTCGACAATAGCCCGCCGCCATTATTGAACTTGAAGTTATTGCGCCCACAAGGTCAAATTACTGACGTAATATGCAAAAAAAACCACATTAAATCTGCCATTTTTATTTGCTTTTCAGCCATTATTGAACTTTCTGAGAACTGGTCATTAGTAACATGCATAACAAATTTGGGAAGGATAGGCCCCTACATGAAAAACTTTTCAAGATTAAATTATTAACGTAAAATGCAAAAAATCGCAATAAATCGGCCATTTTAATTTTTTTTTCAGCCATTGCGGTATTGAACTTTCCGAGAACTGGTCATTCGTAACATGCATAACAAATTTGGGAAGGATACATGAAAAAAACTTTTCAAGTTATCGCGCCCGCAAAGTTAAATTATTGACGTAAGATGCAAAAAATCGCAATAAATCGACCATTTTTTCAGCCATTATCACAACATGATACATGATACATGAAAGACTTTTCAAGTTATTGTGCCCACAAGTAAATGTTAACGCTGACGCCGACGACGCCGAACTTCAATTGCGATAGCCCACCGTTTTTAATTAAAATTAAAGGCGGGCTAACAATAACGGAACATGTATGTACGTCATGGTTAAACAGACCAACTTGCCATTCATGGATCAGCTTCATATTTAGCAACTCAGAAAGTAGTTGAATTGCCAAAAGACCTAACCCGGAAATGGTTGGTACTTTAAGGTTTTATGGTATTTTTTGTTTCTTAAGGTTCCACATCATAGTCCTTTCGGTCGTAAAGCCTATGCCAGAGTGGCATACTTGAACATTTTTCACAGGTAGCATAAATCCAAGATGACTGCTATTACCTCTGCTAATAGCAGTAGGCCTAATTGTGTCATATTTGGTCATGTATAGGGTATTTTTTGCATCTTTATTTTGATAATAAACAGCTTCTAGAAGCTCACGTATAAATCTTCATGTGAAGGTCATTGACAACTACAATGTAAACATCATAGATATGTTTGTTATTCGCGCATGTGTGGCTTAAGGGCCTGTTTCCATTGGTAAGGTTTAACGCGCGCGGGCACAGGTGCCATATTATCTAGCCTTCTTTAAATCCATGTATCATTTCCATTCACCCCCGCGGGTAGAAAATCCAACAATGTTGAATTTTTTTCGCACCGCATGGCAAATCCGCATGGGGAATTCCAAAAAATGACGTCGCACAGATGGGCTTTCCCGTGTATCGCAGCGTGTTTTGCTAAATTTGTGAGGATAAACCTGATTAGCTCCCGCCGTCACCGTAGGTGAGACGGAGGGAGCTATGGATTCTACCCACGTTTTTTTTGGCCTCTTCTTTTGCCTATAACTTTGTAAAAAAATAAGCTAGGATAACAATTTTTGGTATGTGGGTTACTTCCAGGTGGCTAATGGACAGGTTAAAATATTTTTAAACTGAATTCAATACGCAAGGTTGCAGAGGAGAAAATGATGATGTTACGGCGTTGGGCCGTTGGGCCGTTGGGCCGTCCGTAAACAATTCGTTTCCGGAGCATATCTCTGAAAGTACTTGTCCGATTGTCTTCAAATTTTACACACAACACCCCTAGGGGGTCTAGTTGTGCCTTTTGGGGTATTTGAACTTTGACCTACTTCTGGTTCAGAGCTATGACCTATTTAGACGTTTTGACGCGCACTTCGTTTCCGGAGCAGATCTCGAACAGTACTGGGCCGATGACAGTCATATTGCACAGACATGTTCTCTAAGGTCCCTGGTTGTGCCTTTTCAGGTTTTTGGACCTTGACCTTGAAGTTGACCCAGCACTTTGACCTAATTTATAACATCGGTAAATCCGACTGAAAGATTTTGCGGAATATCATGAAAACCGCTCAAGATAGCTACACCATTACTATAAAACAAATTGTGAGGTTTCAGGAGAGGATGCATCTTGAAAAATTTCAAGTCGATAAAATTAAAAATGACCGCCTATCGGCCATTATTCACCTCGACAGGCCTGATATTGCGGAATATCATGAAAACCGCTCAAGATAGCTACACCATTAATATCAAATAAATTGTAGGGTTTCAGGAGAGGATGCATCTTGAAAAATTTGAAGTTGATAAAATTCAAAATGGCCGCCTATCAGCCATTATTCACCTCGACAGGCCTGATATTGTGGAATATCATGAAAACCGCTCAAGATATCTACACCATTACTATACAACAAATTGTATGGCTTCAGGAGAGGATGCATTTTGTAAAAATTCAACTCGTCCAAGTTCAAAATGGCCGCCAATCGGCCAATAATAACTTTCACATGGCCGTTATTTGGTAAACCGTGCTAGATGGCTAGACCATTACTATAAAACAAAATGTGTGATTTCAGGAGAGGATGCATCTTGAAAAAATTCGACTCGATAAAATTCAAAATGGCCGCTTATCGGCCATTATTCACTTTCACATGGCTGTTATTTGGTCAACCGTGCTAGATGGCTAGACCATTACTGTAAAACAAAATGTGAGATTTCAGATGAGGATGCATCTTGAAAAAATTTGACTTGATCAAATTTAAAATGGCCGCCTTTTCGGCCATTATTCATTTTCACACGGCTGATATTTGGTAAACCGTGCTAGATGGCTAGACCTGATTACTATAAAACGAAGTGTGAGTTTTCGGGGGAGGATGCACCCTGAAAATTTTTAACTTACGAATTCAAAATGGCCGACAATCAGCATTATTTACCTCGATAGGCCTGATATCAGGTAAACCGTGCTAGATAGCTAGACCATTGCTATAAAACAAAATGTGACGTTTCGAGAGATGATGCCTTTTAAAAACTTTCGACTCAATCGAATTCAAAATGGCCGCCTATCTGCCACTATTTATTTTCACATTGCTGATATTTGGTAAACCGTGTTAGATAGCTGGACCATTACTATAAAACAAAATGTGAGATTACAAGAGAGGATGCATCTTGAAAAAAATTGACTCGATCAAATTCAAAATGGCCGCCTATCGGCCATTATTCACTTTCACATAGCCGTTTTTTGGTAACCGTACTAGATGGCTAGACCATTACTATAAAACAAAATGTGAGATTTCAGGAGAGGATGTATCTTGAAAAATTTTGACTTGATCAAATTCAAAATGGCCGCCTTTAGGCCATTATTCACTTTCACGTGGCCGATATTTGGTAAACCGTGCTAGATAGCTAGACGATTACTATAGAATGAAATGTGAGATTTCAGCTGAGGATGCATCTTGAAAAATTCTGACTTGATCAAATTCAAAATGGCCCCCTATCGGCCATTATTTACTTTCACATGCCCAATATTTTGCAAACTGTGTTAGATGTTAGTCCATTACTATAAAACAAAATTTGAGGTTTCGGGGGAGAATGCACCCTAAGTTTTTAACTAATTTATATCGAATTCAAAATGACCGTAAATCAGCTATTAGTTAACTCGATTGGCCTGATATCGGGTAAACCGTGCCAGATAGGTAGACCATTACTGGGATACTGATAAGGATCATTAATTTCAATGGAGGTTTGCAATCTCTGACAGACTGTCTAGTTCTTATCTTACTCTTAGACTTGGCTTCTTAGACCTAGTTGTCTTGCGTCTTGATTTTTGACCTAGACTAGGACTACATTAATAACCCTATACAAAATTGCTTAACCCTTTGACTTTCAGGCCGGGGTGCATACCAGGATCCAGATATACTGGTGTAGGAGTTCTATTTTTCGTCATTTGAAGCTAGAATTGCTAACGCAATTTCCAGCTTCAAATGACGAAAAATACATAAATGTAGTATATATTTGACGAAATTTTGTGTCATTTTATGGTTACGTTCATTGACGAATGACGACGGAAATTTCCGTCATGTATGGTAGTGAAAAGGTTAAATCAAATTCTAATTCGGAGCGGGAGCTCCTGGACTTATGTAGTCTTGTTTGAACGTATAATCACCTGATAATCAGCAAATATGGCAAACAAAACCCCATCTTTAAAACCATTAAAGATGGAAGAGCTCATAAAGCTTGTTTGGTCGAGCCCTGGTTTGTACAACCAGACGAAAAAGATACACAAAGAACATATCTGGACAAGGAATGTGTGGCAGAAATATCTAAGAAGCTAGACGTAGAAAGAATAACAGGTAGGCCTATTTGTATAGCCTATACCCTCGTGTGCAGGGTTTGAAATTAACGCCATAACGTGGCTGAAGTGCTATTCTCGCTACAAGCCTATTGTAGATAATCTGCCACAGTATCCAGATAGGGGCGGATCCAGTATTGAAAAATATATATTTTGGCAAATTTGGGGGAATTCGGCATAAATAAAGATAGTTGCACCCACACTGCCAGACACTTGCACGTGCCCCAGTTAAGGGCTGCTCGACCACGATCATCATCATCACCAACACATCACCATCAATGGCACCATCACCAACCATCAATAGCATCATACCACCACCAACATCATCATCACCATCATCATCACCACTATAATCGTCACCACCAATACAACCTCCACCACCAGTATCACCAGATTCATCACCACCACCACCAACACAACCAGCATCACCACCACCATCAACACTAACAACACTACCACCATCATCATCACCATCAACACCAACAACACTGCCACCACCAACATCACCACTACCACCACCGCTACCACACCACAAACACAACCACCATCACCATCACACCATCAGGAATACCACCAACACCACCAACACAACCACCACCAACATCATCATCACCACTACCACCACCATCACAACCACCACTACAATCATCGCTACCATCACCACTACCACACCACAAACACAACCACCACCACAAACACAACCACTATCTCCACCACACCATCAGGAATACCACCAACACAACCCCCACCAACACCATCATCACTACTACCACCACCATCACAACCACCACTACAATCATCACTACCATCACCACTACCACACCACAAACACAACCACCACCACAAACAAAACCACCAACAGATTCACCACCAGCATCACTACTACACAACCACCACCACCATCACCTCCAACACTACCACCATCAGTATCATCACCACCTGGTCCACTAACAAGGAGATTACTATTTTCGTGGGTATCACATGTGGTTTTATATCAAAACCGCATTGATGGAAACAGTCGATCCGCGCAGGTATACCTGTGTAGGACCCGCGCGGCTATAATACATTACTATGGAAACGTAGCCTTAGTCAAGGCGTATTTGATTGATTGGTTCATTTACATTACTTCTACTTTTAGTAATTTGAATACTCAAGCATTTTTTTATAATTTTTATCAATCAAAGATGGCTGCCATCTGAACTAAAACAACATTAACTGGTCTATAGGGCCACGAAAAGTTTTTTTTCAGCTTTTGATTTTTATTGGATGTACTATGATCCGTCAGGTCAGTCGTTTCGCTTCACTGATTCATAATATTCATTTTGACGGATCCTCTCCTTAGAACGTTGAGTATGCTGTGCATGCGGGTGGGCCCATATACAACCTATACTCTAAACAATATAGCTTCTTTAGAAGGAACCCTTCAGCACTATTACCATTCAACCCCAGGAGAACCCTTGCAGGGTTCTCCTGGGGTTGAATGGTAATCTTACTAAAGGGTTCTTTTTAAAAAACCTATATTGTTTTACACTCTAAACAATATAGGTTCTTCAGAAGGAACCTTTCAGTACTATTACCATGCAACCCCAGGAGAACCCTTGCAGGGTTCTCCTGGGGTTGCATGGTGATGGTACTGAAGGGTTCTTTTTAAAGAACCTATATTGTTAAGAGTGTAGAGTGATATGCTCACAGAGCTGTGACAATCCACCTGTACTTTAACTTTAAACCCTACTTCAGAACCAGAAATAATTCGCATCTATATTCATATGAGTGATTTTAATAACAGACCTCATATCTACAGGTTCTGGTGCAAAATGGTCTTCTACTACAAAGTAAGTCTTTCTTCAGAAGTGTAAAATGATGCTTTGATGCATCGTGAGGGTTTAAAGGATTAAGACTCGTGACTGCTGGGTGAGAATCCACCACTAACTATGCCTATTTTGTTCTATTTTAGTAACATTTTATTTTGGTTTGAGATTATTGACATTTCGTGTGATATGGAAACAGACAGCACATGTCCACCATAGCAGCTATTTGCCCAGGCTGCTTGGTAAATCACATACGTTATCGGTAATTAGAAGGATCTGTCCCTCCACTATATTTCCGGTTAGAACACAGCATGTATCTGAAACGTAAGATATAATACTCACATTGATCACAAATGGTTAATTTCGCTGAAATACTTTTCGGGAGATGTTTTATAAATGCTCTCATACGATACATAACTGACATAATGTTTCAAAATCTGTTCAGTGGATTCATAAATGGTCAATCTGTTAGGTAAACTCGATTAAAATGGATTTCGAGGGCGTTAATAGGGTTAGGCCTACATTAATCGCGTGTTGCCAGCGGACCTCCATCTTACGGTCCAGATATGGCTAACCCGCACGTTGTGGAGGGTGGCTTAAATTGCTCACTAGATATCGGCTAGGGAAGAGTAGGGCACCTTGAAACAGTTTTTTTTCTATTTTTATACCCCCTTCTAAGTCAGAATGGAACTGAATTCTTTTTTGTATTGCAAATGACGGCTGTACAAAAAGGTAACATTGTGGCATAGCATAAAATAACTTGAACTTAATCTCTCACTTAAAATAAAAATCACATTTCAAATTATTTTTTCATAGGTTTAAGCTACCCATACACCATGGGGCACCATGACCTTGAACCACGATCAAAAATAGAAATAACGGTTTTTAAATGACACAAAAGCAGCACTATTGCCATCTGTGGTGGCCTAGTTATATATGAGTGGTGTTTGTACAACACCCGACTTTTATTGTAATATCAAGTGGTTCAACGTGCCCCTATGTTCAAGGTGCCCCACTCTTGAATTTAAGTATGGTTCAAGGTGCCCCACTTTTTCTTGGCTCAGCGTGCCCCATCGACAGCCTCAAGATAAAATGGCTGTCAATTTTTTTATTGCCAAAACAAATGTGAAATAGGGTTTATATATCACTAAAACTGTTAGAAAAAGATTAAATCATCTGCAAAAATTCACTTTCTTGGTGATAAATTAAAAATAAATAGCGGGAAATTTTATTAGGTGAACATGCAAATGTGCTCTTTAGTTTTTGGTTCGTTCACACACCACCAGGTGGTCATATTGAAGGGACATATGGCGATTGTGATTCTAGCAAACAGATAATAATCAAGTATAGTCCACGTGCCCCTATGGTCAAGGTGTTCCACTCTCCCCTACACCCAGCGCCAATTCCAACAGTAACGGATCCAGAGGGGTGCAGACTGAGATCCTCCCCGCTTTTAAAAACTACCAGATATCAAAAATATCAATTAGGCTAAAATTGCCAAAACATCGGTAGGCCTATTTGTCAAACAAAAAGCAGCAGAGCAATGTCCCAAGCACACGTTTATCAGATAACAAGACTAAGAAACACTTGTTTGACATATAACCCTCACAGTGCGGGGATCTAATTTAGAATCTAAAGTCGATCCCCGCACTGAATAATGACCGTAGACCGATAACATGATATTCAAATGAAGCAGAAAGATCTTACGAAGATATTTATGATGACTTGATATTGAACAAACCCTTTGGTCTCCATGTTTTATACAAAAAATATATCAGCGTTGTAAGGGTGAATTTGTTTTTCCCACCGGACCCAATCCTGTTTCAATATTCTGGATCTGCCCTGTGAACGCCTCTCTTTGACAGCAGTCGCAATTTGAAAAAAACAATTATGTCTAGCTATCTGTAAAGTGGGAGATAGTCAGCCTGATTAGGACTAAGGTCAGATGAAGAGATCAAGAGGTAAACACGTCGCCATGAAGTCGATTCTGACGTCTAAAGTCGATTCTGACGTAAGGGCTAAGAACTCATGTCCATATGGGACCCATCTGCACAAATTATGTCATAAAATGATATAATACAATAACGTAAAAAAAGAACACATGGCGATTTGTCTTTATTCAAAGCAAAGTTATGATTTTAAAATTTAAAATTATTGTTAAGAAAAAAGAAAGCACTTAAAATTTACATTTAACACCACTTTTTCGTATATTAACCAATATATTCAAATAAAAGGTTGATTTTATCAAAAATATCTTTTACGTGTAGATAACTAAGCTAATCAGGAAGTGTTCAGTTTTTTAATATATATTTTTCACACGATGATTGTGAGGTTTTTTTTTTTACTGTGAGGAGTATACAGCTATATCGCGATTTTCGCTCCTATGACGCTCAACACAGCATTTTAGAGTGTGATAAATTACAAACGTTTATTTTTTCGTGTGGTTTAGAAAAAAAACAGCACAATCATGTCCAATGAATAAATTACAGCAGCAGAAACATATCCAATTAATAAAATATTCGCCTGGTAATTTAAATTCTCTGTAATTCACATGAATCAGAAGGGTTGAGTAATTATTGATCTATATGCTGCCCCAGTCCCCAGAGGGTTAGGTTGGTTGCCTTTGGCCTTTGGTACAATGTTTCTTGTTATCTCATGGGCTTCAATATAGGTCAAATCTGAGGTCAATTAACCCTTTAAGCCCTCACGATGCATCAAAGCAGCATTTTGCATCTCTGAAGAATGACTTAATTTCCTAAAACTTAGGGGTTATAGAACAATTTTTATTATGGAACTGTTTCAATAATAACAATTTTTTTTCATTTGCCATCCACTTCAAGTGATCTTCATCCACTGCAAGTCGAGAATTGCGACAGCAATTCGCGGCTTGTAGTGGATGAAGATGACAATCCTAAATTCAGGTCTGAAAGGGTCAATCTAGGTATATCATGAGTTGAGGCGGTGCACATCGCGTGCACTCTTACTGATAGAATCATACGTCTGTGGAATTACACCAGAAAACTTGTGTATAACATTTATTTCAGTCTCGCCCTCTACAAACAGGTCACCCATGCAGAGTTGTGAGAGACATTATCACTAAAATCAGAAATGCATAATACAGAGTATTATGCATTTCTGCTGAAATACATGAAATCAGACATTCATACAAAAATTAAATGAACTATTTTCCCGCTAATCACCACTCGTTTTTAATATGCCATATGTATTTTAGCCGATCAAATCACTGTTATTGGAAATAAAATAGGTTTTGAAAAATCAGGATTTGCAAATGTTTGGTCTCAAATGAAACAGAAAATATATATACGGAATACGGCGTTCGCTCATCGATATCTGCTCGATCACTGAAGTTAAGCGACGTCGCGCCCGGTTCATAAGTGGATGGGTGACCGCCTGGGACTGCCAGGTGCCGTATACACTATCGTGGGGCTCGGAGAACCACGTAAATCAGATGGCTCGTCTGACTGACTTTGAGCTGGACGTAAAAGAACCTCAATGGACGTAGGCGCAGTTTCCATCCGGCGAGACTCCAAAAAAATCCACAATATGGAGTACTTGGCACATATATAAGGCCATGAATGATATCATGAATGATAACAGGCCTTTCTAAGTTACTCCCGTGGCGCGATAGCACAATAGTGCGTACTGCCACGTAATATACAGATACAGATACAGAGAAAAAGTAGTGAATTAACATTATAAAAATATAGTAGGGAAGTATATAAACTAATGATTTATGGAATGAAAATGACGAACAATGATACAAATATTCGAATGAATGAATGAATGAATGAATGAATGAATGAATGAATGAATGAATGAATATATTTGTAAAAATGAAAGACCGAAATAACAAAATAATGCAATGGTGAACAAGTGTATACACGCCACATTCATTATCACTGGTGGAATCGTGCGACTTTCTTCAAAATATAAAAATATGAAGCTTTTTGCCCACGTGGTATAAGACTGATCTTCAAGATAGATTTTATCACTATAAATAGATTTTCACAATTTAGAACAAGTGCCCAAAAATAAAAAATAGATACAAAAAAGCAACGCAAGACCGTGTTATATAACTAGCTTACTTAGAGAGGCACCTGTTGACATCACTTGAGGCGTCATACCCAGCAAACACAAAACATTTGTATAACATTTGTACAATGTTGGGCCAACATCTTCGACGTTGGCCCAACATTGTACAAATGTTATGAAAATGTTTCGTGTTTGCTGGGTATTTTGAAGTAAAAAATTAAAAATAAAGTATAGGATGCCTCAGCGTAGATGAGGGTGGAGAAAAATTATATATCTCACAAGCGAGAAATCAACCAGATCCACAGGCGCCAGCAATCTATGCCTCGCAAATAGATTTGACAGATTTCCAGATGCTGTTTTGTGTACCCGCCTATATTGCGTGGGAATTGATTACATTGATTATTGGGTAAGCCTATATATGTAAAAAAACGGAAGAGGGATTTAGATTTTTTTTATCAAACTATAGGCTATATATTTCTGTGAAGACGGTAGGCCAACAAAACAAACATCGGGCTTTTTTCAATTTGAAATCATCATGTCCTAGTTAACACTTTCCGCTTCATTTGAATACTTATGTTATGGGTCAATGGCCAATATAATTTTAGAATTTCAGATTCTGACGTCTAAATTCGTTCCCCGCACTGAGATAATGTAAAAAATCAGGACAGTTTTTACTTTGTGAAATATTTGAAAAACCAAGACAAGCATTGGGTGATGAAAAACACGTGTAAAATGTGAAAATCAATATCAGAAAGCCAGATAAAACCCTTTATCTGCTAGTGACGGATAGATAAATCCACACAAACATATTTCTCAATAACCCTTGTAGTTCTAATCACTTCCATAGCCGTTTTCAACTTTTATATTTGTCTTTCAAGCAATAAAAATCAGTAAGCAATAAAAATCAGTAAGAAATATAGCCATCTTAGAATGGGACATGTCGTTAATATTTATTTAGCAAACGCCACCCTCCACAACGTGTTACGGAACATAGTGGAGGGTAAGATCCTTCTAACTAATAACATTAAACCCAAACATTTACGCCGAAATATAGTTTTAGCTCTTTCATCTCTAAGCAATATTCTACTCGCTCTAAAGCTGTCAAAGCTGCTTCATTAGGATTGAAATGAGCGTTTACCCAGCAAGATTTGCAAATGTTTGGTCTCAAATTAAACAAATACGTGTACTTTTCATGCATTTGAAGTTGTGTGTCGCGGTGAAGAGACACAACTTTAAGTGGGTGAAATTTAAATTATTTAATTTAGCAGGCTATAAAATAAAATGTTTGCTATATTGGCATAGGCTTTGATGTGAATTGTAGGCCTACACAAATAAATAGTTTTGACCCACTTGAAGTTGTGGGCCGCGGTAGGGCGGAGGCCTTGGTACAGTGGTTAAAGCTGCCTGCTTGAAAAGTCGGAGGTCTCGGGTCTGAGCCCCACTCTATCCTTGAAGTTTTAAAGAAACAAAAGCTTTCTTCTCTGCTCATTCGCAATCATTCAATACTGTTTTGAATCTCCGTGACCGAGAGGTAGCGTGCTCGGCCTCAGACCGCCAGGGCCCAAATTTCGAATCTTGTGTCTGGAGGGCAGTGTCATCTCGTTCATCTCACCATTCTTAGGAGGTTCTCCTGGCCCAGGTTATCGTAAATTTAAACAAATGTGGCATAAAACCCCATTCATTTCATTTTTGTGGGTCGCTGTATCCAGACATAACTTCAATCGAGTAAAAATTATTTTTTCATCTAAGAGCTTTTAAGGGTTAACCTTTTTTTCCAATTTTAAATTTTATTTTCTTTGAAAATGACAAATTCAATAAATAGCCACAATTGTGCACCGGATTTAGGTTTTTCTCGAGATTTTGAATCCAACGCGTCCTGGCAGTTTCTGCTTACTTTTGGGTAAGCAGATACTGCCTTGTGGCTTTGCACGTCAGATTAGATATATAAATAGTTATGTTGAAATCAGCTGAATTCTCATTTTTCTGTAGTAGCGCTATCATAATAATAATTTTCGCGAGATTCTTGAATTCGCGAATTTGTCCTACTCGCGAAATTCGCAAAAATTGAAACTCGCAAATATTACCAGATCTACAGTATTATGCTATATCAGCGACTGGATCGTCAGGTAAGCGGTCAAAGCTCTGCCAACGCCCCATACATCGAGCCAACGTCGGGCACGCACTACGTGTGATAACAATCGATGGTATGCTGATATCAATAAATCCAGGCACGCAATACATCTAAATAAATCAATAAATCTAGATAGACGACGTGAAAAGAAAAGGTGATGGAAATTGTGTGCATTTTTTAAGTCACATGAAATTACATAATTACATATATAATAATAGTGCCGTGTTAAATGTTTTTGTTAATATTTTTCATTCATTTGAAGCTGGAATCACCAATTCAGCTTCTAATGACGAAAAATATTTATATCTCTGAAAAATAGAGAAATCTCAAATTGGGTTATTTTATGAACTGAGCATCATCTACCATGAACAATATTTCTCCGTGTTATTTCCCTGAGAATCAATATTATCTTTGTCAGTGTTATTTCTACCATAACCGATATTATCTTTTCAGTGTTTGGTCTCAAATTAATGAAATATGAGTAATTTACACCCACTTAAAGTTGTGGATCGCGGTAGCGAGACACAACTTCAAGTGGGTGAATATTTAAATAAAATGACTTGGTGATTAAAGGGCTAATAATAGTTTCTTTCATCAATTCAGTAGCGAGAGCTGAGCTGAGCATATATCACGATATCAGTTTTATTATATTTTCTTTACATTTTGACCAATACATATATTTATAACAGATACAAACATATACACATTTTATTATTATATATACAGCAGTGGTCGTGCTCCGCTAGAACAGGCTTATAGAAGCCTCTGCAAGCTAGGCAGCAACTGTATTCATAATCATCTTTAAACAAAAAGTATAAGCATAAAAAATATAAAAAACAATATACATAATATATGTTTCCCGCGCTAAAACCAGAGATAAAATAACTACATATTATTAAAAAATAGTAGCAACAAAGCACACTCTGGAAAACGTAGAAACCCTTAAAATAAAAACAAGTAGAACACTTAGATAAAAAAAAATGTAAGGTATAATAATTGTCATGCAGTTGGTGTTAGACCTACAGATAGACGCAACATTATAAGGACAGAATCTGGTGTGAAAATAGAATTAATTGGTCATGTGAAGTATATTTGTGCACGGATATGAGTCACTAGACTTCAAAGGGTTGAACTGGTCTGTTTGATGTATAAATGTGTGCATGACACGACTCAGTGCGATCGCGGGGTGTGGACTCAGTACTGTGTGGTACACTACCCCGTCAAGGACACTTCAAGGACACTTGACCTGTCTAAGACAAACACGACTTGCATCACAAGGCCTCCAGCGATAAACCTAATTAAAAAGCAGCATTATTTTATCTCTCTATAGCACATCGAGATATATATATATAGGATTGTTGACAACAGGGGCACATACAGGTATCCGGAGACATATTATCTATAAACATAGATTTACAGTCGTTTTTAATTCGTTTTATTAGCCGATCAAATCACTGTTTAGGGGATCGAGAAAACTGCTTAAACATCAAATATTTGCTTTTAAGTTAGACAAACATGTGCAATTGCCGACCACTTCAAGTGGGCAGACATTTAAATCTGATATCGTGGCGTGTAAAGTGTTAGTTCGGCGAGGGTATAGGTTCCAGCTTAAAATACTTTCACTATATTCATAGTGGCCGTAGACCCATAACATATGAAGCGGGAAGAGCTAACTAAGACATTTATGATGATTTCAAAATGAAAAACCTTTTGGTTTCTTGATTTATATAAAAATATTTCAGCGCTTTATATAGAACGACGTGAACATAGTTTTTTTTTGTGAACGTGATATCTTGAGAACACCTAGTCCGACTTGAGGGCGATTTGTGGGAAACGTAGACCCAAAATGTGCCTGAAAGGTTTGCAACGTTTCCGGAGGGGCGATCACGGCGATAGGAAACGCACATGTGTTACTGCGAAATAAAAATAATAGTGTCCATGACTTAACTCGTTCTTCTAATTGCGGGTGTATTTGCTTTGTTAGGTTAGGGACGTTTCCGTCGCCTTTGTTATCAGACGAGGTGGGGCCTTATGGATGATTTCGGAGTTGCTAAGTCAACTGATTTTCTCTCTGAGGTCGGGAATGTTTTTCTTCGATTGTAACTCCGAGTATGTGATACTAACTAGGTCGTGATTGAAACAGTATGAATTAAACAATATAGTGAATTAAAATAAGCTGTAATGTTTTTGTGCGAGGGTCATGTCCTGTGTGAATTGCACACATAATTTTTAACCGGCATTACTACTGTTATTACGTCGTTAAATTTGCACCACTAGTCAATATCAGGGAATCTCCGCGCTCATAGTGACTGTGCTTGCATGGTCACATGACACGGAGCTACCTGTTTATGCTACATTTATTGTACTCGCATGATATTATATTTAATTTTAAAAAAATATACCATATAATTTTTACCATTGTCTTATTGCATGCTCCAGTTACTGTAGCATAATTATGTAATTGTATATATTTTAGGTTTCTACGCTCTCCAGAGTGTCTTTTTTGGTACTATATATAATTAGTATGTCATACATAGCAGCTATTTTATCTCTGGTTTTGGTGCGGGAAACAAAATGATAGACCCCTATGTTATATTGGCAATGCCTTTTAATTCATTTTTAGTAGTAGTCATTTATATTATCGAAATACCCAGTTTTTATTTTGGCAATGTCACTTAACCTGTTAACATGATTTTAGTTGCGTATGTACGTCATACCATTCACATTGTCATGATTTTAACAAATTAATAATCTTGTATATTACATGTACATATATCTCTCTCATTTCTATGACAAATAAGTCTGTAATGACTTTTTTTTTCTGTCAATAAAAAATCTGTATCTGTCTGTACTTTCTACATGATTAGAATTCAGATATTAATGTGAATGCAACATATACGGTTTCGCAGAAATCGGTGGTTAGAGGAAGATATCATTGACAGATATGACACTGACAAGCCATGAAATGTGACAGGTGGCGCTACCTGGAGCACACCCTATATACATCTCTACTTGATAAATAATGTGTACAAGTTTGAAATAAATCTACTCAAGACTCGAGTAGAAATAGTGTTTTTCGTGAAGATGTATCTAGCAGAACTGTGACCATGGGCACATGAACATTGCAGCCATAAGAATTTTGGTTCAATCCTGCAAATAGTTTGAGAGATATAGCGTTTGGTGTAAAAGTTTCACTTGGGAACTTGACACAACCATGAAATCAGAAATATGACAAATGGCGCCACTTGGAGCACACCCCACATAGGCCTACACCCCTACCTGGTAAACATGGTGTGCAGGTTCGAATGAAATCTACTTCACATCGGGGAAAAATACTCATGTCTGTTTAGTTTCAGATCAACATTTGTCAGATCGTGATGTTTAACCCTTTCAAGCATGAATTTACCATTGTCATCTTCATCCACCACAATCCGCGAATTGCTGTCGCAATTATCGACTTGTAGTGGATGAAGATGATTTGAAGTAGGTGAAAAATTACAGAAAATTGCCATGTATTGGTAAACCAGTTTCGTGGAAATGTTCGTTCTAAAACCTGTAGTTGTGGGAAAAATTAAGTCTGTTTTCAGGGATGTAAAATGATGCTTTAATGCATCGCGAGGACCTTAAGGGTTAAACACAATAACAGTGATTTGATCGGCTAATAAAACAGAATAGTAGCGCTTAGTTTAGGGGGTTTAACCCCTCCCTCCCCCTCAGACAACAATCATCACCTTATTTAGGGGTTTTCTTATGATTTGGTGATATACTGAGTGAGAAACAGTGCCCAATATGCCTTAGATTGCATGAGAAAACCTGTAGAAATAAAAAAATTCCCCGGGGGCGGGCCCCTCGACCCCTTTACAGTAAAATATTTTTTGTCAAATTTTAACCCCCCCCCCCCCTCAATGAAAAGCTAGATCCGCCCCTGGCGCAGCGTAGACATTGTTTGATTGTATTTTTTTGTGTAATATTGCCTAAAAAGAAACAATGGTAGGATGCGTTCCTTCTCGCTTCTTGACGGAAACACATTATTTCTGTGAAACTCAATAGCCTTGAGCTGCAATATTTTCACCTAGCAATCTGATACAATTAAGTATGGTGGAGGGGGGCTTATATAACATTGTTTTCACCGAGTAACCATTGATAAGGGTTTCCGGTGACGTCACTGCGTTTCACAGAATAGCTAACAACGGAAATAGTCATTACCGTAATCAAACCAGACGTTGATCCCATGCTGGTTTGATGTTGGCCCAGCGTCGCAGACGGTGGCACAACATCAAACCAGCATTGGTTCGATGCCTCGCCATAACCGTGAATTACATCAAGCCTAGTCTCCCACCAAAACATTGCCCTAATGCTGGCTTGATGTTGGGCCAGCGTCTTAGTCGTTGCGCCAACATTAACCCAGCATTGAGTCGGCGTACAGTGTTTGCTGGGGTAACACATCCAGCACGTGGTTAACGTTGGCACAACGTTGCCGTAATTATTGGCTAGCAGCTTAGATGCTGGCCCAGAATTGAAACACAACTCTAACATAAGCTGATTAATCTGTTACATTTCTATGACAAATAAATAAGTCTGTAATGACTTTTCTTTTCTGTCAATAAAATATCTGTCTGTCTGTCTGTCTGTTAATAACAATTTGTCCTTAACCCACCTTTCAATTTATCAACCACAACAATAATTCTGAAATATTGAGTCGACCTCTAGATCATAATAGCTCATAATACTCGATTTATTACAAGTACAAGTCCATATACACATAAATTAATTATGTAAACTTATATAACGGAAATATACGCAGAAAACATATAGATCAATGCTGGAAAAGCATCGTAAATGTAATATAATAAAAACATTTGTATAGTCATCACGACCCACAACTAGGTGAAAATACCAAATATTTTATAAATTTATTCTAATCCTTTCAGCGCGGGGACCGTCTTTAGACGTCAGATTCTGACGTCTGTTTACGTCATATTTTGTCGTCTAAACACGATCCCCGCACTGTACTGAAAGAATTAAACAATTTATGATGGCCGTAGACCCATAACATATGTATTCAACTGAAACAGCTAAGACATTTATTATGATTTCACATTTTTAAAAAACCTTTGATCTCCATGGTTGATACAAAAATATTTCAGCGTTGTTCTAAATAACAAATGAAGACGATGCGACCTGTTATTTTCTTCGATAGCTATATAGGTCTGTGTGTTCTATAAAAGCGTATCATCACAGTATATACGTAGGCGTCAGTAGACGTCAGATTCTGACGACTAAGGTCGATCCCCGCACTGTAAGAATAAAAATATTTCTAATGGCCGTAGACCAATAACATAGGTACTCAAATGAACCAGAAAGAGCTAACTAAGACATTTATGATGATTTCATATTGAAACAACCCTTTGGTTTCCATGGTTTATATAAAAATAATTCAGCGCTTTAAGGGTTAAAAAAACAATTAACCCTTTCACAGCTAAGCACTATAAAAATTATATTCATTTTTATCCATTTTATTAGCGGAATGAATCACTATTATTGAGAATAAAATGTCTTCTCCAACGTCAACATTTGCAAACTTTTGGTCTCAAATGAAGCAAATATAAGTAATTTTCACCAACTTGAAGTTGTGGGTCGCGGTGGCGAGACACAACTTCAAGTGGGTGAAAATAGAAATAAGATAACTTAGCCAACAAAGGGTTAATAAAATATCATTCTTTTGCAGATGCTTATTTTTCGAAAATAATAATATTACTTTTTCGTCACATACGTGTACGACACAAGCACCGTATCATCCCGCTTTAAAAGCCCTTAAAGATGATCTATAACCCCTTATATAGTATGAATAAATTTGTGACAAATAAATCAAAGTTGCCACAAGATGGGGCACAAGTGTTTCCTTGTATGGGGTGATTGGCTATCATGTGACCCTCTCAGAGGGTCACATGATAGCCAATCACTCCGATATATGGGGTAATTGACCCCATATAAGGACATAATTATTCATACCATATGAGGGGTGGTAGATCACTTTTGAAGCGCTACAATAAATACTGTAGATATTAGGCCACAACTAACCAGTGGCGCATGTTTTTCGTATATTTCTCAGTCTATTTTCAACTGATTTTCATTAAATTTTGTAAAAATCATATTTCAACAGAGTATAATATACCTACAAAATTCGTAAAATTATAAGCAGTATTTCAAAAGCTAGACCATTTGACATGTAGTAAATTGAAATTATGACGTCCCTCGTTAGCCTAAATAACAGGGTTATTTAAATCCATTTAACTAATTCTAGAATTTTATTACCTGTCAAATGGTTTAATTTTTGAAATATTCAATTAATTTTGCGAAATTTATACCGACGTTAGGATATGACTTGAAAATTGCCTGTGCTAAATTTCAAGGAAATTTTCGCGAATTTTTTATTTGGGGCCTTTTCACAAAGTTTAGAATCCGCGAATTTTCAGTTTTTTTTAGTAGCGCTATTATAATAATAATTTTCGCGATATTCTTAAATTCGCGAATTTGTCCTTATCGCAAAATTCGCGAAAATTAAAACTTTGCAAATTACTAGATCTACAGTAATTTAAAATTTTCACTCACTTGAAGTTGTGTCTCGTTACCGCGACCCACAGCTTCAAGTGGTTGAAAATCACTCACATTGTTTAATTTGAGACTAAACATTTGCAAATCTTAATGTTTAAACACTCATTTCATTCCGAGTAAAAGTGATTTCATCGGCTAATAAAACGGAATAAAAACAAACGACTTTCACGTATTTCTTGTTTTTGACATGGTTGTCAATAATTAGAAATCAGGAATTTCGTCTCTATATCTAGCCTAACTGGTAAGTGCGCAGCACAAAAATTAAAAAACTTTTGCAGTTCTAGTCTATGGACATGTTTACATCATAATGGTCATATTATTAAGCTAAAATAAAATCACCGATTTTTTTATGATTTTAAACCTGGGCACGTCCCTTTAACCAAGGAATTCCTTGCTTTAACTCATGGATGCGTTATAACAGCACTGTCAAAACATTTTTTTCGTCGATACTTCAATAATAAATAATTATTTGTACACATGCGTTTATTGATTATCCAGACCCATAGTTGTATAATTGTAAAATTATTCAAAATAATTTATTGCAGACAAATCATTATCCATCCATTAATTATCAAGTTTTACGAGTCGTCATATACGCACTTCCGACATGGCAAAAAATTGGGTCAGAAACCGATTCATCATTTCACATTATTATGTTATTGTCCCAGCCAGCACGAGACAGTGAGCCTTGCTGGCCCAATGCATTAAGCCAGCAATGGGTGAATGTCTCGTGTTTGCTGAGATATCGCCGCCACTGTTTGCTGCACGAATTCACAGCTTAGCCGTGTCGTCCTCTCCGAGGCCGTGGATTGGTGTATTTGCTTTACCCGAAAAATTCAACATGGCGGAGACTGAGAGCGATCCCGACCCCAAGATCCGAAAAATGTACATAACTTTTTAATGACTGTGCGACCTCTAAGCTGAGCATTCGGGCATGTAAATGAAATGTTATTGATTCTAAGAAAGTTATTTTCGACCTGATTATCCGGGGACAAGTCTTAGATATGACAGTCCAAAGAAATGTCCCACGATTTTGTACGGGGTCAATCTGTGGCTGAACCTGTTTCAGTCACTAGGGCTATCGCCGCGGCTGTTTGCTGCATGAATTCACAGCTTAGAAAATACAGATAAATATAGCCTTGTGACACACATGGTGTGCCATAATGGGGTACAAAAAGAGACCAAAGTACAGAAGGGTAAAGGCGTCAATATCACTATTATTAGAGATTAAATGTGTGTTTAAACATCAATATTTACAAATGTTTGCTTTCAAATTAAACAAATATGACCAATTTCCACCCACTTGAAGTTGTGGATCGCCAAAGTACATTTAGGTGAGACGTCAGTGGATACTTTTAAATCACTGTTATTGGGAAACAAATGTGTGTTTAAACATCAATATTTGCAAATGTCTGGTCTAGAATTAAACAAATATGAGTAATTTCCACCCGCTTGAATTTGTGGGTCGCGGTAGCGAGACACAACTTCAAGCGGGTGAAAATTTAAATAGTAGATCTTAGAATGTAAAGGGTCAGGAGATATATTGGTAGAGAGTTGCGCTATGGTTATCAATGTTATCTGGTTATTATTATTATTATTACTACAATCAAAATGAGAAACCTTACAGGGAAAAGAGTCACAGAGGCCGTGATAACTGAACCTTCGCGTTAAAAGGGTCACAGAATCCAGCGATAAAAAGAGCTAAATCAAACCTTAGCTGGAAAAGGGTCACACAGTTCATGATAAACAAATCATGCGAAGAAAAAATTCCGCGCGATAATAATTTTTATTCCATTTCCACAATCCGCGATAATTCGTCGCTCAGGGATGCAAAACAATAGCCTACCCACGGCGTCTCCATGCACAATACACACTGACCAGTCGTTAGTTTGTTCGTTCGATCGTTTGTTCGTTTGTTCGTTCGTTCGTTCATTCATTCATTCATTCATTTATTCATTCATTCATTCATTCATTCATTCATTCATTCATTCATTCATTCATTTATTCTCTCATTTATTTTATTCATTCATTCGTTTATTCATTCATTCATTCATTCATTCATTCATTCATTCATTCATTCATTCATTCATTCATTCATTCATTCATTTATTTATTTTTTTATTTATTCATTCAATCAATCATTCATTCATTCGCTCGTTCTCTCGTTTTTTCGTTCGTTCTTTCGTCCGTTCATTCTTTGGTTCGTTCCGTTCGTTCGTTCTTTCGCTCGTTTGCTCTCTCGCTCGTTCGCTCGTTCGTCCGTTTGTTCGTTTTTTCGTTTGTTCTCTCTTTTTTTCGTTCGTTCTTTCGTTCTTTGGTTTGTTCGTTCTTTGGCTCTTTGGCTAGTTCATTCGTTCGTTTGTTCGTCCGTTTGTCTGTCTGTCTGTCTGTCTGTCTGTCTGTCTGTCTGTCTGTCTGTCTGTCTGTCTGTCTGTCTGTCTGTCTGTCTGTCTGTCTGTCTGTCTGTCTGTCTGTCTGTCTGTCTGTCTGTCTGTCTGTCTGTCTGTCTGTCTGCCTGTCTGTCTGTCTGTCTGTCTGTCTGTCTGTCGCTCGTTCGTCCGTTTGCTCGTTTTTTCGTTTGTTCTCTCTTTTTTTCGTTCGTTCTTTCGTTCTTTGGTTTGTTCGTTCTTTGGCTCTTTGGCTAGTTCATTCGTTCGTTTGTTCGTCCGTTTGTCTGTCTGTCTGTCTGTCTGTCTGTCTGTCTGTCTGTCTGTCTGTCTGTCTGTCTGTCTGTCTGTCTGTCTGTCTGTCTGTCTGTCTGTCTGTCTGTCTGTCTGTCTGTCCGTCCGTCCGTCCGTCCGTCCGTCCGTCCGTCCGTCCGTCCGTCCGTCGTCCGTCCGTCCGTCCGTCCGTCCGTCCGTCCGTCCGTCTGTTTGTGTCCTGTCACTGTGATATATTGAGCATATCTTACCACATTGCGCAGAGTCATTAAGTTGTTGTGGTTGTTTTCTATGTGGGCCTAAAAGCAGATACAGTCCATCAAGTTCAGAAAGTAGAGCTGTTATGTCAAGTCTGCATTATAATGACTGTATTAAGACACTTCATCCGTGACAGCTGCCACTGGGCGGAAACCACAGTGGCGGATCCAGCAATTGCCCGACGGGGGGGGGGGGGCACCGATTATTTGCAAGAATTTATACACACCACAGCTGGCACTTATATGTTCTAGAGGGTTCCGGGCATGCACCCCCGAGAAATTTTGAAATCTGAGACCTGAAATGACGCATTCTAGACCATATTTCGGCCGAAATATGGTCGTTTTTTTGTTTTTGGGACGCTGAACGGGGGGGGGGGGCGCGTGCCGGCTTCGCCCCCCTCTGGATCCGCCACTGAATCATGTACTACCGGTATCCATACATCTGTCAACAAACACCACACATTGAATAATTGCTGCTTCCTTGCCGGTGTAAAGCAAAATTATGCATGGTGGAGATATTAGGCATGACCTCCATTCCTATTCAGTGCACATGACTGTGTCCAACACCTATGGATGATCATGCAGTGATTTTTTTTATATTAATGTAATTTAAACTTTAACTTTAAATCTGTTGTCAAAGATGCAGTAGGCCTAGGTCGAAATAGTGATTTATGTATTCGAATTATGCGGATAAAAAAGTAAGTAAGCAATCCATGAAGGTCGACATTTTAAGATTAATGATAATATCAGTGTATTACGGAATATAGGCCTACATCAAATGTGTATTATAAAAATATTACTCTTTTAGTGTGGGGACCGACTTTAGACGTCAGATTCTGATGTCTCAAGATTTGCAAATGTTTGGTCTCAAATTAAACAAATATGGGTAACATTCACTCACCTGAAGTTGTGGATCGCGGTAGCGAGACACAACTCCAACTGGTTGAATTTAATTTTTTTAATTAGGCGCCTTATATTAAGGGTGTATTTCTTTAAAATAAAGAATTCGACACTGGATTCTGGTGTTTGAGAGCACGTTACATGTTAGCCAGGGAGGCAATAACTTATTTCTTTCTTCTTCTTTTTTTGTCATTTTTTTCTCCTTTCTTCTTTCCGTCTTTCTTTTTATTTCCTTTCAACCATCCTTTTTTCTTTCTTTTTTCCTTCCTCTTTTTTGTCTTTTCTTTTGTCTTTTCTGCTTTATTTCTTCCTTCATCCCATCTTTTCTTCATTCCATCCTTTCTTCATCCCATCCTTTCTTCCTCCCTCTCTTCCTTTTCCACATGCTTTCTTGTTTGCTTTCTTGTTCGTTTTCTTGTTTGCTTTCTTGTTCGTTTTCTTGTTTGCTTTCTTGTTCGTTTTCTTGTTTGCTTTCTTGTTTTCTTCTTTAATATCTTATTTTATTTTATCTCTTCCCATTTTTCTTCCTCCCTCTTTTCATTCATTTTCCCCTTCATTTCTTCATTTTCACTCGACCAATTATCCAATGGACTATAAGGAAGGAGCGGGCGGATTTCCGATTCACCTATCGGTCAATCAATCGACTGAATGAATGACCAAATTGCCCGAATGAGCGATATATCTATTAACCGTTAAACCGTTTAAGCTACAACGAACCACAACTTCAAGTGGGCGAAAATTCCAAACATTGTTTAATTTGCGACTTAATATTTTCAAATCTTGATGTTTAAGCAACTATTTCATTCCCAAAGTGATCTAATCTGCAAATAAAACAGATTAAAAACGACTATTGTCGCTCTTACGATCAAAGGGTTAATAGTGATGTAGTCATTTGTTATCCCGTGTTTTAGTCAGATATTACTTCAGACCCGTATATCTCCTATATTAGTATTCCAATAATCGTGATGTAGACAACAGTATTTAATTATATATTCCTATTTTAATTATATTACATGTCGCTTTCTGGAAATGTGATATGGGCATAGAACAGTAAAACTAGATGTAAATGTGCTAATTGTTTTAAATGTCTGGACCGAACTGCTCGATCCGATTTGTAAGGTGATAAAATGAAACCTTTTGTTGCGTCTGAGCTGATTCGAATCGTGAAAAATATTTTAATAACATTGATGTTAAACAAAGAGTGTCACACTTTCTTTGAAATATCGCTAATATAATATATGAGACATAGCCTACCAGGACTTTCCGAAAATACGTTGGTGGGGATCGTACATTTTAAGGAAAAAATTGCGAAAGTTAAATTTTATTTTAATTTACACTATTGGACAATAAGTCATTTTCAGATTATTTTTGACGCAGTAGAATCATAGAATACCGAAATGCCGGTTGAGGAGATTTCAGTTCAAAGAAAAAATCGAAGTGTGGGGTCTCTAGCTGTGTCACAATGACCTATTATGTAAATGTTCGTCAAATCGTCACCTAAGTATTAAATGTTTGTATCTGCCATTTTAACAAGTGGCAGATGTAACTCTTTATTAATACTTAAATGACGAAATGTTAGTTCATGAATAATCAATTAACAGCAACATTGAAGAATTAAATGTGCACTATATCTGGCGGATTTTCACTCCATGGATGACGTCACAGACAACGTTCATCCACTATTAACGCCTTATAAGCACGAAGCACGGCTATCATATTGATGTGATGTTTTCTGAACTGAAGATAGATTCATCTCTCTCGACTGAAGGTCTATTGAATTTCAATTTATCAATTTCTAATTATTAGTATTGAATGAAATTTATCATAAGCAGAAATTTTTGAAATTTATTATAAAGTACAATGAAGTGCAAAAGTGACTATAGGGAGCTTAAGGGACCATTCATTTTTATACCAGGGGTGGGGCGGCCAAACTAAATGACAGGATGTGTAAATACATGTACCCCCCTTCGATGTGACCCCAAAAGCATGACCCCCGCCCTCTTTGGGACAGGAAAAAAACTATGACCCCTTAATTTTTTAATTTAAATAATATTTTGCGGTTCGCCCATAAAAAAGTGATATCGCGAAAAATATGACTGATTGAAAATAATAGTAGAACACTTAGAAAGTATCACCCCCCCCCCCCTCCCCCTTAAGGCTGCCAACAACGCGTTATTACCTCCCACCTCCTTATGTTTAACCTCCCCCGTTATATTAGATAAACGGTCACTAAAGGAGGAAAATAATACAAATGTCAAAGAATAACGGATCCATTGATTAATTTCTAATTATTAATATTAAGTTTAATTTATTAGAAGTGCGTGGCTGAATCACAACAAAGACAAAGTAAAAATCATAACACAGAAAACAGGCGATGGGCTAGCATTTAAACAGCATTGGTTCAACGACTCGTGTTAGAGGGGAACAGGTCTAGAAATATATTAGGTATTTTTCATTTATCTGAAGCTGACAATCACGCTACTAATGTCAGTTTTGAGTGAGTCAGGCATGTCAGTGGATAACGACGTGGCGTTCCAAGCTCTTAATAAATAGGATGCCACGGCTGTTCATCATGTCTCGCTGGATACGTAGAAAACACAAGACCTTATACATACGCAGGTATAATGTTGAGCCAGAGTCGTAGACGATCGGCCAACATTAAACCAACAGCGATGTATCGTATTTGCTGTTACGTAAATGAATTCCCTTCAATCTAAATCATTTTTTATATGTCTCCGCCTTGGCGAAGGCATTTTTCAATCAATATATAAGAAGTGGGTTCAAGGAACGTAATTCCAGTAAACATAAAACCTTTGTATAACATTTATACAATGCTGGGCCAACGTCTTCGACGTTGGCCCAGCATTGTATAAATGTTATACAAATGGTTGTGTTTACAGAGATGCTCGTAACTAACTTGTCTGGGACTTAAACATGCTGGTGACGTATACATATAGTGAATGGAATAATATATAGTCTGTGAAGCCGGCATCACTCCACACAACGCCTGGCACCGCCACCGCCGCAGCCTGTTATAGAGCCCTATAGCTGCATTGGCTACAACCAGACGGGCTCCAGTGGCTGGCTTAAGCCTGTAGGGGCCTACATGCAGGCTTATATAGCTTATAAATGTGATCTAATCCGGTATTATGTATCGAGGCGTAGGCCTACTCTAACTGATAGCGTCACGTTATTTTGCCAGTTGACTATTAATTATTTCGGTCATTCATGGCCAGAACACAATAGTTAATCCATCCTACCTGGCTGGGTTAGGCCTAATTGCATAGGCCTCCAATGCAGGATGACTGTTGCAAATGAAATGAAATTAATGGTGTTTTTTTTTAGGTTTTTTACCTTTGTGCACATATATGCTAAACTGGGCCAGGAGAACCTCCTGAGGATGGTGAGATGCACGAGATGACACTGCCCGCCAGACACAGGATTTGAAATTTGGGCCCTGGCAGTCTGAGGCCGAGCACGCTACCTCCAATGCAGGATGACTGTTGCTGACGATGGCTAACCTTTTCGCCGCTTTTGTTTGTGCTATTGTGTCTGACGTAGGCCTATATATCCATCATCAGCTACAGAACCTTTCGCGAAGGCCTACATAGGGCGTATATTGAATGACTTTATTACAGCGCTATGGCACTTTGTGCACAGGCTATAGATTGGGCCAGGAGAACCTCCTGAGGATAGTGAGATAAACCAGGTGGATTCCAAATTCGAGCCCTGACGGTCTGAGGTCGAGGATGTTACCTAACTTTCGCGTAGGCTCCCTGCAATAGGGCCTACTCACTCTTTATGAGTGGGCAGGGAAGAAACATTTTGTTTCTTTGAAGCCTGAGAGGCAGAGCGGGGAATGAACCGGCGAAATCTGATAGACAGACTATAGACCCAAGGACTTCTATTTCGGACATGTAAAAGGTCTAGGACTACTATATTTCAGACTTGTATGTGCTGAACAATGCTGGTCTAACTTTTCAGCCAATGGCTCAGCTTTTCGCCTTTATTCGAGCTACTTTTCTAAAGTAGGCATCTGGAAGACTTTTCGCGTATTCATTGTAGGCTTACCATATCAAAGTAGTGATTTACTGTGAACAATTAACGGGATAAGAGTATACCCAGAAAGCATCGCGTCGTTACAGAGAGTGTAAGGACTAGCGCCACCTGGTGAATATATATAAAATAAACATGCATTGAAGCGGTGTGCCTGTAAGAGTTGATATTGTTTTTATTTCGGCCATTGTGTTTGAAGTAGGCATTCAGAGGACCTTTCGAGTATTGTAGGACTATGGGCCTACACATATATGAAGATATGGCTCCCAGTGACGTAAGTAACAATTTGTAACACGAGCCTCTAACCCAATGTTGAATCAATGTTGGGCCACCGTCTACGACGATGGACCAACATTAAGCCAACATTGGTTTAATGGTTTGTGTTTGCTGGGAAACCCTCTTTCTGCTAGCGGCCTGTCCCGAATCACAGCCGAGTAGGATATCTGTCATCGAAGCTGTGCATATAGTGCTGTCCATGATTCTGTGCGCTATGAAAACCCCTTAAAGTCATTTGATAAGCGTATGGAATAGTCATTTGGACTGTTCACTCACTTACCCCATGATAGGCCTTCTATCTCCGCATAATATATACAGTAAAAGTTATCAACTTATTATTCTTAGTGGCTAGTTTACCATCTACCCCTTTCATAAAGTTTATCTATTGATTTATTTTTGCTTACAACTAATGTTTTTCACTGTTGTGTACTTGTGTAAATTTCTTAAGATTTGTATATCATGTAATCATGGTAGTAGACAGGCGCGGATCCAGAGGGGGGGGCGCAGGGGGCGCACGCTCATCCCTTTTTGCGCAAATTTCTTTAAAAAATCGCCTAAATTGGCCAAAAAATCCTGGATCCGCCCCTGATAGATCCCTTGGAATCTAAGGTTTTCTCAGGCAAAAAACATTGATTCAATAATAAAATTGTCATGACATTCAACAAGTATAGTTTCACTCGGTCAAAAGTTTAAAGTTTGCTTAAGAATAAACTCTGAAATTGACCTAGCTTGCTTGAAACCAAGTTGGAAGTATATTTTCCAGCTCAGATTCGGCGACATAGCCTATGATATAAAAGTGGATAATTTTAATTCGCTGTGAAGTGGGAATTGTAGTAGGCCTATAGGCCTGGATGGAAAAAGACCTATACTGACATTTCTGATTACGTATAAAGGGTCAATAAATACAATTTAATTATTTTTTATGTTTTGTTTGAAACGATAAGAATACGCCAAAGTTTTTTAATATATTGTAATAATAATAATAATAATAATAGTAATAATAATAATAATAATAATAGTAATAATAATAATAACAATAATAATAATAATAATAATAATAATAATAATAATAATAATAATAATAATAAAAATAATAATAATAATAATAATAATAATAATAATAATAATAATAAAATTAATAATAATAATAATAATAATAATAATAATAATAATAATAATAATAATAATAATAATAATAATAATAATAATAATAATAATATTAATAATAATAATAATAATAATAATAATAATAATAATAATAATAATAATAATAATAATAATAATAATAATAATAATAATAATAATAATAATAATAATAATAATAATAATAATAATAATAATAATAATAATAATAATAATAATAATAATAATAATAATATTAAGAATATTAAGAATAATAAGAATAATAAGAATAATAAGAATAATAACAATAACAATAATAACAATAACAATAACAACAACAACAACAGCAACAGCAAGAGTAACAGTAATAGTAATAGTAATAGTAATAATAATAACAGTAATAAAAATATAATCTTTATTTCATTGTATGTAAAAATGCCAAATAAAAACTTTTTAATAGCATCACTTATCAGTTGCAGGTTTTTGGGGAAATATCACATTTCTCTTTTCTCAATACTGCGGCATCGATAGTTGTTTCGATGTTATGTCCTTGGGCAAGGCACTCGCGTGCCTCACTTCACTCAGGTGTAGACGAGCTGCCCACCTGTATGGTGAGACAGAGATTAAAATGCGTAGGCTACGATAAGTTACTAGCACCAAACGGTTGCAATGTTGTATGCTCCCCTTGGAGTTGAAATGGTACATAAATGAATAGGTATACACTGACCACGGGTAGGCTAATATAGCCTATGCCCCCTTCCCCTAGGATGTTATTAAGGTGCCTAATTGAGTAGCAATAGGCCTATAACTAGCTGGATATGTGCGCTATATATCCTAAATGCCCACATAATTATTACATTGTATGGCACAATTTGTGGTTCTGTTTATATAGAAACAAATCATGTAACCCTTTGCCTGCTAATCACGACAATAGTCGTTTTAAATCGGTTTTATTGGCCGATTAAATCACTGCTATTGGGAACAAAATGTGTGTTTAGACATCAAGGGTTAATTAACGTTTGTGTTGATAGAGGTTAACCTTTTCACTACCATACATGACGGAAATTTCCGTCGTCATTCGTCAATGAACGTAACCATAAAATGACACAAATTTTCGTCAAATATCACGACAATAGTCGTTTTAAATCGGTTTTATTGGCCGATTAAATCACTGCTATTGGGAACAAAATGTGTGTTTAGACATCAAGGGTTAATTAACGTTTGTGTTGATAGAGGTTAACCTTTTCACTACCATACATGACGGAAATTTCCGTCGTCATTCGTCAATGAACGTAACCATAAAATGACACAAATTTTCGTCAAATATATACTACATTTATGTATTTTTCGTCATTTGAAGCTGGAAATTGCGTTAGCAATTCCAGCTTTAAATGACGAAAAATAGAACTCCTACACCAGTGAATCTGGATCCTGGCATGCACTCCGGCCTGGAAGTCAAAGGGTTAAAGGGTCGAATAATGTCTGAAAAAAACAGCATAACCACTTGCACTATTACCCCCCCCCCCTCCCCCTTGTTCACACACCCATGGTATCATTGGTATGACTATGAGTGGTTGAGGCCAATGAAATTTGCATACAATCATCTAATTTAGATACAGGATTTGTGGTTTGTTGTGTTGACCTGTTGATCTGCACTGCATGTCATGATATGACCACCAGGCTACTACTCTTATCATTCATGTATCACGTGATAATTATATATGCATCATACGGACCGTCAAAAAAACAAATAGGCCTAATAATACATTTCGTCATCAGTTCATCATTGTATTATAGAGTAGGATATGTGTGGGCATACAATTATTTCACCATAGTCCCAATAGTCCGATTATAGTCTGAAATTCTGTTCGGCTGATTTAGGATAATATTTGTGGTTCTGCGTGGGCTTAAATAGCTTTTAAAAAGGCCTATATGTACAGGCCTACAATGCTTTTATGCAGGGAATAATATAGGCCCCTATGTAATTCACACAATTCGGTATTGAATTATTTCATTAAAAAAATGAATAGCTAAATTATGATCTCTCCTTGAAACCCCACCTGGAGGGGTGATTCAGTCAAGGAGAAAGGACGAGATTCGATAGATTAGGCGCGAAACGCCGAGTATATTCGGATCTACGAATCTATCGTAATTGAGTTCTTTCTTCAACTTAAAATACACAAAATAAGTAGGCTACATGTGTTCCAATATGTTATATAGAAAACGCAATTTCATTGTCAGCATGGTAAACCACAAACTATTAGCCATGCAGCTTCACGTTTAAACCCGCATAAACATGCATAAACTTATTAGTGAAAATATTGCATTTTCATGCATTTTTCGAAAAAAGTGAAGCTAACACCCCTTTTTTCAGCCAAAATGTGGTTTACACCCCCTCCTCTTGCCCATTCTGGATTCGCCACTGCGACATGGCCAGTATTAGAAATATCTGTAGAATCGTAGATCCGAATCTACTGTTTGGACAATAGACTGACCTCACAGGTGTATTTTAACCCCAGAGAAGACACAGGTCTTGGTGCGGGGGACACAGATGACGTCATACAGCAATCACCAGATGTTCACCCGATGTTGATTTAATGTTAAATCAGCGTTGGTTCAACCTCCTGTGATTGCTGTGATTGTTTATATTCTGTGTTTTATTTAACATGGGGTGACGACCGCCGACCCTTAACACAAGACCAAAGGTCATCACGTCACGAGGTCATGAGAAAGTCCGCGAAATAGATCACGCGCACATATCTGGGTCACACATAAATTTGATGATAGTTTGTGTAAGTTCATAGCTCCTATCATCCCCCACCCTGGATTACACCATAGCCTGGTGTACTGATGGATTTATAACCATCAACTGAACTTTGTCCTGATATTATTATAACCGTGACGTCCTCTCCGAGGCCGTGAATTGCTGTATTCGTTTTACCCGAAAAAGTCAACGTTTTTCAACATGGCGGTTACCAAGAGCGATCTCAACTCCAAGGTCCAAAAAATGTCCATAACAATTTAATAACTGTGCAGAAAATAAGCTAAGGATGCGACCTCGTAGATGAAATGTTACTGAATCTAAAAAAGCTATTTTTGATCTGTTTATTCGCGGACAAGTCGAAGATATGACCGTCCAAAGAAATGTCCCATAATTTTGTACGGGGTCAATCTGTGGCTGAAACCTGTTTTAGCCACTGGGCCTTTCCCCCTAATATTATCACTATCCAGTCCCTGGATAGTAGAGGCCAATGATGCAAATATCAACAAACACGAGAATGGGATGTTCGCACAGGGTTGGTTTAAAATTGGCCCATCGTCTACGACGCTGCGCCAACATGAAACCAACATTGGGTCCACGTCCCGTGTTTGGCAATACGATGGATTAACTATTTGACCCTTTCAATGCTGCATTGCCAATTGACAGAGATTTAATTCATTTAACCCTTACAGCGCGGATCAACTTTGGAACATCAAGGATTGCAGGTTATGAATAGTGTAGGCCAAAACAACAAAGCTAAAAAATTATATCTATTTTTATCTATATTTCTATCATTTTCCCTTATAAAAAGTAAATAGTGAGGCCAAAAAATGGGTAAAAAGTGAAGTGGGAAGAATTCATAATTTCCATGGCAGGACCCATGTGCACCCTCAGTCACGTACCCTTCTGTAGCTCTGGTAAGAGCAGGCCTAGTACACTTATTTCTAATGACAGTAGACTCACAACATAGGTATTCAAATTGATCGGAAAGAGCTGCCTAAGACATTTATGATGATTTAAAACCCTTTGGTCCCCATGGTTTACACAAAAATAATTCAGCGTTGTAAGGGCTAACTATCCGACCCTTTCAATGCTGCATTAATAATTGACAGTTTAATTCATTTAATGCTGTCATTGCTGACGTAATTGCCAGCTCCAAATAAATGAAAAATACCTTACATAGGCATATTATGTTTAATTGTAGCCTGCATTTTATTAGGCCTACAGTCGGTGGGTATTTGAGATAGAATTATGTTTATTTGATTATTTTTATTAACTAAGCTATGTTTATATTAAAACAATGTTTGAAAACGATTAAAAGCGTCTCACGCACTGAAAAAGTTAAAAAAATAAGTGTTTTTTAAATATATTAATTATAATTTTTTTTTTTAGCCTATAACGTTAAATTGTAGGTCGTTACCCGGGGTCGTTCACAACTTTTGAAATAATAATTATCTCCTACAGATCCAAACGTACGTTGGTATTATTTAGTTTACTCAGCAAACGCGAGTTGTCAAAGGAATGTTGATTTAATTTTAATGTTGGACCACCGTCTACGATCCTGGCCCAGCATAAAATCAACATTGGGATAAGTTCTGTTATTAGCTGCACTGCAGACAGCATGGTTGACACGTGAGTTTGACAGATGGTCCCGCCCACTTGTAATCAGGTGGTGATGACGTCACCCAGTGTTGTCAAAGCTGGGTCAACAACTTAATCCCTCACTTAAAACCAATATAAAGATGAATAAAAAATAATAACTTCAGTGGAAATGTAGTTGATCATTAGTAAACAGTAGATTATAATTAAATCATAGTGTATTGTACGTCATATTGCTTTCATTGTGAAAGAAAAGTGGAAATTGTGAGAGCGCGGATGCATACATTTGGTCCACGTGGTAATGTTTACTATAACAAGTGTGGAGTAAGGCGCGTACGACAATCACTCAGAAAGTCTCTCGACGACACACTCATGTCCGCTCTTTTCAGTCAGTTTTCTCGCGTTAGAAACTAGCAAATAACTTAGAAAAATGAAGGTTATTATCTTGAGGATGCACCCCTTCTACTACTCTGACTATTCAGACACAATCAGAGGCAGAGCGCCAAAATTCTTGGCATAAACTTTCATAGACTGTCTCGCCATTGCTGCCTGCATCCATCTTGCCATTTTCGGCCACCAAGATTGATCAAGAGAAAAAACAAAATTAACGTACTAAATTTAGAACTGCCAGATGTTCAAGGAAGATATTCAGCTTCTAAAAACACTCAACAAAAAAATGGAGTCTTATATAACGGTGAGTATTTGTATTTTAATCTATTTTTATGAAGGTTAACTGTAGCTTGTAGACACTCGTGTGGATTTGGGGCGCGTTTTTGTAGTTTTGGCACATTGCCAGAACCGGTTTGAACCGCTGCGAACTGGCTTCACTCACCACTCGTAACCTGTCAATCGATGTTCAATGACAATGAGTCATGACAACACTTATTACAACAAAATACCCTTGTTGTTGTACTTTCAGGGCCTAACTATTCCTGCTAAATTTTAAAATGCCGGGTGCTCAGATAGACCTATTAAATAAAGCCCAGTCCCAGACCCATCCAAAACTCGAATGGCAAGATGAGTCAAGTACTCAAGAATACAAGATCGCCAAGAACAAGAAGAAAGCAAGTTTAGACCTCCCCTAACCTTTTATTTAATTGACAAGAGTAAGACTGTGTCACTCCTTGACTTAACCAGGGGTCTGGCCGGACGAATGGTTGCCAACTGGTGGCTTCGTAGTACGAAGCGCCAGCATGTATTCGTACGGAAGCTCATTAGAGTAATCCTTGACCGTCCTAGACATTTGTATTCATGACTTGATTTATTGTTGAATCATTAATCTCAAACTTCAAAGCATGTCATTATAATGCCATTATTAATGGTATAACTATTTGTTTAAATGAAATTCTCAACATGTAGATCTAATGTATTGTATAGCCTTATTAGATCTATAGACTAGGCCTAGAGGCCTATACTCGCCGTCAAATTAAAAATGATCAACCAGGATCGCATGATTTTCGGCGATTCTTCTGTCAATTTTAAACCGATTTCCTTGAAATTTTGCAGAGGCCATTTTCTATTAAAATCCTGACAGGGGTGAAAAATTCGCAAAATTATATTTAATATTTCAAAAGCTAGACCATTTGCCATGTAATAAAATTCTAGAATTCTACTTTAATGGGGTTATAGAGGGACGTCGTAAGTTCAATTTACTACATGTCAAATGGTCTAATTTTTGAAATACGCTATATAGATGCTAATTTTACGAAATTTTCAGGGCTGTTGGGATTTGAATAGAAAATGGCCTTTGCAAAATTTGAAGGAAATCGGTTGATTGACGGAGAAATCGCCGAAAATCATGTGATCCTGGTTAATTTGACGGCGAGTAATAGTCTAGACTATAGTCATAGACATGTATTCCTGTCCTGATGATCCCTGTCACCATGGCATGGGGATGGCATTGGGCATGATTGACCATGTCCTTGAATTCATAATGTTCACACTTTATGGTCCGTTTGACTCGAGTAAACAGGTAAAAAAAGATATTTCATACTGTAAAGTTCAGACTGTAAAGTTTTTTTTTTTAAAAACTAGTTGAATCATCCACTCACCAATCGATGCCATGCTGAGCCTAACTCCCTAAGATCCATCACAGACACAGCAGTCTGCTACTCTGTCTCTAGCCTCCCCGCTGATCACGACTATAGTCGTTTTTTTGTCAATTAAATCACAGTTATTGAGAATGAAATGAGTGTTTAAATGTCAAGATTTGCTAATGTTTGGTGTCAAATTAAACAAATATCAGTAATTTTCAGCCACTTGATGTTGTGGGTCGCTTTAGTGAGACACAACTTCAAGTGGTTGAAAATATAAATAAGTTAACTTGGCAGGATAAGGGGCTAACCTGCTAACTAGAATCTGGTTACAGTCTATTTCACCAGATCCTGGGAGTAGCCTTTTTTCAATTTGCTCGGTCTCTGTTTGAAATTTTTCAACAAAATTTTCCTTGTATGATACAAGGAAAATTTTGTTGAAAAATTTCAAACAGAGACCGAGCAAATTGAAAAAAGGCTACTCTCAGGATCTGGTGAAATAGACTGTTTTGCCTAACATCTCTGAAAATTTGGTGGAATTTTGTTTGTGTATTTTGTAAGTTAGACCATTTGGGATGTAATAGAATTCTTTTTTCACGGTAATGGTGTTGAAGAGAGCTGTAATTTGGTAAATTTATTACATGCCAAATGATTTAACTTTGAGAATACACACAAAAATCCACAACATTTTCAGGAAAGCTGGGGGAATATAAAAAAATTATCCCAGAAAAATTTTGTTAAAAAAAATTTAAACAGCGATCAAGTAAATTGAAAAAAGGCTACTCCCAGGACCTGGTAAAACAGACTGTAGTTACACAGCACACATCTGGATAAAACCACATATATATAGCGATTGTTGACATCAGTGTTCTAGGGGTTACATGCTAGTTTCTTTCAACAGAGAACTACCCATTCAGTTTATCTTGCAGCAATGTTCTTTTGATTTTCTTAATATTATCAATCAGTAACAGTACTAATCTTCGTTGTGAGCTTTGTACTGTGGTCGCTAGTGACCCTTTTGTTCTGCCTTGGCAATGAGATAAATGCACAGTTTACTAAGTTTTGAAGTGTTTTGTTGACAACAACACCTGTGCACATATATGCTTAATACATTATAATTTTTTCCCTACAACTTTGCATTCGATGATCATAATTCTCTGTCCAGAAGATGCGATATTATCAACTTTAGATAATTTCTTGAACAGGTTTTGGTGGCTTTTTAATTATCCACCTAACCCAAGGGCCATCACTTAAGTGCTTCTGAAAGCAATTTCTGTGATAAAATATTTATTTCACTAACAATTTAGGTGGTCTTTGTTGCAAGAAATTAGTTTATATGATCTGGAGCTTTTAAATATTCATTTACTTGATTTAAATTTGATTAGAACTATCATTTGGGCATTTTTTCTACCTAACAATTTTTTGTATGAGAGTGGCACATTTGAAGAAGAGTAAAGTAACTTATGTTGTTTTGCCGGCTGCCGTCAGCTGATCTATATCATAATTATTTGTTGCATAATGTACATCAACTGGCTGGCGTTAATTCTAATCTTATCCTAATTGTTATCACTTGTACTGATATGTACTGATCCTCTTGTGCAGCTAAGTGCAGCGATAAACAGCTCGCAATTTGACAGTGTGGGTCGTGATGGTCACATTGGCGGCATTACAGTTTAAATGGGCACTAGACCCGACCCTGGGCAGGCCTATTTCAATATTGGCTGATAATAGTCTAATATTTTGTCGGCTTGGAAATATGGGCCCCCCGAACGCCTATTAAAATGGGACCTGAAATCTAGAAAGACTGGTCTGGTAATGACTTGGTAGTTAATTCAGCAGGCGATCTGCAATTTAAATCTATTTCCCCTTCGATGATATCAGATCGCCAGCAGTGCGATTCAGCGACCGGTTCACATCGCCCGCCGTTACTTTCAATCGCCGACAAAAACAGAAAAAGCTGGCTTTGTCAAAAAGTTGTCGACGAAAACAGCAAAATAGCCGGTTGTTTAGCCGGCAGCCGGCTTCCAATGACAACACTGTTAGCTGAGAGCCCTGGGGGTTAAATTTTCAGTCACTTAACCCTTTCAAGCCTGATTTTACCATTGTCTCCTCCATCCACTACAAGCCGCGAATTGCTGTCGCAATTCTCGCCTTGTAGTGTCCAGATGAAAATAACTTGAAGTGGGTGAAAAATGAAAAAATACACTGTTATTTTCAAAACGGTTCCATGGAAATTTTTGTTCTAAAACCACTAGGTTTTAGGATATTAAGTCATTTTTCAGAGATGCGAAGTAATGCTTTAATGCATCGTGAGGGTTCACAGGGTTAACATAGTCACGCTGCCACTGTTCACAGATTAACCCTTGTGCTGCTGAATTGTTTGTTTCTATTTTTTGTTTTATTTAAAGCTGGAATTGCTGATCAATGCAATTTCCAGCTTCAAATGACGAAAAATATTTCTATTTATGAAAATAGATGTCTCCCAAATTGAATTTTCTTTCTCATTTTCAGTGGCCTTTTATTTTGGTTAGAAATTTGCTTGGAACCATATATATATATATAGACCGATAACATTGGTATTCAAATGAACCGGAAAAGGTTAACTCATTTGTGATGATTTAAAATTGAAAAAATAATTTGTTCTCCATAGTTTATACAAAAATAATTCAGCGTTGTAAGAGTTGAAGTGACTGAAAGTTTGTACATATAAGATTTCAGTTTCACAAAGGTAAAACATTTTTCACTTCTAGAAAGTGGAAACTGGTTACACAAATTTGAGAATACATTTAAAACCACAAATAACACTTTATAGATTAGTCATCATCAGTTTTTTAGGGTGTGGTGGGTTGGTGTTCTACCTTCTGCATATTGTTGACTCGGGCTGATTCCCATGAGATTAGTTGATTGTGGAGTCATAGTTCACACACACAGTCATGCTTTCAGTGATTGGAGTTTGACCTGATCTGATTTCATCACAAATAGCTCCTCTGCCAACAGTATTGTATAACTTAAATTGCATATTGCTGATGCTTAATTAAAATATTCGCTTTGCCTTGATATAGTAAATGGACCGGTTTATAATGGGCTGTACTTCAGATATTGGAACCAGTGTTTGAGTGAGAGGCTTACAGATACTCTGTTTACATATTAACCCTTAGAACGCTGATTTTTTTCAAACCATGGAGACTAAAGCTTTTTTTTCAATTTGAAATTGTCAAATGTCTCTGTTAGCTCTTTCTGTTTTATTTGAATACCAATTGAATGTTATGGGTCTACAGCCGTTATAAATATTTAAATTCTTCCAGTGCATGTCCAGATCGTCTTTATACATCACTACAGACATCAGATCCTGACTTATAAAGACAGTCCCCTCGTCATTTATTTATTATAGAGACCTACAATGTAGTATTAGTTCAACATTGTGAACAAGATTGTTATTATAATGTGAATAAACCTTTCCCAGACGTTGGTAGTCCACAGAGACCCTAGCATCTTTAAATTGTCAAACCGTAACTTATTTCTTGTAAAATCAAGCTACATATTCAGAGATGCCAGTTG
Source organism: Flabesymbios commensalis (assembly GCA_964017125.1). Classification (NCBI taxonomy): domain Eukaryota; kingdom Metazoa; phylum Annelida; class Polychaeta; order Terebellida; family Flabelligeridae; genus Flabesymbios; species Flabesymbios commensalis. Next base: position 5,689,147 of record OZ024904.1, read on the forward strand.
TCTTTGACTTTTTTTTTCCAATTATGTCAACTTCCCGATAAATGATATGGGCTAAAAGTAGTGAAAACAAAATCAGTTAAATTTAAGTGCTTCAAATGGCCTATTTTAAGTGGAATGACAGCAAAATTTGGAATATATTTTTATTTGCTTTGCCAACAAGGTGGGAATATCCCCCTTTTAGTGCTGAGTTGGGGGTGGGGGTCTTCCCCCCCCCCTTCGGAAACCCTGTGTAATATACGAAAACTTTACAACAAAGATTGTGTGAATTTATTAAGTTCTAAGGTGTTTTATGTAAGACTTGTGTGATATATACACAGGGCTCGAAATAAGGCCATTCCTCCAGTGCAGTACTGCCAGAAAATGTGCAGGAATGGCAAAAAATTTTATTAGCCATTCCTATGAACTGGCAAATTTAGGGCCATCCTAGGACAACGTTTAATTCTACCCCTGTATACATCTATAGATAAATCTATAGCATGTACCCAGTAGGCTTCTGTAATATAAACCAGCCGCTGAATGAAGTTCATCAAGACTTGATAATAGCTCAAAGTTCACATGTTAACTCTTATCCTGCTGATTACGGCTATTGTCGTTTTTCAACTATTTTAATACTAGATCAAATCACTGATATTGGAAACAAAATGTGTGTTTAAACCAGTGTTCAGCACAGACAAGAAATGGGTTGGGACATTTTTCTCACTACCCTGGGAAAAAAGGAGACATTTGACCTCTAAGTGTGTAATTGACGCCCAGTGTTCAGTACAAATAAGAAAACGGTGGGGACATTTGTCTCGCTACCCTGGAAAAAAAGGAGACATTTGACCTCTAAGTGCGTAATTGACGCGATATTGCGGCCTGTGCTGAACACTGTTAAACATCAAGATTTCCAAATGTTTGATCCCAAATTAAACAAATATGCATGATTTTCAGCCACTTTCAAGTTGTGATTCTCTGTAGCGAGACACCAACTTCAAGTAGGTGAAAATATAAATAAATTAACTCAGCAGGAGAATGGTGAGGTGGTCGAAGGGTTGTACTAGTAACCACCTTTGAAGTTGCTGTATCCTGCACTCCTCTACAAAATGAATGATTCTTTGTATTTACGAATTAGCAGTGGCGTGCCTTTAATTGAATTTTATGTCAACCAGTTAATTTCTTATTATAATACAGTTTTTTATTTCACCTGAATAACTTTTTAACTGTGGTTAACAGTGCCAGTTTCTATAAACAACTTGAGTAATCAGGGTTACAAGTCGCTATACAATATTTTCAAAACAAATATATCCCTGGTAATAACCCCTAGAGCCTTGAACTATTCAATTTAAATTGTCAATTAAAGCTGTGTCTCGCTAAGTACTGTGATACACAACTTTATGTGACTGAACATTCATGTGATTCATGGACTTAGCCAGAAACCCGTCCAGCCGTCTTCTGGACGGCCTATTTTCAGCCTGGACGTAGAAAAATATTGCCAGGAGTCCACCAAATTGCATTGTGGGAGGACCCCAGACCGCGCCCTGGACCAACAATAAGGCCAAAAAAAAATATATGTTTGTTTCCGATTTGTTGTCATTTTAACCAGTGGGTAGGTAGGGAATTTATTTTATTTTATTTTTCATTTTATTTATTGTCACTTCAACCAATCGGTAGGTAAGAATTATTTTTTATTTTATTTGGCACCAAATTCACTTCCCTGCATGTCTTATCTGTACATTATATAATAATTTTTTGTTTTCTGGACATTTTTTGACCCCCCCCCCCCTTTTCTTTTCGTAACGTTTTTTAGTTACTTTGACTACAGCAAGTAAGTCATCCCTTAACTTATGAATTTTCTAAAAAAAAAAAAAAAATTTTTTTTTTGGAAATCCATAAAATAAATTTGGGTCGCACATGTTTTGATAGGGTCGGTCGGAAATCGGAAACAAAAAACAAACAATATTTTTTTTTAGGCCTAAGTAAATTGGGACTCCCTTTTATTATTTCCTTGATGTGATTACGAATTTAAGTACTAGGATATACCGTATATACATATAATTATATCAGTTTCAAGATTTTTATTTGTAGCTCTTTGTTATCCCGTACTGTACAGGTGGCTAGCATATTTGACATCAGTGCTCTAGGGGTTAAAGGGACTGGCCCACACTAAAATCATTAAAAAATCAGTGATTTTATTTTGGCTTCTTAATATGATCATATGATGTAAACATGCAAAAGTTTTTAAATTTTTCTGGTGCGCATTCACCAGTTAGGCTAGATATAGAGACAAAATTCCTGTATTTCCTATTTTTGACATGGTTGTCAATAATTAGAAATCAGGAATTTCTTCTCTATATCTAGCCTAACTGTTAAATGCCCGGCACAAAAATTAAAAAACTTTCCATAACATATGTATTTAAATGAATCGGAAACTTTGACATTGATGATGAATTCAAATTGATAAAACCCTTCGGTCTCTATGGTTTACTTAAAAATATTTTAGAGCTGTAAGGGTAAAATATGTCGCATGACTTGTGTATATATGTGCGTCACTGACAGTTAGAGTAAAAACGCATTCATGAAGATTTCTTGTACATAGCTACTTAATTCCCTTCTTCACTGAGTCAGTTCAAATTGGGATGACAGAATCCAGCCCCAGTGAGAAAAGTATATGTACCTATTCTCTATATTACAAGTTCTCTGCCTAATGATAAAAACCCCTAGTTGTCTATTTTAGGACTTTTTGAAACATGGTGAAACATGCATTAGCGAAATAATTATATGTAAAGCTTATCCCAAGCCAAAAAATTACTTCGCACTGATAATGTCTTTAAATTATAATAAAAACATATTTTTAAATTTTAGATAAAAATTTGACTTTTAATTTATGAAATTCTAATTGTTGAGAAAAAAGCTGAAGGAGGTCCAATCGTTATGAGGTCATTTTTAAGCAGACTTAAGTAGTACTGCACTTTTATTAATATATTTCCTTGTATGTGTTTCAGTCACCCGTGTTCAAGTCATTTTTGGCAGGGTCCCTGAGTGGAACATGCTCCACCATCTTGTTCCAGCCTCTGGATCTACTGAAGACTCGTTTACAGGCACCACTCGCCATTGGGTAAGTCAACCAGATTCACCCACTTGTTTGTAAACTCGCCTTGACATGATTGCCACGATCCACGACTTCCAACAGGTTCAAGTTAATTACTTGGATTTGTATAATCAAGTCACAGCTTATATCAGTTGAAAATATTTTAAAACATTTTTCAGTTCCAAAAACTAGTTGCACAAGCTGAAATAAATCATAGGAACAGTCTTCAATGTGTTTTCTGATAAAGAGAATCTTGGTCCATGTTTTTTGTCTTCTAATAGTACTATATCAGGACATCCTGGTTTCCAATCAGAATGTTGTGTCCCGATTCACATTTATTTCTCATAATCCAAAATTACCACCAAAACACTTATATATATTCCCATCTTTAACCCTGACAGTACAGGGATCGACTTTAATCGTCAGAATCTGATGTCTGTAGACACCAGATTCTGACATCTAAAAGTCGATCCCCGTATGGTAAGAATCAACATATTTATGTTGGCCGTAGACCAATAACATAGGTATTGAAATAAATCATAAGGGGCTGACTAAGGCATTTATGATGATTTCAAATTGAAAAAAATCCTCTGGTTGCGATATGCTTTACAAATTAATTCAGCGCTTTATGGGTTAAGGGACTTCCAATGAGCTTTAAGTTGTCAACTGTATGCAAATATCACTGAAAAAAATATTTAATGCATAAAAAAGTGATTTTTGACACCAGGACACATATCATTTTTAATTAATTTGTTTTTTTTTCACAGGCAAACGCCCTCTGGTGTGGTAACAGTCTTCATAAATGTTGTCCGCAATGAACGCCTCGCCGGACTGTGGAAAGGAATGTCACCGGTGAGCACACAGTCAAAATATATATTAACCGGCCAGAGATGCCAATTTTTCTGATTTTCCAGGATTATTCCAGATTTTCACCTGATTTCTGTCTTCTGAATTGCCCTGTCATTCTTCGGAATTTTCCACATTTCACTCTTTACTTCAAACTTATATTGACCCTTTCGCATTCATATTTAACCCCTTACACTGCAGCCTAAAATTTGCAGCATGTGTGGTTTCCCACTAAGTAATATCTGGCACGTTTTTTCTTCAAAAAACATCTGATGAACAACTGATATTAAAAGCCATTATAATTCAAAATCAGTCAGTTAGCTATATTTAAAGCGCAAATAGAAAGGCACCACATAAAAAAAATTCAAAAAAAAAAATTCAAAAAAAAATTATTATTTTTTTTTTTTAAGAATTTCTTGGTGACTATAGTCGCCCACAGCAGGCTGCGCTTGGTTAATTTTGGGCGACTATAGTCGCCCATAGCAGTGTAAGGGTTAAATGCAGTGAGGAGTCTCTTGTTTACGTTGATCTATAATGTCTACCCCCATATATTCACGGGCGGGGGCCCTAGGGTAGTGGTTAGCACCGCTGCCTTTCACGCCAGAGTTCGGGGTTCGGTTCCCGGTCTCGGCGGTTTGAAAGAAACAAAAATGTTTCTTCCCCATCCACGTGTGAAAGTCAGTATTGTGGGGAGCCTCCGTGACCGAGAGGTAGCGTGCTCGGCCTCAGACCGCCAGGGCTAGAATTTCGAATCCTGTGTCTGGAGGACAGTGTCATCTCAATCATCTCACCATCCTCAGGAGGTTTTCCTGGCCCAGTTTAGCCTATATGTGCACAAAGGTGGCCTAAAGCCCGATTCATATTCACATTAATTCACTATAGAAGGAGAAATCTATGAAAAAATGTTCAAAACAATGTTTCTCAGGAACTAACATATGTAATTTAGTGAAATTTGGGTATGTTGCTGACAATTACCTATGGTATCAACATCAAAGGTATGTAATTAAGGACAGGTAAATACAGGTAAATTAACCAAAAATAAGACATACGTCTCCACCAATCAGTTAGCTTAAGACTGACTTAAAAGTCTGCTGACTTAAAGTCCACGTAAAATTTGTGAAATGCCTTGTATTCAGTGCTATGCCTACACACATTCCACAGGAAAACAATCGTAAAAACGGCAACCAAAAGCTATCAAAATATCACAAACGACAATGATTATCACAACTAGCTTAACTTATTTGTTCCCATGATTTTATAGGGTTATTCCAACTTACCGTCACGCAACCGTAATTCAGCTAGATCCACCACCAGACGGCTCAGGTGAAGTTGAATTGGTGTATCATACAATAGGCATGAGAGTATATTCTACACAGTTGATTTTTGGGTGCCTGGGGACATATATATTTTACACGTTGTCATTCAGTTTTTGTCATTCAGTCATTTAAATATAAATCCTAGGACTTTAACTCTTCCTTTACCAAATTCGCATTTATGCGAAATCCACATATGTACATGCCTTACTTGCACTGGAGATATTTCATTACATGTGTGGTTGAAAATCGCCAACCAGAATGGTCAGTGACATTGACGCAATGTTCTTGTGCATTTTTACTTTGTGCGATGTGCGCATTGCCAGCTCTATAACTTGTATTGTGCCCAGGATCTACCTCAGGGGTCCTCCTTGAAAAAGAAGTCTGTTTCTGGGGGTAGTTTTATCAGGGTGAAGTCGGTAAAGAAAGAGTTAAACTTTCCCAAGCTAGCGTGACAAAAAAGCTATATGAAAAAAATATAAAACTGCTTGTTTTGACACACCTGAAAAACTGAGAACTGTACTCTGTATAGTAAGAGAGATTACGTCCACGCAACTGTAATTCAGCTAGATCCACCACCAGATGTCGCAGTTGAAGTTGAATTGGTGTATCATACAATAGGCATGAGAGTATATTCTACATAGTACAGTTGATTTTTGGGTGCCTGGGGACATATATTTTACACGTTGTCATTCAGTTTTTTAAATATAAATCCTGAGACTTTAAACTTTCCCAAGCTAGCGTGACAATCACATGATTAGATTACATAACCACATTCGACTGCACAGCGGTCCTAATATTCCCTAAATTCACTGGTGAACCATATTTCCTTGGAAAATGATCTCACGCTTTAAGGTCCTTGGTCGTGTACTGCAGCAACAGCAGAGTCAATCTTCTGTCGTCTTACTAATATTTTTTCTAATCTTCACTTGAAGTTGTGGGTCATGGTGAAAACTTCACATGGGTGAAAATTTAAATAAGATTACTTAAGGGGAAAAGGCTTAACCCCTACAGCTCTTGAGCTATTCAATTTCAATTTTCAGTTGTCTCGTAACCGCGATCCACATTTTCCAGTTAAAATGGCTGGAGATGTGATAAACACTTTAAAGTTTAAAACATGAGCACATATTACAAGCATTTTAATATCTGATTGTGTTTTGTTGCAGTCGCTTTCACGCACGGTGCCGGGGATTGGTGTGTACTTTAGCTCCCTCCACTGGCTGCGGTCTAACTACGGGTAGGTTTTTGTCTAGTCCTAGTAACCCTGTGTGTATATATATACATGTCAGACAGGCTAGCAGCCCCTTGCAGACTTTTATCACACACAAACAGTTTGTTTAATTACTGCAGGCCCTTTGTCTACAAACCTCAAGTATCAACAACACTGCTGTGATGTTTTCTACCTTTACCTCAGCCTCATGATGCAGCAACGGAAATATGCCGTCCAACCTGTTCAGATAGCGACGTCTTCAACCAATCCTTTTGACGGCCCGGTCCTTAACACCTCTTTCCAACCACTAAGAACTGATAAACGGTGCTGTAGAAGTAGTTATGGGTTCCGGAAAAGGTGTTAGTGGTGGTGCATGCGGTACTGTAAGATCGGTTTTCTGAGGGTGGCAGAGTAACTGTGTTTACAAGATGGCTGCTCGAGCAAGATTATCAAGAACCCTGGTGAGATTTACACGCTAACCTCCCCTGGTAAAAGGAGGACGCTCATCAATATATTCATCATACATCATTCACTAATGTTCTGCAGATCTTGTGTATTAGATGATTCTTGTTTGTCTTGTGCTGTATAAATATGTCATGTTTGCTTGTTTTTTTACTGACATGTCTGCTCTACTGTGTCTTTCTTTCTCTCAGCATTATTCTTTTCTCAGGAAGTTAAAGGTTATGTATCATAACAGTAGATAGAACCCCTCGATTCCCAGACCTTATAAACCATTAGAGTGCCAGTCACAGCTATAATTGTTTTGATCATTTTTATCAGCAAATTAAATAACTGTTCTTAGGATTGAAGTTTTTTTTTTTTTTTAACAAAAGTTGAAAATGAACAAGTGAGACATGTTCAAGCAGGCAACAATTTTGCTTCCATTAATCGGTGCCTTAAGGGTTAGCCTTGTGCGAGTGATTAAGTGATTGTGTGTCACTGTAGCAAAATAAACTTAGTTAGATCATATTACATAATAATTTTATCTATAAATCTCAAAATTAAAGAGATATTTTTTTAAATTTAATTAGTTCTAAAATACAGAGGCTCAAAATGTGCGTCCTATGGTTTTTTACAGACAGTATTGTCATTATGAATGAAAACCATTTTTGTAGTATTTAATACTTAATTCAGTGAATATTTTGTCTTTGTTTCAGTTGATGTTGTTATAGTCACCTAGTAATGCTACTATCATTGTTTTCAATAGTACATTGTTACTTTATAATGATGTTGCAGATCATGAATCCAAAGAGTTCTAATTACTTTGTTTAATTTATGTTACCTTCTGATCTGAGATTATGATAATTTGATGTTTTATTTGTACTGTTTTGTGATACTCTATCTGTGTCTCTGTGATTGTATAGCGTATTATGATCTTCTTGCTATGATGTACAGTATTATGTGTTCATCCATCCAGATTGTATATTGTGTTATTTTTTATTATACAGGAGTTCTGACCCGTCCCCTCTGGAGTCTGTTTGTATGGGAGGTGTGGCACGCTCAGCTTCTGGTCTCACAATGCTTCCATTTACAGTTATCAAGACAAGATTTGAGGTTTGTCTATGATAGTAGATCAATTGTAATCGACAATTGGTAGTTTAGTCATCTAATTTACTGATAAATATCATTAACCCAGCGCGGGGATCGTCTTTAGACGTCAGATTCTGATGTCTAAAGACGATTCCCGCTTTGTGCTGAAACAAGACTCAGCATTTCAATATACACACAGACACCTAGAAAATCTGGTGGACAGCTATACTTAGGCGTAAAAAAAAATATTGTTTGTTTTCGATTTCTAACCGACCTTATCAAAACATGTGCGACCCAAATTTATTTTATGGATTTCACAAAAAAAAATCTTTTTTGAAGAAAACTTTAGGTTAAGGGATGAGTTACCGACTGTAATCAAAGTAACTCTAAAAAATATTACGAAAAGGAGAGAGGGGGGGGGGGGTGGTAAAAAAACATCCTAAAACAAAAAACTTTATGTAATGTACAGATAAGACATGCATGGAAGTGAATTTGGCGCCAAATGATAAAAAAATTCTTACCCACCGATTGGTTGAAGTGACAAAAATAAAAAATAAAATGATATTTTTTAATTCATCCATATTTCTTGTCCTTTCTTTAACCCCTCGACCACTTATGTTGACTACAGTAGCCTCTCTTCTTTCTTGTGTAAACAGTTGTTAAAAGTAAAAATGTCTCAAATCTTGAAAGACTGACATTTGCTTTTTTCTTTTCACAAATCAAAGTAATTTTCACAAATCAAAGTAATTTTCAGTGACTTATTTTGTATAGTTCAGAGCTTATGTTAACATACTGTGGTGAACGTGATAGGTATATGATCAACCCTTGGACTGGAATAATTTGAAACTGGAATTGCCGACACAATTTCCAGATTCAAATGACTAAATATATTACCATTTATGAAAAATATAAATTGAAAATTTTTTATTTTAGTCAATTGAACATCACAAACTACTTTATGGATTTCATTGGCATTTTGTTTGGTCTGAAACTGTATATATAAGGTTCTAGCAGCACAAGGGTTAATGTTAAATGTGTTGTTTCAGAGTGGACAATTTGCTTACCGAGGCGTGCTACAGGCCCTAGTTACCATCCATCGTACAGAGGGCGTGCGAGGTTTATTCAGCGGGTTGTCGGCCACGCTGCTGAGGGACGCCCCATTCTCCGGGTTATACCTCATGTTCTACACTCAGTGCAAAAAATATGCTAATTCGCGTAAGTAGAATATTCCCGTCTGTACTGTCTTGTAATTCCATACAGCATTGCAATTACAAGCCTCGGCGCACAATTTTGCTTGGCCTTCCGTTGTTTGAAGCATGCAGGGCACGCTGACTATAATTACCCTTGTGTGACCAGTAGCCACGCTGGGCTTTTCTAGCTTCCACCGTCACCGTAGGCGAGACCGAGGGAGCTATGGATTCCGCCTCCCGTTTTGCCTATGACTTTGTAAGAAAATAAGCTAGGATAACAATTTTTGGTATGTGGGTTACTTCCATAAGGATAATGGACAATTTAAAATATTTTTAATCTGAATTCAATACGCAAGTTTGCAGAGGAGAAATGATGATGTTACGGCGTTGGGCCGTCCGTGAACATTTCGTTACCGGAGCTTATCTCTGAGTACTTGTCCGATTGTCTTCAAATTTTACACACAACACCTCTAGGGGGTCTAGTTGTGCCTTTGGGTTATATGAACTTTGACCTACTTTTGGTTCAGAACTATGACCTATTTGGACGTTTTGACTCACACTTCGTTTCCAGAGCAGATCTTGAAAAGTACTGTGCCGATTACAGTCATATTGCACATACATGTTCTCTAAGGTCCCTAGTTGTGCCTTTTCAGATTTTTGGACCTTGACCTTGAAGTTGACCCAGCACTTTGACCAAATTTATGACATTGGTAAATCCGACTGAAATATTTTGCGGGATATCATGAAAACCGCTCAAGATAGCTACACCAAATTCAAAATGGCCGCCTATCGGCCTTTATTCACCTTGACAGGCCTGCTATTGGGTAAACCGAGCTAGATAACTAAACCATTACTATAGAACAAAATGTGAGATTTCAGAAGAGGATGCATCCTGAAAAAAATTGACTTGATCAAATTCAAAATGGCCGCTTATCAGCCATTATTCACTTTTACATGGCCGATATTTGGTAAACCGTGCTGGATGGCTAGACCATTAATATAAAACAAAATATGAGTTCTCGGGGAGGATGCACCCAGAAACTGTTTAACTCTATCGAATTCAAAATGGCCGACAATCGGCATTATTTACCTCGATAGGCCTGATATGGTAAACCATGCTAGATAGCTAGACGATTACTATAACACATATGTGACATTTCCGGAGAGGATGCCTTTTAAAAACTTTTGACTCTATTGAATTCAAAATGGCCGCCTATCGGCCACTATTTACTTTCACATTGCTGATATTTGATAAACCGTGTTAGATAGCTAGACCATTACTATGAAACAAAATGTGAGATTTCAGGTGAGGATGCATCTTGAAAAAATTTGACTCGATCAAATTCAGAATGGCTGCCTATCGGCCATTATTCACTTTCGCATGGCCATTATTTGGTAAACCGTACTAGATGGCTATCTAGCCATCTAGTACAGTGCGTTTCTAGACCATTACTATAAAACAAAATGTGAGATTTCAGGAGAGGATGTATCTTGAAAAATTTCGACTTGATCAAATTCAAAATGGCCCCCTATCGGCCATAATTCACTTTCACATGGCCGATATTTGGTAAGCCGTGCTAGATGGCTAGACCATTACTATAAAACAAAATGTGACGTTTCGGGAGAGGATGCCTTTAAAAAACTTTTCAGTTAATCGAATTCAAAATGGCCGCCTATCGACTATTATTCACTTTCACATTGCTGATATTTGGTAAACCGTGTTAGATAGCTAGACCATTACTATAAAACAAAATTTGAGATTTCAGGAGAGGATGCATCTTGAAAAAATTCGACTTGATCTAATTCGAAATGGCCCGCCTTTAGGCCATTATTCACTTTCACATGGCCGTTATTTGGTAAACTGTGCTAGATGGCTAGACCATTACTATGAAACAAAATGTGAGATTTCAGGAGAGGATGCATCTTGAAAAATTTAGACTCGATCAAATTCAAAATGGCCGCCTATCAGCCATTATTCACTTTCACATGGCCAATATTTGGTAAACCGTGCTAGATGGCTAGACCATTACTATAAAACAAAATGTGATTTTTCGGGGGAGGATGCGCCCTGGAAATTTTTAACTCTTACGAATTCAAAATGGCCAACAATCGGCATTATTTACCTCGATAGGCCTGATATCAGGTAAATTGTGCTAGATAGCTAGACCATTACTATAAAACAAATAATTATTATAAAACAAAATGTGAGGTTTCGGAGGAAGATGCAATCTGAAATTTTTTAACTAGTCTAGCCTGATATCGGGTAAACCGTGCCAGATAGGTAGACCATTACTGGGATACTGATTAGGATCATAAATTTCCATGGAGGTTTGCAATCTCTGACAGACTGTCTAGTTCTTATCTTACTCTTAGACTGAGCCTCTTAGACCTAGTTGCTTAAATCAAATTCTAATTCGGAGTGGGAGCTCCTAGACTTATGTAGTCTTGTTCTGATTGAAAATATGTCAAATTTCATAACAGAACATAAAAGAGATTAAAAATAACTTGTAAAAATAAGAGAGATCGACCGCCCAACTATTGTTTACTGAAGAGCCATTATTTTAATGTCAGTAAAAATTAATGGTTCTTCAGAACTTGTTGAATTTGGGTGGTTACTCTCTCATTTTAATAATTTGAAAACATTTCTGTCACTCGCAATTTGGTCCAATCAACGTATCACTGATTCCATGACCTGCTTATGTTCAATCTAATATTACTCATTGTATGGAAAACTTGTATGTTTTCAGCGATATTTCAGCATTGAAAGTTTTTGATCCCTGTAAAATAGGAGTTGATGAACAGTTCACCCTTAAACACTTAAGATTTAGAATTTAAATGTTCACGCGACCCACAACTTCCAAGTGGAAATTACTAACATATGTACAATTTGTGTTGAAACATATTCTCGTCTAGTGAAAGTGTAAAAAATCTTCTATAAAAGACAAATAAAAAGGCTTAAAATGGCTTTAGACGTGATTATCATTTTATAGAGTTGATCAAATAACTCAAATTAGGTGATTTCTTTTTTCTGAAATCTATTTATTTGTAAATTGGGATATATATATCTGTATATAAGAGAAATGAACCCCTCTTCACTCCGTGATAAACTTTTGATAATGTTTTGTTTTGTTTGACAGTGGAGGTGGTGGACTCACAGAATGCAGCAGTTCACTTTTCATGCGGCATCTTTGCCGGATGTCTGGCCTCAATCATCACACAGCCTGCTGACGTCGTCAAGACTCAGATGCAAATATATCCGGATAAATTTAGTCATTTTCACAAAGTCGTTTTCTACATCTTTGAGGTGAGAATAGTAAATGAGGAAACGAATATGCATGTCATTGAAATCTAATTACACCTCCACTACAAAAATTGAAATGTCCAGGCAGTGAGAAATCAACCGCAATAACAGTTCAAAGGTTTTTTCTATGGATTTTGTTATTAGCTTATTAGTAGCTGTGGCTATCGCTACCAATTCACTTTTGTGACACAGGTATTTGCCAGGCATCACTACCAATGAAAAAAAAGGGGTAGCAACTTGATATTTCATATACATTGTGGACTAAGTGAAAACCCTTTAAATCACAAGAACACTTTCAATCTCATTGTTTTTTGTATTATTTGAACTAAAATTTTACTTATTTCTACTTTTTTATGAATGAAAAAAGTCCTTTCCACATCTTTATGTTGTTTCCACAGCGAGATGGTTGGTCAGGTTTTTTGAGGGGTGTTGTCCCGCGCACTCTAAGACGCTCATTAATGGCTGCAATGGCATGGACAGTCTATGAACAGGTGAGGTGCAGGTATTGGTAAACTGATGTGAAAACAGGAGCGAGCTATGTGTATATATTTTGAAATTGACTAATAATATTATCAATCTTATTTGGTTTGAGAGTTTTTATCCAGACAACGAGGATTATTATTATTCACTGAACCACCAGATTATTTAATTTAAATTTTCACTCTTGAAATTATTTCTCACTGTCACGTTCCTCAACATAACTGAAAATTCTGATGGAGATATTTCTAGATCTTGAGTGAAGATACTTTAGATTTTAAAATGTTCTATTTTAAATGTTGATGAGAAAGGATTAAAAATTGTTTTAGTCTTGATTAATTTATTTTGAGATTGTTCACATGCACCTTTGGCTGGGTTGATAAACTTAAATTATTATGAGTTTTAACCCTTGCAGCGCGGGGATCGACTTTAGTCGTCAGAATTTGAGCTAAATAAAACTTTATGGTGATTTCAAATTGAAAAAGCCCTTTAGTCTCCACAGTTTAAACAAAAATAATTCTGCATTGTAGTGGTTAAATGTGACTGATGCCAGGTTTAACTCTCTTTATTTCAGATTATGAAGAATATTGGCATAAAATGATAAGAACATCTGAAGGACAATAACATGATAAGAACATCTGAAGGACAATAACACAATGCAGGCTCACAGTCATTGATTCCCATGATGCACTGGCGATAACTAATCAACCAATTACAAGACAAGAGCCTCCGTTTATGGTGATTGAATCACTTCCGATGGCTGTACTCTGACACCTACTAAAGCAAAACCTGCGCAAAAAATCTCAATCCTGGATAAGAATTTCTTCAGTGGTTTTTAACATGAAGCTTCAAATTGTTGTTAATCCTTTAATTGCGGGGCAATGTTGTTTTAATGTTGGGTCAGTGTCATAGACAATGGTCCAACATTAATACAACATTGGGCTGTTATATCAGCAATCCAGTGCTAAAGTGGTCTTAGTGTTATATTTAGAATGGGTTTTACGGGAAGGTTGGTGGCGGATTATTCATTAGTTAATATAGAGGGTAGACTAGTACTTCCAACTACATTTATAGGAACATATAAGAATTTATATTATCTCATTATGAGTTTTATGGGCGGTTCTCTACATTCCGCATTGCGCCTGGAATAGTGCTTAAGCTGGGAAGGATATGATAATGCTAGTGAAGCATTTATATTTCCAAAAACAAAGAATTTGCATAGTGCCTGCAACCAGCACTTCCTGTGATGTCACTTTATTTAAGACGATGAGCGCGGACATTAAGAATAAATGTCTGAACGTTGTTACTTGCTGTGATGTTAGAAAAGGCACGATTAATGCCTGAGGATTTTATACATAATGTATAAATGCTACTTACAGGACTTTATAATGAAGGCGTAGGTACCAAGTATTATGATGGAGTTAACGGCCCATATTTCCACACAAGTCGCCTTTCACTTCTCGAGGGCTCTACACAAGGAAATATGACGACCGCTCCATCCAAGAGGCTGCAAATTGAAGCCGACATGAACTGGAGTTTTCACAGCTCATCAAGTCATTGACAGCATTCTGAACTGAAAGTGCAGCCGAATGAAACTAAGCCAATGCTGGTGTGATGTTGGGCTACTGCCTGTGACGCTGTCTCAACATTGCCCCAACATTGCCTTGTACACACTATGTTATCACATGAGATTGTGAAATTATATTTTTTCCCCTTAGAGTTGAAGGGTCTCATGTGCTTCGCTGTAAACTGCACACACCACCCCTTTAGCTTTAAGAAGCAATTTAAAGGTTATTTTAATAATCTGTTGTTATTTGCTTATGACCGATCTCAAAAGCTGAAGCTTGAACTACTACTGGCCGCAGTGTTTGTGGCCAGTGCTGTTTATTTATATTCAACATGTTCTATTTTTTATGTGATCATGCCAAGGGTATATGTATGCATTTGACGGCCAGCTGCTCTTGGTGTCCAGTGCTTGTTTTGACAGCCCTGTCAATAATAATAATGTACCCAATATGTACTGTGAGACTAATGTCTTTATTTTCACAATGGTCGTCATCAGACGGCTTTTAAGAAGAAATAGTGCTCCCATTTTTCTTTCAATTATAAACTATGTATGTCAAGATATCACCTTGTATCAATTATGTGTTTGTCATGGTATCGGCTTATTTGAAGCATGTACTACAAAATATCATGTTCTCTTTCATTCTGTATTTAGCAGCCTTATTGTATTTATTTCGTTTACCACCATATTAAACCGTTTTTATCTAGCAATCGTAATACATCGACTTTCCGTCTGCTTAATGTTGTTTCATCGTCTGCGATGTAAGCCACAACATTAACTTTAAGCAAAAATATAGCACTTTGAAATTTCAACATCCTGCTCCAGTGTCTCTATATAAAAAATATTGTATTGACTCGATGTACAATTCCACCTTTAAATGGATAAAAAATTAACCTTTTTCTTGCTAGTGATGCTTATATCTGTCATAGAGTATATTTTCAATAAAAAATAATGCAATAAAGCCCTGTTTTAACTGTTAGCTTTGATATAATAAGAGTTTCCAAAATGGGGTAATTTATATTCACTGTGAAGTGCAAATTTTTGTAGCAATTCAGAGCTTACTGCGAATTAAACTATTCGAAGATTTTAGTTGGTCAAGAGTTAAAACGACATTCAATTGATTGCTCAACTGTTTTTGCTTCAATATCTGCTCCTTTTCTTTTCTGCTCCTTTGAAATTATTTTGTGTATTCTACAGTGTAAATGCATGTAAAGTGAGAAGTTACTCTTTTTTTTCTTTGTATTCTTGTATGTTGTAAAACCAACCATTTGTGCTGCAATATTATCAGGGGTCGTGCACAATAATCTTAGGGTCATTTCTAACGTGTGATAAATACGTAGAAAAAATGAGAAGTCTTCAAAACATGTACTGTATGTTTGAGGAAATCTTTATTATTATGCAGGGCCTTTGACATTACATAAACACTTCCATTGTAAACGCCGCGTATTTAGTGATTACATAATAAAATGTGCGCCGTGGAGATTCACAAGCTTCCAGATAATATGCTGGTAATCTAGTCTCTTTGTCAGTTCATACCGCAATTCCACATAGAATTTGCAGGGATGTGGTGTAAATTTTTATTTGTGGAATGCAGTTCATAAAGCCTTATTGTGATTGAGCAGTCTGTTTATCCGTAAAGTGTTCATTCCGTACAGTTTTGTCTCTTTGAGTGTTTTTTATTCCTGTAATGATAAGTCCTCGTTTTACCTGATTACTGTGTTAAACTAGATGATGATATACAGTGTGTATTTGAACATAGTAGGGAATTGGTGGAAGTATATAATGTGGCCTTTAATCTTTCAGTCCAAGAGTCAACTTTGGCTGTCCGCAGTGAAGGGCTAATAATGTATAAATGGCTGTAGACCCAGAAGATAGGTATTAACATTAGCGGAAAGGGCTGAATAAAACATTTGATATGATGTTTGGCTTGCACGGTATTGACCAGAATATTTCACCCCTGTAAGAGTTAAAGGGTTATTACTTGTTCAGCTCTGCTGTTATCAAATATGTTTATCTTATCAATCCTTTTGGGAGTCATTGGATGTGGACTGGTCAAGAAAAAAAAAATATACTGTTAAGCTAACTTGGTGGAGAAAATATTTTTGTGTGCAAATATTTGTCACTAGCGAGTAAAGGGTTCACCTTGTTATCTGGAAACCTTGGTGGCTCTAATTTCCTCTGATGTAGAACATTTCTAAGTTATGGCTGGTTAATCTCCACTAGTTTAAACTGTTTTTAGAAAAAATGTAAAGTAAAGTATCTGATATAGCTTTTGTTCAAATAATATATTGTAAGCGTCCGATCAAACATTTTATTAAAAGTATATATTTCACCTCTGAAGCAGCTAGCTACCATGAGAGATTAACATAATTATAGTATTAGTAGCAAAAGAACAATTGAGAATTTTGTCCTGTTTTCTTTCATTGTCAGCTTATTTGTATTTCCCATCTCGCTATGACTGAAAGTTAGGCCCCATCTAACTTAGCGACGTTGGCCCAACATTAAGCCAGCATTGGTTAAACAATTCACGTCCCCTTGGTTTATATAAAAAATGTTGTCGCTTTTCATGGGTAGTAAAGGCTATCCATATATTAGGAAGTGCGTAACACTTTCATATGCAATATGTGCATTGTTTTAGCTCCGCTAGGGCCGTTTCATCAAAGCATCTCTGCCCCTAATCAAGCTAAATTTGCAGAGTGCGAGATTGAAAAATATTATATGCTGTGTAAAATGTGAAGACAAATGTTGAGGTTTATATTGATGTCTTGCGACAAAACATGTTTGCCTTGTTTTTGCTCAATGTTGTATTTTAGCCCTGTGGAGCATACAAGAGTTTATCCCGTCATGTTTATGCATATTGTCAATGCTAGTCTATTACTATAATTGACTGTCAATGAACATTAATCGTCACCAGTGGATTCCAAAAGGTGTATTTCCCACGTGGAATAGAAGGAGATCCACTCGTTGCATGCCAAGGCCACGATAAATATGAACCGTTTGTCTTCATCTTCCATATTGCTCTATTATCACTGTATATATATATTTTAAATATTTCCTCGCATATTTTTGTGGGGCTAGGGAATAAAACTACAGTATTTATTAATGATCTTGTTGTTTTATTTTAAGTCTACTGTTTATTCTTTTTATTTTAAATTAAATAAGGCATCGCCTTACCTCTTTCAATTTCTTTTTCAATATTGCCGTTTTGCAGGTTTGAAGAGTTCTGTTTTCTTGTGAGTGGTAAAAAATGTACTCCGAGATGCTATATATTCTGATATCTAACATTAAAAGGCTGCCGCCAACTTTCACACGACTTCGTTAATGTGCTATTTGAATTAACCAGTGAGCATACAGCCCTGCAAACATTTCGGTGCCGAGGGTACAAATTGCCATTTTTTTCATACCTGGTAGTCATTACACCCAATTGAAGTGAAGCATGTTTGCTAGTTGCTTAGGCAGATGTCAGCATTGTGACAGACTTGTACCGTTGTCTTGACTGTTTCCCGGGCATAAGTATGATCTCTCGAAATTTGTGTAATTCATTATTGGTCCCTCCGACTTAGGATTGATGGTAGTTTGCTTGACTTTCAGAGATTTAGTCTCCAAAACTTCCGAAATTCCTATCGGTCACTGAGAATTATGGAGTCTGTGGTAATGCGGAATTCTGTGCTTTGTGGAATTACTTGCTGGGCAAGATGCTTGTTGAGTAATGCACAGTGTGTGCCCTGGATGAATAACCGAATGAAAGGATAAACACTACTTTATCTGCAGTTCCTCATACATCTTCGGACGCTGATATAAACCCATAGGATTTGGAGGTGAGCTTCTACACTTCAGAGATGAGTTGGTATCTGCATGAAAGAACGGATGGGACAAAAAAGGGTGTGCTAAAAATCACATGAGACTACCCCGTAGACATAGAATCTGGAGCCCAGCGGTCTAAGGCCGAGCACGCTACATCTCGTGTCACAGAGGGTCCCCACAAATCTTTGCAGAGGGGATAACGTACTACAACGGAGGGGGGATGCTCGTTTTGAGGTGTATACGCCACTGATCTGCAAGTGCAGGTCTGTGGTAGGTAGGCCTATACACACTGTGTCACGCTGTAGGCCTACCCTCCTGTGATTATGTAATATGTTACACTGTGACATAACTAAGCTACTGACTGGATTAAATTTATTTTATTTCTAAATATCTAAGGAATAAAAATGACATATTTGTTCTTTTCAGCTAAAACTATCCGAGATTGATACATTATATAATCCTCTAGCTAGAAAATTGAAGAAATGATGATTTATTTCCCAGCAAGCACAAATCCCATCACTGTATGTTGTTATATGGTAACTATGTTATTGTTGCTGGATCAATGTTGTACCAGCGTTGTTGACGGCGGTCCAGCATTGAATCTGCATTGGGTCATTGTCCCGTGGTCGCTGTGTGGTGTATCAGTGTATAGGCCTACATCCAGGTATTATCAGCTTGGCTGTCTAGACATCCCCATCCCGAGGTGAATAAATATCATAGAGATGAAAAAATATCATTGCAATTAACTAACTATATTTAAGTAGGATCAAACGTCCAAGTCAATAATAATGAGCATTATCAAAATATCACGATGGAAAGGGATTTTCAACGTCACATAAAGGATGGATATATGATGATATTGAGATGTCTGTGGGACTCGGAGGGTCGGGTTAAGCACCCTAATCACACGGGCCGGTGTCACGCCATATTAGGCATCCCCTAGATATTAGGCTTCCCTTCCGGTTATGCGCGAGAAGGCCCCTAATATGGTCATAGTGAGACAGCTGTGTGTCTCATGGTAAATGATCAGCAGATGTATATATTATATATTTAATTGCTAGTTGAACAAAAAGCCTACATGACTTCTGCGATTGCAATATTGCAATCAATGATAAATTGGACACAAATCTATTATCATATATGTAATACATACACTTGTTGTAATTCAGCAGGCATAATCATACTAATATTACAGCAATCTGATTAAATTATACACAAATTCATTTTAATTCATAATACATACTATTTAGTAAATTGGAATGGAAATGTCATTCATCATTGTTTAATACATCTTCACTTGTGAATATTACCAATATTTATCAGAAAATTAATCTTGATAGTCTTAAGTAAAACATACTACGTTATTATATTACACTACTGTAATTTAAACATACTATGTGTTATTTATATTATAAGGCTCTGGCAACAAGGAATATAATAAAAATATATAATTAATATATGTTATAATAAATATAAGATATAGTTAGATTAGGCATCCTTTCGCCATAGTGTAGCGTGTTCAGTGACAAGCAGTACAAGCACGCCAACACCCTGGCAAGACCTTGGCAAGCAGTTGTCAAATTAGACATCCCCTTAGTCACAGTGTGGTTACAGTCCTGCTTAGGGGAGCTTAATATCGCTGGCTTGGCAAGTCGTTTTTAAATTTAACATCGCATAGAATAACAAATTGTAACCGAAACTATTAGCAAATATAAAAACACAAAATTATTAAAATTAAGCGAGCGTGATTATACAAATATTTCAGCACCATATCATGATTTTAACGAAGCACAGGTCTACATAAAATTCCCGTCATCAATAAATATCTATCTATCTATATTTGACATTCCAAATAGAGAGATCGCATGGTTACAGCAATATAGTGCACTAATGTGCTCCAAACATATCACATGTTAATAATGTTATCATGGCTTGACACTAAGCAGATAAATGAAAGAAGATAATTGACGCGTATTTGTGTGTTTTTAAGCATCATAATCAGCGTTGTTCGCATGGTTATACATGTATTTTATACCAGTTTTATTTCTGATTTTATGTTTTGAAGAAAATAAATACTATTTAATAACATGCTTAGTCTCCGACATAACAAGGGTTTGCTATTGTTAGTCACCCCCCCCCCCTCCCAGCTCACGAGGTGTTGTCTCTACTGTAACGTGTGATGGCATTGCCAAAGAACAGAGAGGTGACAGCGGCGTCTATGCAACAAGGCGTTATAATGTCCTTATCTAAACGATTAACCCTAGACGACCAAGCGGATGAAAATGTATGGCCACAAAATCAAGTGCTAATACATCACCGCATAAATGAATGATCGGAACCAATAATAACATGCAAATATTTATTTACAAATGTATTTACAGGTATCATACAATTATTCCAACAGTATTAACATAATTATTATTTATTATTTTATTGCAATACATTTCAGAGAGTAAATAACATTTATAAATATGATTTCACAGCTAATATATAATATATTGGCTTCAGCATGATAAATATTTTTAATAATATATTTTAAATTATACTTCCAAAGTACATGTATGCCAGCCGCCCTCATGAATATATTTTACTTTTAAAAATGTGCAAAGTCAAAATGCAATTTGATATGGCATCAATCTATGTTATGTACTTAATACATTTGTAAAGCTTTAAAGTTTAATAAAACTAAAAAGAAAAAGAAAATTTATTATCCACTTCGTAATAAATTTCAAAATAAATCACTAAATCTACTTCAAACATCACACTACTATGACGCATGATAAATATTTTTAATAATATATTTTAAATTATACTTCCAAAGTACATGTATGCCAGCCGCCCTCATGAATATATTTTACTTTTAAAAATGTGCAAAGTCAAAATGCAATTTGATATGGCATCAATCTATGTTATGTACTTAATACATTTGTAAAGCTTTAAAGTTTAATAAAACTAAAAAGAAAAAGAAAATTTATTATCCACTTCGTAATAAATTTCAAAATAAATCACTAAATCTACTTCAAACATCACACTACTATGACGCAATGCTCACACCTTTAGCTTCCACAGCTACTGCACCCTCTCATGTTGATCAGACAAAGAAAGAGGTGTGATAACACCCCGCCTTAATGAAACCCCCGCCGCAATTAACACTTGCGAGCCCATGACTGATGCGTATTGTCAATAATGTATCCACGGGTACAGCGGATAACAGTAATTAAATACGGGAATACATTTAAAGGGACTGGCCCAGGCTAAAATCATCAAAAAATCGGTGATTTTATTTCGGGTTCTTAATATGATCATATGATGTAAGCATGTACATAGACTAGAACTGCAAATTTTTATAATTTTTGTGCTGCGCATTCACCAGTTAGGCTAGATATAGAGACGAAATTCCTGATTTGTAATTATTGACAACCATGTCAAAAATAAGAAATGCGGGAATTTCGTCTCTATATCTAGTCTAACTGGTAAGTGCGCAGCACAAAAATTATAAAAATTTGCAGTTCTAGTCTATGTACATGTTTACATCATATGGTCATATTAAGAACCCGAAATAAAATCACCGATATTTTGATGATTTTAGCCTGGGCCAGTCCCTTTAATTATCTGAAAACTACAAACATTTTACAACATGATATTGATATAGAATTTTATAATTGCAACTATGAAGAGTTTTTTTGTGTCAAGTTTATTTATTGTTTTTGGCAACCAAAGGGTGACTCAACGTGGTCCTCGGCGGTTTGTGATATGTATGATCAGTTAAAGATATGTATCTCAAATAGGAACTTTATTTATTAGGATAATTATGCCTAGGTATTATAACCCATCAAACACGATGTCGTAGACGTTGGGCCAACATTTATCCTGGAAGAACAGCATTGCGTAATGATTACGGTGAAATATAATTTTTTTATCAGAAAAAAGACTTGACAAAATATTAATTATATTACTTTTCTTTCTAAAATAATAACTAATTATAATTTATATCTATCGCAACCTTAGTAGCCTTTTTTATTTTGACAATCGATAATGCAGTAGTGGGTATTGGTTTGTCCATACAAGCCAGCTTGCACGGGACGAGGGGGATGTCTAATTTGGCAACGACTTGCAAGTTCTTGCCAGGGTGTCGGCGTGCTTGTACTTGCCAGCAAAATTAAGCACCCCTCTGTATGCGCTCTTACTGAATGGCCAACTCTACACTGTGGCGAAGGGGATGCCTAATATAACTATGTCTCATACGTATTAACCTTGTAACGCATTCCCTGTATAAAGATCGTTAATATATAATCTAATATATGAATATATGTCAGTGTGAAAATTATCGTTGTTATTCTAATAGGCTAGAAAACATGGCGGGGGAATCTAATTTCCCACCATCTGTCTTGTTCTTCTTATTGGAATATTAAGCATCCCCTCATTTGTCTAGAAATGGATAGTATTCTAGCGACCACCAGCTGGGATTTGGATTATACTTTGTAACCCATTGGTTAACATAATTCACTTAAAGAGTGCAAAACTATGTTTGCTACTAATAAAACTAAGTATTAGAACTAAGTCATTTTAAAAGAAAATAATATGTAAGTGTGGTGGATTGATCAAGACACCTTTGTGTGACTTCCGTTGCGTAGACACTCTCTGCGCATGCCCACACAGTCACGTGACTTTTTGACTTGTCAGGGATGCCTAATATATGGGGATGCTTAATATTCGTTGACACCGGCATATTAAAAAAACACGCAAATTTGGAGCAAAGTTCGCTTCTTGGCGAAGGATGAACGCTTGAGGCTTCTCGGCCCAAAATGTCCATTTAAAGCACTGACGTCTCTCAAAAAATGTAAAAAGGCATACATTTCTATTATACAGCATTATGACCCCATCCACGGAACACTAGATTATATTAGGACACTGCTGGTGTTACTGCATAGTTTACTCGTGTACGCGGTTAGCCTGTAGACCATGCATTTCATCTTGGAATGTTCTTAATAATATATGTATCCGAGCGATGTGGGTGACGAAATGAATGAATGGATATATATGAATTTTCTATAGCGCCTACTGGTAACTCCGATCTCATAGGCGCGAATATCAGAAGGGGTGTTAGTATGGCAGTCGTTATCGCATTGCGGGTTTTGCTAAATTAAGGGGGGGGGGGGGTGTCCAACTATATTCTGGTCAATTTAATTTTGTTATCTATAGTACCACTAGTATATTAGTTTATGGTATTAAATTCACACCTAATCATATAACCATAATCGTTTGTATATTATACATGTAAGCTTCACCCGTGTTTGCATGTTAAGTTGCGTATTAAATTAATTCAATAACCTTGATAACTACAACCACAAAATATTATAATTATGACTAGGGTCTATACTAAGTTATAATCATATTTGCGTGTTTCTCACTGAATATGACTGTCGCCCAATGGGAATTATCGCGTTCATGTGATATATACGCTAAAGAAAAATATATTGACATACTATCGTGCTCTGCATTAGCTCTTGGCTGTAAAAGGTGTCGGCTAAAAGTGTTTGCACACTTGCTACATGTTGCGATTGAGTGGCGGTATCTGGGTATAGCCGGCAAACACAGACATTCAACCAGGGTTGACAAAATGCTTGCTCAGCGTTGCCAACGGTGGACCAAAATTGAGCAAACGTTGGCTCAATGGCAGGGCAATTTTAGACCTTTTACACATTTATTGTAAGTATTAAATAACAACGGAGCAAATAAAACGCATATTTATTTTGGCGACCGTCAATAAGCAGTGAAGATATGACAGTGCATCAGATCACTGAGCGGCCAAATATCTCAGACACGGGGTCGACGTTTTTCATAACTAGTGGTCGCTCATTGTACAATATATTCAAAATAATCATGAAGAATCATGTATTTTTTATATATTTTAATTTGAGATAAAATCATTTTATAACAAACTACGTATAAACATATATACTAGTATCAATAACTAAAAAAAACTATCTTTTTATTTTGCTTTGTTATCATATAATCATGTAGTCATCTACCGAAAATGGTGAGTGGCGAGAAGAATTAAATCTACCACTTTTTTGTCATTCTCACATCCCCTTGGAGACGACGGACCCCCTCATATAGGTCGGTCAGCGCTATGTATTACCATGCTTACAATTGTAAAATTTTCCCTTATATTGTAAGGTGTTATGTTCGTACCCAGTAAACACGAGACATTAATCCAATGGTGGGCCGGCGTCGAAGACGCTGTGCCAACGTTAACCCAACATTAGGTCAATGTTGCAGCAACAACGATTCTTGTCAATTTAAAGTTTTTTCAAAACAGAACTACCATGGGCACTCAATAATGCTGGAACAGGTTATTTTATGCAATATATATATATTGATATCATAATGAAGTATGTTGCTCTAATTTTATTGAATTACGAGTATATAATATACCGTAGTCATTTATCTCGTCATTTGAGTACCGGTAGTTCTAGTTACAGTGCATGTATGAGGACTTGATGACCGCGAGGGTGTGACCCCAGCAAAGACGAGATGTTGGCCCAATATTGGTTAGATATTTGTTAGACGCCGTAGACGGTGGGCCAAAAATGGAACCAGCATTGGGCCAACGTCTCGCGGGTGTCTGCAGTGCGGCACTGTGTATTGGCGCTGGTTATACTTTCATGTAGTCTGGTGTTTGATGATTGCAGTTGTAAGTACAAGGATTAAGTTGTTGTGTTTATTGGAGCGTGTTGAACCCTGCTTATAGAGGCTTGGTAGTTATCCTATGAATATTATAATATCAGTGATAATTATAATATCTTATAACACGATTTATTAAAAAACAACATATAAGTTTGTTTTATTATATTTATTACACGATTTTTAAGACAAGTCACTGCATCCGGGACGGGGTGTTAGGAGTGCTTGCACAGTATTTTAATATACTGCTATCATGTGAACTAGCAAAGAAAAAATCTTGCACTTGAGCATCTAATTATTTTTAAGCAAGTTTTTGCAATCTAAAGTAGTTATTGGAGAAAAATATATACTTGTTTTGATTACAGTTTTACATGCATGGCCCATTGCTTTAATATCAACTTCAGTCTGATGCAAAAAATAACTCTCAATAATGTTCAGAACCGCAGGGTTCTTGTTTTATGTTTATGCTGAATATATACATTAAAAACAATGACAATTGGGATTTACAATTTAAATTAAACGCCAAAGTGAAGCTGTTTCAAACATGACTGTAGTGTATACACTAAGCCAGCATATCAGTAGACCTTAATTTGGACAATTGTCATATTGAATTGAATACATGTATAGACGTCAAATTATAGATGTTTTGGACATGGTGTGTATACCTCTATGATCTATGTCCACATATTTTCACGGGAGAAGGATACTTTATGGGCTTAGATGTTTTATTCTTGTTGTAATAATTAAATACTTTTGATAATAAAGCAGAAGAAACTATTATAATGTATTCATTTATCGAATACATTTGTTACGATTTGAAAGATATTGATGTTAATAATTAATTTGACTGTGATTGAAATTGTGAATAACACAATGTTAACATACCCATGAAAAAACGATCAAAAAGCACATGGTTGACAGTTTACAGCGGAAGTAAACTATCCCTTTTCTCGACAATTCTCGCAGACGGAAGCTCGTACACATCAATCAGTGTCGTGAGATTTAAAGTCGGTTGTTCATTCCCTCGATGTCTATGGTACAATCAAATTGTGGTACCAATTTTTTTGTGAAGGCATTTGAGAGTAGTGGGTGTGCTTTATGCTATTATTAGAAGAATCTAAGGATGTGTATATAATTGGCAATATATTTGCCAATTTGAAAGATTCTGTCTCCATATCGTAATATATGTTTAAAGGTACACACTTAGAAGTAACCAGCCAATGAAATTGGCTATAAGGCCTGACTATTATATTATTGGTATGTATGTTAATAAATATTGCCGCCAAAACAACTTTAATATGCAGTATTGTCATTCAACAGTTCTAAACTGTGACCCACGATTGTCGAGTGACGGCATTAGCAATAGATCATGCTGAAACAGAAAAGTAAGTAGGCGTGATATCATTTTTCAAGTACTGTTTTTCAAGTCGAGTAGTCTAGAGTAGGCCTACACTATTACTGTTGTTAGATCCTATATTTTACTTGAACTGAGATGGTGGCCTATAGATAGGTTCAGAAGCCGTTGACCCCAATGAATTTGAAGAATGCATGCCAATGTGAGGTCACCTGTCGGCTGTAGCTGCTGGCAGGTTCAATAAAGCGTGTGGATGAGCCTTCAAGCTCTCATGAGTGTGTTTTCACAGATGACGATGAGTTGTTGTCCGGTGGCATTTTTAAGTAACTGTTATAGTAGGCATATATTATAAATTAGATAAAAAACTTAAAAGAAAAATTGATCAGAGAAAACATTCACTATCGCTGCGCAGAGACAGCACTCCATCATGCCCTCTTTCTGTCATCTTACGAGTAGGCCTATCACCATATATGGTATCACTCACTGTGCGGTTTACCCACGTCACAAGCGACAGTGCGATTGGGCTCATGTGAATATAGTACTGTACATGCATGTCCAAAATAAGAAATACGAGAATAACTGATAAATGGGGTTTTCGGCACACATGCCACAGCAACCCAAAATTTAAAAGACTTCCGCAATTCTAGTCTGTGGATATGTTCACATATCATGTCCATATTAAAGATCCAGTCGCATGCGTGGGTCACGTGTAAGCTTTCAGCATGCACAGTACAGTACATGTTGATTCAGCTGAGTAATTCAGTCTGATTACAAGACTATAGATACTACTCCGACGAGACACTCACCCAAGGCTGTTTTAACCCTTTAAGCCCCCACGATGCATTAAAGCATCATATTACATCCCTGAAAACAGTCTCAATTTTCCTACATTTAGGGGTTTTAGAACGAAAATTTCCATGAAACTGACTTACCAATACATAGCAAATTTCTTCAATTTTTAAACCACATCAAATCATCTTCATCCACTACAAGTCGAGAATTGCGACAGCAATTCGCGGCTTGTAGTGGATGAAGATGACAACGATAAATTCAGGCTTGAAAGGGTTAATGTTAGACCAACATCTACAACACTGGCCCAACATTGACCATACATTGGCAGTGTGTACAATGTTTGAGGGAAAGCTTTCCTGTCAATACATTCGCAGCGTCATCTGTTAGAAGATCCTCGCAGTAATAAAGTCTGTCAGTTTGCAAACCCAACCCGGCCACAGCTAAGAGCCAGGGCTAAGAACTATGATGGAATTATTAACTCATAGATGTCGCTCAAATATATATGGACTTGCTATGTTTTGAGAAATTCCTCTTAATGAGGCGTTGGGTATGAAACGCATATTTAGTATTAATAAACATAGGGCCTAAGCCTATCACCCACGGGCATTGTTGCATTCTGGGGGACCCATGTCCTGCAATTTTTAACAGTTGGCTAGAGTCGACCTTTAAGAAGACAAAATAAAAATACAGATTTTTTGATGATTTTAGCCTGATTGTGTTGCTTTAATTAAAATCTTTAATTTTGACTTTTACTTTTTCACGGTATCAGAAGTGAAAGTTTTTATGAAAATCATTCTATGTTATTTAATCATTCACACACAACAGTTACGGGACACAGAAGAAGAAAATGAACAACAAAGACAAAAAAACATTTTATTAATTATTGTGAAAATTTTATAATTAGGCAATGTCATGATCCGTTTTAATTATAGACTTGTACTAACATCACTGGTACTGTGAGCGCGGCGCGACAGTGGCGGCCTTTTTTGTTATTGTGACACAGCCTAGAACGTGTCAAGTCAATAGGTGTCACCACCTATCCACAGACCTGGGTTCAATTCCATTTTTTTAATTCCAATTCCTGGTCCGATTCCTTTTTTTATTCCAAGGCTAATTCCAATTGTTTTATTATATGTTTTTATAATTCAAATTCACATTCCAATTCCTAATTTCTAATTCCTTTCTAATTCCGGATTTTTTTCATAATGCTATAAAATTATGTGATTTTAGGCACAAGGTATTTTATTGTGAGAATAATAAACAACACATTTTATATGAGAGAGCATTTTATTATTATTCAACTCAACTAATTATTGTGATGATGTTTTTTGATATAAATTTCTGTTAAATTCTAGGTATAAAATATTTCTGTATTTGTTGTAGCGTGAACAAATAAATAAAAAAGAATCTTGCAAATTTATAGCTGAGCTAATATTGGATGAAAAATACTAAAATCGTCAGTGAATCATTGTAATAGATTTGGCCCTATGCGTTTTGCCAGATAATAACAAGTTACATGTTGTTTATTTTACAAATAGGGGCCTACTTATAAATACGAAATGTTGGGCTAGTCTCTTTTTTTTTAAACAAATCATTATATGCTAAACCGGTGTGGTAGTTTATTTTATATGGCGGCAAAAAGTTTGTAAAAAAGACAATAGGCCTACTATAAACTGATAAAAAAAACCCTGATAAATTCAGAGCTGGTGTTGTAGCTTGTTGTGTGAGGAGCGCGCAGCGCGGGCCTTGCGCGAAATTAACGTCGATACACTGGTCTCAACCTTACCTCGACGAGGCCGCCATTAACGTGATCGCCTAGTCACATTAAGTGAAAAACAATGTTGCTTCTTCGAAAACCCCCACATGGGAGCAGCGGGGTTCAAAAGCGTGACTCATGCATGACTGGCGAGGAAGTCAGGGGTCTAGCCATTGCGCCACGTCCCCTTCTCTTTGCTATGCTTTGTTTTGTCATATAAGGAGCAAGTCACAGTGTCCAGTCGGAGCTATAACTGTCACACTCAACACAGTGTTTTCGTTACCCCCACCCCGCCGCTCCTGTGCACTGTTACATTACACCTCTTTACTCTTTAATAACACTTTGTATCCCCTGTCATGTTATTAGAGTTCAGCAATTTAGTGCTTTAGCAAATTTAACTGATTGATAGGAATATCATGAATATATGAATAATTTTATATTAGGTGCGTGATATTTATATTGTGATCTGATTGGTTAGGTAACTAGACTGGTAAACATAATATTATCAGAAAATAAAATACAAAGATAGACTCCGACAGAAAATTTATTAACTTTAGAACTTAGAGGGTAGAGCTAGGCCACCCATTATCCACCCACCTCATGCTTGCCGATTTTTTTTTATTATTGTTTTGCCGAATTACATCGATAAAACATATCAAAACGCTTGGTGTATTGGGTATATATTGTCATATAATATCCATAACCTATAGAATTTATAAGTATTATAAAGAAATGTTTGCCTTGATATTTGACCGCTAATAATATGGGGTATATGTATCATTTTTACTAAAGTACCGATATTAAACAGCCCCCGTGTCAATAACTGAAATTATAAATTAAGTGATACACTTAACACGTAAACATTTTATTTATATTAGGATACTATTTTTTTCATATTTCAAACAGTGTAACTGTTCAATACCCGCAATTACATAATATCTACACGTACATTTATAGAAATATTTAACTTTAGGACTTAAAGTGGTACATAGAATCATTATCACCCCTGGTGAGCATGAAAATATGACTTATGCTGGCCCAATACTGGGCCAACGTTGCAGACGCTGACAACACTGAAACAACACTGCATGAATGTATCAATTTTCTGGGCAGTGTGTTGTCGCTTTTAGATAACAACAACCAGTCTGGTGTTTTTATTACCCCACACCTATCTGTCATAGGCCAGGGCAACCTTTACAATAACTGATTCCGCCTCCACTACAATGTGACCTTCTTGCATTTGTGCTGAGATTAAAGTTCAATTCCTTTTCTAATTCCACCTGTTTTTTAGTAATTTCAATTCAATTCCAATTCCTTGAAAGTCAATTCCCATTCCAATTCCTGGAATTAGACTTGGAATTAGGTCTAATTCCAGATCAATTCCGGAATTGGACCCAGATATGCTTAAAAACTTATCTATGTAACTTTCAACCACAATTTGGAACATGTAACGTTATTCAATAGGCCAACGAAATTGTTTATTGCAGAAATTGATACCCAGCCTAGTTTGCCTTAGTTCTTGTCAAAGCCATGCGTGGTTGTCATCACGTTTCATTTGGGTTTGCTGACAGCGTCCGTTTGACAGCTTAGTGATTCTGAGATGTCAGTCGGAAAAAAGGTTAATATATATAAAAGAAAGACGAGTCTGTAAGCATCGACCCGGTGTTGGACCAATGCCTTGTTCCTAAGACAGATTAGTAACGTTGACATGGCGTTGAGCCAACGCCATGTTTCTACTGTGAGACAAAATCGGTTAAGCGATCGCTGTGGAAATGGGTCAAATACAGGTAGCATATTAACTGAACTAACGTTGTTTCCTGCACAATCGTTGGTTCGACGCCGGGCCAGTATCTGGAAATGGTGGACCAGCGTCGTACCCACGTGGGACACCACAACGTAAGTGGGAGCTGTATTCAAATGGTACAATGATTGGGCCAACACTGTGTCTTGCATGCTGTAGACCCAGGCCCAGCGTTCTAAGGTGATGGACTGGCATTGTGTCAACATCTGTTTCAAATAACAGCGCTATATGAGAGATGAAGGAAGGTATGTAGCTACTAGGTTTGTTTAACTCTGACAATTTGTAGTCCCTTTGACTTGACCTAAGAGCGGTAACTGTTCACTGAGTCGTAGCTGGTTACCGTCTTATGCCTGGTGATAGAGGAAATTCAGTCTGCACGCCATTTATTCGCTCAGGCGCGAATCAACAAATTACTCTTCCTATATTGTGAGGCAGAGAGAGGTGTTTGGGCACTATAGAAGTCACACACTAACTGAGAGGGTTTTTTCCTTGTTGTATTTATTGTAAAGCAACTGCATGAACCTCTGTACATAATAAAACTGTATCAAGCCTCATCTGTTCAGGACTCGTGACTTGCGTCTCGGCCAAACTTTCCGAATGTCATCATGAGTCACTATGACTTTTAACAGCTCTAAACCAAAATGTAGAATCTTTTTATATAGAAAGGCAGACTGGGATGGCATCAGATCCAACATAAACTCTTTATATAAGTGTAAAAAATGCAAACTAAGATAGGCTTATTCAACAAACAACCTTTGAACAAGTCAAGCATGGAGAAGCACATTTTTCTCAAAAAGCTCAATGGTAAGCACAACCTTCCCTCGGTCACGCCAAAAATTATGAAAATATATCATTAAAGAAATCAAATTCACACAAAATCAAAGAAATTAAACAAGCCATCTGCCAGGATTGTGTATTTTTTTATATTGGGCACAGTTCACAAAAAAATGAGATCCAAAATATTATAAACTATTCTGACGAAGATAACAACACAGAAAATAAATTTAACCAGAAGAAATGCTGTTTTTTTCACTAAGAACATGCGAAAGGACTGGTGTTCACCCATTGCTAAATGCTAAACAAGAAGCAATATTTCCCGTTTTGTGTTCACTTAAGAACCCATAGTTAGATCTATGCCAGCAAAGGATCCAGCTCCTTTGTTTCTATTCCCTAAATTGACATTTCTACCCCTGGCGTTAAAACACTTTTGGATAAGTTAAAATCCCTTAAAGCTTCAATCCCCGATTCAATACCTCTGATGGTCTTAAAGGAACTTAGTAATGAAATTGCTCTAATACTAAAAATTGTCTTCAAAAAATTGCATTTCAGCTGCATGGACAAGTACCGGACGACAGGAAAGAAGCTAATGTGGCTCCGATATTCAAAAAGGTTGATAAGCACAAGCCAAGTAACTATAGCCCAGTCTTATTGACATATTTAAAATTAGGGAACTTATCATTGAAAGTATAACCTAATGAAGCATCCTGAAATTTAGAATATACTATTTCCTCTTCAGAATGGTTTTCGTCGACATCATTCTTACGAGTCACAGCTTCTTTCTCTCTTCCAGGATCTACCAGTAGTAGGCCTACAACACAAACAGACATTCTCATTATGGGTTTTAGCAGAGCTTTTGGCAAGGGTCCGCATGAACGTCTAAATTACAAACTTAACTGGTAGCATCCGACGGGACGCACTCGAGTGGACGCAGACTTTCTTTCTGGACGGTGCTACCTCTGAGAGTGCTCCGGTATTGTCGGGGTACCCCAAAGGACTTTCCTGTGACCTATAGTTTTTCTGATTTATATCAAATACCTCCATGTATGATGGGGTTGTAAATAGTACAGCTCACTTTTTTGCTGACAACTGTATTATTTATCGCCCAATCACAAGTAAAAAAGATACCAGACTACTCCAGTCTGATTTTGATTGTATTAGCTCTTGTTTAACCATGAGGGCAGGCAGAAGGAAAACAATAATTAATACATCCTACAAACTACGCGACCACCCTCTCCAAATACCGATTTCGTTAAATACCTTGGTCTTACGCTCACCTCTGACCTTAAATTCAATACTCACATTAACAATATTACAGCAAAAGCTAACAGCATTCTTGTACTCCTCCACAAAAATCTAAAAAGTTCATCTCAAGCTGTCAAAACGGAAGCTGCTACCTTCTCCGACTCACCTTGTTTTGCTGAGTAAAATTGTCCCAGCAATGTCTCTGGTGGGAGAATGTTACCAAAAATCCAGGTCAATTTCTCGATCACGGTCTCAGCTGTGATGTGTGTATGACATCAGCTGCTGTACCACGTAATGATCTGCAAACTGACCGCACAATCACGGACAGCAAATATAACAGATCTTTTAATAACCATTTGACCTCTAGTTTCCACTGGTCAAAACTCACCTCACCCTTACCTGAAACTCCAGAGAATGAGGACAGTCTTAGAGGTCCAGCCATCACAGTGTCATGTTTTGATTGTCTGGCTTTCGTAGACAATGGTTCTAAGTAATAGGTTGCACTCAGGACAGATTATGGATAGGTCTATAGCACGGCTGGATCGGTTTGAGAACACAGGATCGGACGATGGCTGGCGGAAGAAATCAAAGCGTTCTGTTCAGCACTTTGATTCAAAGACTTGAACTGCAGGAACTTTTCTTTGGCACAATAAAGTCTTTTTTGAAATAAGACATCATAGTTCAATACCATACATACTTTTCGTTCACAGAAACTCATGTTTAAAAGATTGGCATGTCTAGTGACGGTTGCACTCGTCCCAGCAGAAACTGATAAACCATAAACTTAACATAATCCATTGCCTGATGGCTTCATTTTAACTCAAAGCATCGTAAATGATGAAGGCCCTAGGGCCTACGTGTAAGGTTAGTCCATTTTAGATAGAGCCACGCACACAGAAAAGTGTGTCCTCTCACGTCTGAGAATTCTGAGCAACTAACTCAAACCCCGCACAGCTCAGGATTCCAGTCTGAACGCGGGAGGCGGTCAACTAATCAAAAGACCAGAAAGCGCCCAGTTACCTTGGATTGAAATATTAGAATAACGTCACAGAAGAGTTTTAACTGGTGATTTAATTTTAGGAAGACTATGACGTCACAGAAGTTAATTAATATTTTAGAAAGCAGGTTAGACACGTGCCAAATGAACCGAGCAACAAGAGCCAAAATAACTCCAGAGTGGATATAAATAGATTAACTGAACATGACAATCCCGGAAGGCGACCACGCGTAATTACTAGAATAAAATCCACAATAACCAGCATATACGACAACAGTATGGGTTGTCGTACTGCTGCTTGGGGTAGGGCTGCTATGGGGTAGGACTGTTTTTCTGCGCAATTGCATTATCCTGCTGTTCCACCGGCACAAGCTACTTCTTCTAATGTTAACCTGTCGTCAACTTGTGCGCATTAGGTGGCCACATTGAAAATAGGGCCAATTATAACACGAATGGCTCTCAAAGAGATATACGGAACAAAAATATGCCTGATAACCATGGGCACCCTGATCAAAATAAAAGGCCCGGCGTACAAACATTAGTCATTCTATTCCAATCAGTGGCAAAGAGACATAAGAGGTAGAAATAGCTTCCGGAAGTTCGGGAGGGGATTCCATGCAGTGCCATATGGCTGGTCATAGCAGGTTCAGTTGTCCATTTAATAATAAATATATTTAATAATAATCTATTGGCCAACAACCTAATTAGTAGTAATCGAGATACAGCCTTCATTTAATAATCTATTGGCCAACAACTTAATTAGTAGTAATCGAGATACAGCCATTCATTCATTTTTGTTATTTATATTCTATGTTTTATTCACGACGCGATGTTGGAATCATTATGTTGCAGTATTTTACATATTACAGCCCTATTAACCCAAATTTCATCCAAGTGAAGTGGTGTCTCGCCACCGCGACCCACAAGAGGTTGAAAATGACTCGTATTTGCTTTTTTGCAAGTTTGGATGTTTCAACACACATTTCGTTTCCAACAGCAGTCATTAATCGGATAATGAAACAACTAAAAATGAGTATGGTCGTGCTTAGTGGGGTATTGAGGAATAATGTGACGATACACATAAAAACAAGAAATAAATAATCTTAACAGATCAAAATTACTGCGATTGTGTGGAAATGAAATTAATCAGACTTTAGGCCACTTTTGTACACATACAGGCTAAATTGGGCCAGGAGAACCTCCTGAAGATGATGAGATGAGT
The DNA here is from genome assembly GCA_964017125.1 of Flabesymbios commensalis. Lineage (NCBI taxonomy): Eukaryota > Metazoa > Annelida > Polychaeta > Terebellida > Flabelligeridae > Flabesymbios > Flabesymbios commensalis. The sequence goes on from OZ024904.1 coordinate 5,724,080, forward strand.
GAGATGAAACTGCCCTCCAGACACAGGATTCGAAATTCAAACCCTGGAGGTCTGAGGCCAAGCACACTAACTCTCGGTCACGGAGGCTCCCCACAATACTGTGTTTTACGAGTGGATGGGAAAGAAACATTTTTTGTTTCTTTCAAACCGCCGAGACCGGGAAAACTAACCCCGAACTCTGCGCGTTCAAAAGTGTATATAATTTTTGTGTGAGTCAAGGGGTGGTGTGAATGTTACGTAATAGTCCTTGGGAATCGCCGTGACAGTTAATTGCACCTACTGTTGGTGTTACCTACACCCCTCCACAACTACTAGCGCCAATGCGTATCTTGAGATCAAAGAAATGGACTTCCGTAATGGACAATTATCTGCTAATTGAACAACTATGACATATATACATACATGTATATCAGTTTGTTTTGGAACTCTGTTGGCAAAATGATGACCGGGTTCCAACTAGAGAAAAAAATCAAATAATGTGCTTCTTAGGTTTCCAACCCTGCGTAATTTGATAGATTTGAAAATGCTGACAGGGCTCTGGAAACCTGAAAACCCAGTCTAAATCTCTGCAAGCATCACCTCAGAATTCTAATGGTTTGGGAAACAAGATAAGATCAATGTGATGCCATAAACCGTCACAACATTAAACCCTATACAGTAGAACATGTACCTGTTTGCATACAGCACCAGCACATACGTCACATAGAATCAGAACATTCTAAGGCCCCACCACTTGCATTCCATGCTCACACATGTGCACTACACACGCTCATTTTTTCAAATACATAGGTTGAGCGAGAAATATAACACAGATCAATCCCGTAAAATGCTCGGTAGGGGCTCAGCGGGGCCGCTGCCAGGATCCGTCCAGGGACACGGGGACAGGGAACATTGTAATGGTGTCGGGCTGTTGTAAGCCTAAGCCTGAGGCCAGTAAATGAATAGTGTCAACAGTTTTGATAAAAAAGCAAAATTGACAGGGAAACGCCCCTATATGTAGCATCCGCAAATTGACTTGTCACCAGATAATGACATCAGATCACTCGATGTTAATATATTGATGACGCATATATCTGCTGTATACTTATCCTGATTTAGACGATGTCATTACCATTTTTCCCTCCGCCAAAGGAGGTAAAGGTTTTGGACGTGTAAGTTTGCTTGTCTACTATATCCTGTCTGTCTGAAAGCAGGAATACTTACAAAGTAATTCATAAACGGTTTTGCATACCAGAGTTGTGTCTGGGGCCGTGGACCAAACCATTTAATTTTAGGAATGATCCGGATTACCATCTGGATCCAGAATTTCCTGATCATGTGGTAGAGGTTTGCAGTCTCCGACTGACTGTCTAGTAATAACTTACAAGTGTATTAACTTTGGTTGACAGCATGGGACTATATATTATTGTTCCTTGATAATATTGTACATTGATAAGTGACCAATGTTATATGTATCTGTCTGTATAGCATCTATTATTCCATTTTTATGCCAATTTGGAAAAGTGAAATCTTAAAGCTAAACATTCACATAAAATGTTTGGATTTATTATTACACCTGAAGCTATAGACTGTTTAGAGGTGGGTTGTGAAGAACATTAAATTAATAAAACAGCTGAGCATGGTTAATAATTTGAAAACATTCCTTTCACGAATTAGTTTTATCTGGACGTCTAGTTGAGTTTTTCATTCCCATGATTTATTTAAATTCTGACTTTTATTTTTGTTCTTCTTAATATGTATTCTCCAATACAGCATCATTCACCATGCAATTTTAAAAGTTTTTTGTATATTCTAGGTCAGCACCATTTAGAATAAATAAATCTGTTCTGTCCGTAAGCCTGTAAATCTACAGAAAACATCGCTAGCTGCAGAATAATATTAGGTGAATACAATGACAACTGGATGTCAAATCAGTCAAATCATTCAGCTAGAATTATCACACTCCTAAAATGGGACATGTCATTTTAATATAGGGGATGTTTAACACACATATTATCATGAAAAAAGTCATTTAGAAAATAATATCTAAAATATATTTTGTATTATAAATTTAATAAAGGGTCATTATATGTTGACATGTCAATTTTGATCATTTAATTTATATGTTATAAGTTATATAGCATACTGATCTTAACTAAACATACAAAAAAGTCATCAAAAATTCAAAAGCACTGAGAAGGACTAAACTAGTTTTATTTCCATGTCGTTTATTGCCATGTTAACACAAACTGTGTGCATTATACAACACTTTATACCACAAATACCCACAGTTTCAGACTGCGTGATTAAAGCCTGCATCGCAAGGCGCTGCTGAAAGAGTGGGGAGTCCCCTGCAGCACTGACTCTCTGCCCAACGCTGGGCCGACGGCACCAACATGTGGCCCAATGCTGTGCTAACATTCAAGCCATCCTTTAGGTGTACAAATAATTTGTTTAAGTTTCTCTGGATTCTCAGCCTATAAAGGTTGATAAAAAATCATGATCTTCGGGATAGGCCTACACTACTTAATTCATAACAAAATTAAAAAACAAAACTGATGTCATCTCACGGAGCAGCTTCTGAATAATTACACGAAATTTCCTCATTTCTCTAATAATCTTAATTAGCAATTTAAAAAAAAAACTCACATATATATCGCATGGGACGCCTAAGTCATCAAAAACACAATAAATTAAATATATCGTTTGATGACCCAATAGTTTTTCCTATCCTAATATTTTGCTATCGTAATATTTCGAGTGCAAACAAACATAAATTGAACAGACATATAACATAATAAGGTGTCCACAAAGTCGGTTTCTAAACTTTTTATACTGTTGGTGTGTCGTCATCGCTGAGTAAGTATTGTGGGCACACCCGCATGCGCAGTATAGTCAACGTCTACGGAGTGGGGTCCGCCGCAATATGAATATTATAGTTCAGAGAAGCAAAACGACTTATCTGCATTAACCCTTTCAGCGCGGTGACTTTAGACGTCAGAATCTGACGTCTAAAGTCGGTCCCGTATGGCCGTAGACAAATAACATAACATTCAAATGAAGCAGAAAGGGCTAACTAATTTAAGAAGACACTTATGATGATTTTAAATTGAAAAAACCCTTTGGTCTCCATGGTTTATACAAATATATTTCAGCGTTGTAAAGGTCAAAGGACGAGACATAGGCCTACGAGGAATATGAACGAGATTTTTTTTTACTTTCGTCAACCGCAGAATGCATTCTGACCTCAGAAATATCATCCACGTCATAAAGATCTGGACAAAGGCTGAGGAAAATGAGCTACATTCAAGGCAGGTGAGTGGTATTGGAATTTTCCACTGCGGAGGTCATCATTATGTAGGCCTCCTGAACAGGAACTTATATTAAATGTGATTCAGAAAAAAAGCCCGTGCAGTGTGACTCATGAAAAGGGCCTAGGGGTCTTGTCAAGTTAAAAAAAAACCAAAAATCCGAGAAAAACTCGGATTGTCCAGACACCACCCACTCACCCGCCTATCCAATTATTTATTATTTTTGTACAACGAAAAAAAACAACACAAAAAACACAATATTAAAAAAAAAAGAAATCCGAGTTGGGGCTTAACCCACCCACCCACTTTCGATTTTCTTTAACTTGACAAAACCCATTAGCAAACACGATTTCATGACAGATAGACAGGATTTCTACGTTTCAGATAATAGGCCTACACAAGAAACTAGAGTTTCACACAAAAGATATTGAGAAAAACACCAGCATTCTGAGCAAAAAGAAATATTGTTTGTTCCCGATTTCCGACCGACCCTATTAAAACATCTGCGACCCAAATTTATTTTATGGATTTTCTAAAAAAAAAAAAAAAAAAATTTTTTTTTTATAGAAAATCCATAAAATGAGGAATGATGAGTTACTGGATGTAGTCAAAGTAACTGAAAAAACGTTACGAAAAGGAGAGGAGAGGGTCAAAAAATCAAAAAATAGTTACGTAATGTACAGATAAGACATGCATGGAAGTGAATCTGGCCCCAAATAAACTAAAAAATAATTCTTACCTACCGATTTGGTTAAAGTGACCAAAAAATAAAATAAAAAATAAAATAAAATAAATTTCCTTCCTACCCACTGGTTAAAATGAAACAAACATATATTTTGTTTTGGCCTGAGCAAAAAGACGATAGCCTAACATTAAGCCAGCATTGGCTCAACGTCTCTTGTATGCTGGGTCAACGTGACCCTAAACATTTACATTTCGCGCGGGGATTTTTTCCGCGTCACAGGTTTCGGCCACAGATTGACCCAGTACAAAATCTTGGGACATTTCTTAGGACGGTCATATCTAAAACTACCCCTCGAATAATCAAGTCGAAAATAGTTTTTTAGAATCAGTAGCATTTCAGTTCCATGCCCGCATGCTCATCTCACAGGTCGCACGGCTATTAACAAGTTATGGACATTTTTCGGACCTTGGGGTACAAATCGCTCTCAGTCACTGCCATGTTGAATTTTCCCAGTAAAGCAAATACATCAATTCACGGCTTCGGAGAGGACGACACGGCTAGATTAGGCCATACTGTCAGTCATGCTTGAGGACCTCCTGAACCACGTCAGCTGACGACACAGACGGCACGGGAAGTCTGATAAACTAACCTAAACTATACAATATAAACTATATACCTCTATAATTATGCTGCAAAAATACAGAAGTTAGAACAGGAAGTGCAGTGAAGTGAACATGAGTTGAGGTGGGGGGATTGTTTTCCAATCTGCTATTTTTTTCAAATACCAGACAACACGTGATGTGACCAATGGTAATGGTCGGCCAGCGTCGTAGACGGTAGCCGAACCTTAAAGGGACTGGCCCAGGCTAAAATCATCAAAAAATCGGTGATTTTATTTCGGGCTCTTAATATGACCATATGATGTAAACATGTAGCCTACATAGACTAGAACTGCAAATTTTTATAATTTTTGTGCTGCGCATTCACCAGTTAAGCTAGATATAGAGACGAAATTCACGCATTTCCTATTTTTGACATGGTTGTCAATAATTAGAAATCACCGATTTTTTGATGATTCTAGCCTGGGCCAGTCCCTTTAAAACAACAATGAATAAATGTTCCGTGTTCCCTGGCATATAGAGTAAACTTCAAACATGTATTTTCATTCAATACATGTATGCAGGTGGATTTGAGACGCCAAACGTCATTAGGTTTATCTGTTCACAATCTGTGTGCTTGAAAAGCGCTTTTGAATCTTTTGAAATTTGACGTGCCAAATTTGTCACGAAAAATTTCCCGTTGTATCGATCGTAGTGTGGCCTACTTTATGTAGGCTAGTATAAGACCGCATACTTTTCTGGCTTATTACAGTTTTAGATCTGAGACAGATGTGAAGCCAATACACGAGGCTCTATTTTACCAGCAGCAAAATGGACGTCTTTCAGTATATACTGATCTTGATTATTTGCGTGGATTCTTGTCGGTCACGTAAGTGTCTGCCGTATTACGTTTATTTTAATTGATCAGGTGAATGGCTGAAAATATGTAGCTTTGTAAAAGTGATAGGGGGCCTAATAATAATAATAATAGATTTATTTTCCGTAGGCCTACTCAGGGTACATGTACATGCAATTGAACTGCGTGCACTGCAAATGAAGCAAAATAGAAAGCTTTAATTACCAGTTTTTCTATGTTTTTTGTGCCATCATCAAAATCGCTTCTAACTCGAAATGGGCGGGGGCCCTAGGGTAGTGGTTAGCACCGCTGCCTTTTACGCCAGAGCTCGGGGTTCGGTTCCCGGTCTCGGCAAATTGCAAGAAACAAAAAATGTTTCTTCCCCATCCACGTGTGAAAGTCAGTATCGCGGGGAGCCTCCGTGACCGAGAGGTAGCGTGTCCGGCCTCAGACCTCAGGCTCGGTTCTCCTGGCCCAGTTTAGCCTATATGTGCACAAAGGTGGTCTAAAGCCCGATTCATTTCATTTCTAACTCGAAATTTTTCGAATGATATTATATTGTGCTTTATTGAGTTTCATAGTTATAAAAGGGTTAAATACATAACAGAAGGTCGACTTCTACCTCATAAAAAATGCAATTTAAAAACACCCGGCATCTAAAGCAATTCTAATGTTACTGGGATTGTGGGTGCGACAGGGTCGCAGGTTTGTGGGTTGATTTATTTATCTATTATCAGAAATTGAGCACGGAGGGGGGGGGGGTTATTAGCATCAGAAGTTGATTATATATTCATTCAATTCAACCTAAAGCTTTCTGTTAAGGGTCTTTCGATTGGTTTATTTGACAGGCCATGTTTTTTTCTGTTGATTGGTTTATTTTGATAGGCCATGTTTTTTCTGTTGATTGGTTTATTTGACAGGCCATGTTTTTTCTGCTGATTGGTTTATTTGACAGGCCATATTTTTCCTGTTGATTGGTTTATTTTGATAGGCCATGTTTTTTCTGTTGATTGGTTAATTTGACAGGCCATGTTTTTTCTGTTGATTGGTTTATTTGACAGGCCATGTTTTTTCTGTTGATTGGTTTATTTGACAGGCCATGTTTTTTTCTGTTGATTGGTTTATTTTGATAGGCCATGTTTTTTCTGTTGATTGGTTTATTTGACAGGCCATGGTCTTTCTGTGATTGGTTTATTTTGATAGGCCATGGTCTTTTAACCCTTCCACCTCTATGCACGGCTAGGCTGTATTTGTTTTAATCCGTTTTATTAGCTGTTGAAATCGCAGTTATTGGGAACAAATGTGTGTTTAAGCAGCAATAATTTGGTCACAAATTAAACAAATATGAGTAATTTTCACCCACTTGTGGATCGCGGTAGCGAGACAAAATTCAAGTTAGTGAAAATTCAAATTATTTACTTACTGGCTAGCTCTGTATCCGGATAAAAGCTCCATTCTCCATTTAAATAGCATGTCACTTTGTACACTGAACCGTACTGTACAATGTCCCAATGTCTCCAGTGGTCCACCAGTGGCTATGAGCGGCAAAAAAGCCACTGGTGGCCCCCAGCATTCTCCACGCATAGATGTTGCTCAGGTCAACCCCGGTCTCTCTGAGGTCAGAATGGGCCCCCCAGTGAACCGCAGGCGCAATCGGAAGGTGGCATTTGCCACTGATGAACCACAGGTTGTCCACCACCGGCAAACAATGTAGCTAACCGGGCCTGGGGGGGGGGGGGGGGGTGTAACTCGCCTTAGAAATGGGTAGGGGTGTGTCAAAACATGACCCTGTCACAATTTGCCTCATGGCTCAAAAGACACCCAGTCCCAATTTTGAAATAAACACCGAATTTAATTGATTGGTTTATGGTGTAATTACTACCAATTTACGTCGTGTTTTAATGGTATTATCAAGTTCTTTAATATTTTGTTCTGAAAAGTTGAGGCTATCTGCTGTGGGACTGGGAAATAGTGATGGAATTCGGCTGGAAATTGCCTAAAAAAATCAGCAAAAAATACTCCAAAGCGCTTCCTAAAGCAGGAAGCTCAAAAACGGCACCCTGTGCCAATTCTGGGAGCTCAAAAAGGACACCCAGTGCCAAAGCTGGAAGCTCAAAAAGGCACCCTGTCCAGCGGCACATCCCCGGTACTCCCAAGTATGGGAATGCTCCCCTCCCCCGGGCTGATGGGCCACACGCTATCAACTGGACATCAGTACTTGTGGTGGGCCACGACTGACAACCGGTGGCATTCGGTGGTGGGCCACTGGTGGGCCACCATTACGTTGCTTTCCGGGGTGTTTCTACGCCTCAAGAGAACCTAAACTCGGTGACCATTCATCTGTTGAAACGCGAGGAGTTCAATTCGTGGAGCTCTCACATTTTCAGGTAGAATTCAATTGACTAGGGGATTGGAAGAAAGTTATTATCCTGGAAAGTCATGTAATAACAGGCGAGGCTGCATGAATTTGGTCTATGCTACGCAAACATGAGGACGGCCGACGAGATGGATGGGGGGGGGGGGGGGGTGTGGTCGCGACAAAATGAACAAATTAAATTCTAATGTAGGCCTATATCTGTCATTTCACTGTAAAAATAGGCATATCATAGCGATGCAACTAAACTTGACTAAATTTTACATTATCTTATTTTTTAATTACACAATGGCTTAAGGGGGCCACCATTAGATTCCCAGGGGGGGGGGGGCAGGAGTATTTGTCGCGGGCAAATAATTTAATTCAACCGGGCTCGGCGGCGCGCTGAAAATTTCACATTTTGTTACATGTTTATATGGAACAGTTCTTGAAGTAAATTATTTATTTCACGCAGAGAACGCCCGAAATTATTTATTTCAAAAATACTCCCGCCCCCCTCCCCCCTGGGAATCTAATGGTGGCCCCCTAACCCTTTAGCCGCCAAATAATTCAATTTAAATTTTAACCCACTTGAAGTTGTGTCTCGCTGACGCAATCCACAACTTAAAGTGAGTGAAAATTAAATATTGCTGATTGATGTCACATTTTATCTTTAATATGTTTAAATGGTGGTACTTAATGTTCTAATAAAAAATGAAAACCCGAATATATGCGGCACCGGCGGTCAAAGGGTTAAATTTGTTCAAGCCTGTTCGATGAAGCAGAATAGACATCTTAACTCTTACGACGCTGACAAATCTTGCATCAAACATGGAGATCAAAGGTTCTTTTTCATTTTGAAATCATCATAAATGTCTTAGTTAGAAATATTTTTACTCTTACAGTGTGGGGATATACTTTAGTCGTCAGATGTCTAAAGTCTATCCCGGCGCTCACAGACCATGCAGACAGCAATGTAATGGTGGGCCACCGGTGGCCACCAGTTGCCAGTGGTGGCCCACCAGACGGATGGCCCACCAAACGGATGGTGGACCACCGGTGGTCCATGAGTGGCCATCAGTGGCAAATCCCACCCTCCAATTGCCGTATGTGTGTCACTTTTTTGCCGCTCATAGCCACTGGTGGACCACTGGAGTAATGTTGTCTGGGCTGTAAGGGTTGATGATGTCAACATGTTGTTTGTGGCATAAATATAAAAAAATCGCCACTAGGCTTACGTGCATCTTCACTCTGTCATGCGATTTGCGGCACGCAATGAGCAATGAGCTGTGAATTGAAACTGGACTGGTGCAGATGGCCTACGTGATGTTTCAATGTACCTTTTCATATATGTAGGCCTACGTGCCTATATGTAGGCCTACGTGCATCTTCACTCTGTCATGCGATTTGCGGCACGCAATGAGCTGCGCTCTGCGTGAATTGAGACTGGACTGGTGCAGATGGCCTACGTGATGTTTCAATATACCTTTCCGTTGAATAAGACGATCTATATGAATTGCTCACTGAGGCGTGATTATCAGATAAGGACTATCCCAGCAAACAGAAAACATCCGTATAACATTTATACAACGTCGGCCCAACGTCAACGTTGGGCCGACGTTGTATAAATGTTATACAAATGTTTTGTGTTTGCTGGTACGTATACATGTTATAGAGGAGGTATACCTGCACACCTGCCGCACTGAAGGTAGACGATACCTCAACCAACCCCATGACCATTATGTGGTATCAGTGATCACACACGATTCCCTTTAGTATAACGCCAATCAGATAGGCCTATATAGGTCTGGCTCTTATCACAGCTGAATGGGATAGGGTCAGCATGCTCATTGATTTCTATAGTAGAAGCATGGAGATAGATACTATCTCCATGGTAGAAGTATAGACATGGCAGTGACTGTCACCGCATAGACATATCCCAATTTCCCGTGGCTCTTATTATGTTTTAGCCACAACGTTGAACAGGGCTATGCGGGCTGGGGTCGAATCAGAGATTGTTCATAAACAATATCGTGTCACATAGAGCGTGAGAGTGAAACACCACTGGTCACCCTTGCGCCATTGTGTCTGTCCAACAACAATTAGGCTTCAGTGACGGATCCAGGAATTGACAGACGGGAAGGGGGGGGCTACAATTTTTTGCAAAATTTATACACACGTACACAGCGCCGACTCGCCCCCTTTGGATTCGTCACTGATTAGCTGCCATTGTAGCCGTAAACGATTTTTTTCTTAGCCGTCACGAAAGGGAAGTTAATATGTAGGCCCTTAATCATGGCATAATGGCTCCTGAAAACCCTGATTAGAAAATTTGAAGGTACGCAACTGCATATGCCTGCCAGTATGATTGCAGCCCCCGGAATAACACTATTTTATATGCCTGGTGCCACCTTATGATAATAATTATAACTGATTGCATCATAATAGGAAGACTATAAAAATGTCTAATTGTCAACATAATTATATTAACGTCAGTCTGATGTACATTATGCCTGCAAGGCGCTGCCAAATATAGGGCTTACAGCTTTATTGTACACCACCTTGCTGCTAATATTTCCCTCCCTCCCTTACTCACTCACTCACTCACTCACTCACTCACTCACTCACTCACTCACTCACTCACTCACTCACTCACTCACTCACTCACTCACTCACTCACTCACTCACTCACTCACTCACTCACTCACTCACTCACTCACTCACTCACTCACTCACTCACTCACTCACTCACTCACTCACTCACCCACCCACCCACCCACCCACTCACTCACTCACTCACTCACCCACCTACCCATTTATTTATTCGACTTTCCATAAAAACGTGGTATAATATCTTTTTCATTAATTGAGTAGTTTTTTCCAACATGTTATTAACTTTGGTTGACGGGAATAGGTCGAGACGACCTCTACGAGGCCTTTCAACCATATTAGTGGATTTAATAATAAAATACATAATAAAATAATATATAACAGTATAATATAAAACCAACCAGTTATAGGTGTTGGCATACTTTTCATGTAAGACAACGTCAGATCCAGTGTTTAAAATAGCAATATTTTCGTGTACATGCTATTTAAAAAAAATACACAACAGATTGTGAATATTTTGTGATATGTACACATAAAATAAAGATAACTAGCAATTTTTATCTGTCATCAGTTTCCCACACCAAACCAAAGTATGTGTTATATACACCAAGCCGTTGAGAACACAGCTTTCAGATCAACCTACCCATGCAGCTAGGGTAGTGGTTAGCACCGCTGCCTTTCACGCCAGAGTCCGGGGTTCGGTTCCCGGTCTCGGCGGTTTGAAAGAAACAAAATTGTTTCTTCCCCATCCACGTGTGAAAGTTAGTATTGTGGGGAGCCTCCGTGACCGAGAGGTAGCGTGCTCGGCCTCAGACCGCCAGGGCTCGAATTTCGAATCCTGTGTCTGGAGGACAGTGTCATCTCAATCATCTCACCATCCTCAGGAGGTTCTCCTGGCCCAGTTTAGCCTATATGAGCACAAAGGTGGCCTAAAGCCCGATTCATTTCATTTACCCATGCAGCTGGCACCTTGATGTCAATTTGACGTTGATAATTAGCCAAGATTTAATTTATGTCAATTTGATGTCAAATATATGTCAAGATTTTATGAAAACTTGTAAATAAAATTTAAACTTGTGTTTGTCAGAATCACGGTACCCCGCTAGCGGTACTTGTAATGATTAAACCTTGGAGCGCTGAATTAATTTATATAAACCATGGAGTCCAAAGGGGTTTTTTCAATTTAAAATTATCATAAATATCTTAGTTAGCTCTTTCTGATTCATTTGAATACCTATGTTATGGGTCTACGACCATTAGAAATATTTTTACTCTTAGATCCTCTTACTGTGCGGGGATCGACTTTAGACGTCAGATTCTGACGTCTAAAGTCTATCCCCGCGCTGTAAGAGTTAAGACATCATGTAGTTTACTAGCGGTACTGTAAGTTACAGTGTACATGGTGATATATGCTATCTAAATGGAGATATCTCAGTTTTTAATAAGATTGAAAAGTATGTACACCACTCTTTAGGATCAATATTACTTAAAACTCCATTTGAAGGAAGGAACTGATATTAGGCTTCAAAATCAGCTTGTAATTATTGATTTTTATGCTTTGTTACGACATTTTCTTTGTATTTCAGTCCAGTTATATGCACAATCTGAGACCAGGGCAGATATATACGCTGATGGTAGTCTGATTCGTACGTCAATCATGCGTACATCAACACTCACTGTACCAGACAATGTACGTCTTCTGGCTGCACGTATCACACTCTGGTCAAGCGGCTCTGCAAGGCCCACTATTGCGATCAGGATGACAAATGGATACGTCACCGGGTCACACTGGAAATGCAGCATTTATAAATTTCCTTTACAATTACCCGATCACTGGAACGAGCTGGATTTTGATGACAGTGGATGGGCCGCGGCTACCACATACGGAAAGCCATCAGGTAGTCTTCCAGAAGAAAGGATATCTGCTTCGAACTACAGAGATGCAAACGGAGATGTATACTGTCGAGGATGGCTCAGTGCGTATCTATACTCATTATATGATTATATGTATTATATGATTATATATCTAATTATATATATATCTTTATATCTATATCTATCTATATCTATCTAGTATATCTAATCTATATATATCTATATACAGTATGTCTATATATCTGTATTTATATATCACACACACACGCACGCTCACTCAGACGCACACACAAACACAAACACATACGTACGTACGCACGCATTCACGCATGCACGCACGCAAATACATAGACACATACACATACCAGCTTTAATTAATTAATTAATTAATTAATTAATTAATTAATTAATTAATTAAAGCTGGTATGTGTATGTGTCTTATGTATTTGCGTGCGTGCATGCGTGTATCCGTGCGTAATTAATTATTTAATTAATTAATTAATTAATTAATTAATTTATTCATTCATTCATTCATTCATTCATTCATTCATTCATTCATTCATTCATTCATTCAATCAATCAATCAATCAATCAATCAATCAATCAATCAATCAATCAATCAATCAATCAATCAATCAATCAATCAATCAATCAATCAATCAATCAATCAATCAATCAATCAATCAATCAATCAATCAATCAATCAATCAATCAATCAATCAATCATTTAATCAATCAATCAATCAATCATTCATTCATTCATTCATTCATTCATTCATCTATACTTCCAGTTACAGAGCAATGTCAAAAATCTGACTGCTCGGATACACATCATACATGCATACCACAACCAGGGATCATCGGTTATCGGTGTGAATGCGAAGAAGGTTGGGAATTATCCTCTCAGCAAAACTGTGTCGATATTGATGAGTGTGAAAGGGGCATTGATAAATGTGAACATGCCTGTAAGGACACGTCAGGGTCATATGTCTGTGAATGTCGACAAGGGTACGAGCCAGTAGACGACATACACTGTGTGGATATCAACGAGTGTGAAAGCAGCCGCACCAACGACTGTCAACACCAATGTAACAACACCATGGGCTCCTATAAGTGTTCCTGTCGTGCCGGCTACAAGCTGAGGAGCGATGGTGAGAGATGTGATTATGTGAGATGTCAGGATAACCCTTCTAATATCTGTCTTAAGTCTGGCATGTCCTGTGTCGATGGTTATGAATCATACCACTGTGAATCTCATATTTTCACTCCAATTATTGGTTGGGTTTTGATAGCTGTTGCTTCCACACTTTTTGTCGGATTAATCATTTTGTTGATCCTATATATAAGGTAAGATTTAGGATGTAAATTACATGATTAAGGTACAACCACTGATCTTGTAAAATAGTATTGCATTTTTTTGCAAAATATTGTAGGCCTATAGCTTTTGTTATGGATTAAATTGGCTATTGTATAGAGTGCTGTGGAAGATATCTGTCTGTCTATTGTGTAGCGTAGGCCCTACTATGGACAATATTAACCCTTTCAGCGCGAGGACCGAATTAGACGTCAGAATCTGACGTCCATAGACGTCAGATTTTGACGTTAGCAATTCCAGCTTCAAACGAAAAAAAAAGTTTCTGCGAAAAGAAATATACGTTTTCTTTTCTCACCATTTAAAGCTGAAAATTACACCAGCAATTCTAGCTTCAAATGAAAGAAAAATAATTTTAAAAATAATTCAGCAGCACAAGAGCTGAACAATATAGAAATCCTTTGTAAATATTAGCCCTTTGTAGATTAGACTTAATACATCAATCAAATAATTTAGCACGAGTTTTAATAAAAAAAAATGTCTTTGTCTTTGGAGACTTCGCAAAAAACTGTGACGGCATCTGGCACACAAGTCCAAGCTCACACACTCTACGATGTTGGAGAAAGGTACATTTGCTTGATTTTGAGATTATAATAAAACACAATTATTTAAGATCATATGTTTAAATATAACAAATAAATATAACAAATGTAAAATGTCTGCTTGCTTGCTTGTCTGTTTTATTTTGCTTATTCAGGGGCTTGTGCCCCTGAAGAAGCAGATAAATACCCAACGTAAGAAGACGAGATGTGCTATGTCTCTTGTAAGTACACAAATAAGACTGGTTCAGAGTAGGAGAGTATTTTGTATTATTCATTAAAGTGCTAATAACGTCTATAGTCGCTTCTACCCTTTTTATTGGTTCTTTAAACAAGAAGGAGAAATGGTTAGATTTACATATGTTTGGATTCCAATTTTTTCTATGTAAGTAATAATTAAGAACCTCAAGTTGTGGTTCGTAGCTGCGAGACACAACTTCGAGTGGTTGCAATTTTACATTTTATAATTTCGCTTTTTAACACTTTCAAGCCTGAATTTACCATTGTCATCTTCATCCACTACAAGCCGCGAATTGCTGTCGCAATTCTCGACTTGTAGTGGATAAAGATGACTGGAAGTGGGTGATAAATTAAAGAAAATTACCATGTATTCGTAGAACAATATCATCTAAATTTTCTTTATAAATCCCTTAGTTGTAAGAAAATAAAGTCTGTTTTCAATGATGTAAAATGATACTTTGATGCATCGTGAGGGCTTAAAGGGTTAAAGGTTAACATATGCTTGAATCAGATTCATTTATTTGCGAAAATAAAAAAAATAAAGTAAAGAGAAAATACTCAATATTTAGGCGTACAGCTAAGGCAAACTGTCGATGACATGTGAGTCCCCTGTCTGACTTATTATGATATTATAAATTTGTTGATTTATTATGTATTAGCATGATGAATAATTCTAATTGTTTATTTATCGTTGATTTGTAGAGATAGTCGCTGTCTTTTAGAGGCGTTGTCTCCCACCGGATGTGAGCCCCTACTTTTGACTCAATGATCTGCCATAGTCAGCTACATACTTACTTTTGACTCTATGATCTGCCATAGTCAGCTACATATTTACCTTTTTGACTCAATGATATTCTATACAATCGGCTACATACCTACTTTTAACTCAATGATCTGCCATAGTCAGCTACATACTTACTTTTGACTCTATGATCTGCCATAGTCAGCTACATATTTACCTTTTTGACTCAATGATATTCTATACAATCGGCTACATACCTACTTTTAACTCAATGATCTGCCATATAATCAGCTACATACTTATTTTTTAAATTTTAATGATCACATATCAAATATTGTACTAATTATGTAAAACATATATACCGTATATAGGCCTATATACACAAGTATAAGTTAGCACCCGTTTAACCCTTTAAACACTATGCCGGACTATAATCGCTTTTATTTTGTCTTATTAGACGATCAAATTAGACGATCAATATTATCGGGAATGAAATGAGTGTACATCAAAAACTGTAAATGTTTGGACTCAATTTAAAGAAATATGAGGAATTTTCACTCACCTGAAGTTGTGGGTCGCGGTAGCGAGACACAACTTCAACTGAGTGAAAATATTAAAAAGAGAACGTGGCGGGTAAAGGGTCACATTATTGTATAATATACAGTGCACATCTACATATGTTTACTTAGCTCATTGTGATGGTTTGTGTATGTTTAATTCAAGAACATCAGAAGTAGGCCTTTACATATACGAGTATTTAAAGGTTAGAACTCATTGGCACCCATATAACCCTAGGCTACGCACTACAATAATCGCTTCTTTTTCGTCTTATTATACGATCAAATCACTTCCATTGGAAATGAAATGAATGTTTAAACATCAAGAATTGCAAATATCGGGTCTCAAATTGAAGAAATGTGAGGAATTTTCAGCCACTTGAGTTGTTGGTCGCGGTAGCGAGACACAACTTCAAGTGGGTGAAAATTTAGATAAGATATCTTAGCAGGTAAAGGGTTAAATTATTGTATGATATACAGAGCACGTGCATAGATCTACATATCGATCTATAGACCAGCCGGATGAGCTTAGTTCATCGGGATGGTTTGCGTACGCCTAATTCAGTGACACAAGAAGTGTGATCACGAGGGCACAGAAGGATTTAACATTTTTAGGTAGTCTATTTTGTATGTTATTGTTTCATTTTATAATATGTCTTGATTAAACAATGTAGGCCTATACCAGAAGCGGATCTAGCTTTTCACCGACGGGGGGTTTAAAACTTGACAGAGGAATATTTCATCGCAGTACAGGTTCAGAAAAACCCGCCCGGGGAAATTTGTGATTTTCAAAGGCTTTCACCTTCAATCTGAAGCATATTGGGCACTGTTTGTCCCCCAGCGTGTAACCAGTTCATAAGAAAACCCGTAAATAAGATTATAATTTTTTCGATTTGGGGGGGGGGGGGTTAAACCACCCAAACCACCCCCTTCGATCCCAGTGGCGGATCCAGAATGTGCAAGAGGAGGGGGCGTAAGTCACATTTTGGCTGAAAAAGGGGGTGTTAGCTTCACTTTATTCCAAAAAATGCATGACAATGCAATATTTTCACCAAGAAGGGGGGGGGGGCGTACGCCGGGTACGCCCTATGCTGGATCCGCCACTGGATCCGCCCCTGTATACATCGTTATATATGACCAGTTGATGACAACAGCTCGAAATGAAATTCATGTCTTGTCTGATTATTGTTGATATTGGTCCAGTCACCAGGTGGCGCCTTTGTAGCCTATGTAACATGAACCAACTTGGATCTGATCCGGGTACGTTCCTTTTTAATCCAACCAGCAATAACTGGACACATTTTAATTCGACCCACCTACAACCCCTTGCCAATTATAAGTGTATTTTATATTGCCTTTGTTAGTTTTATCTTCTGTATATTATGAGTGTATTTATTTTATATTATATTAATTTTGCTTTGTAGCACAGTAGTTGTATTCACGCCTTTCTCTCTGTATAATAAGTTTAATAAACAGGAATATTTTACGTTTTTCACTGTGTCAAGTGTTGAAATCACTCCACGACATTGCCAAATAATTTATCCATGATCATGCAGCTGACGTGTCCATTTACCAGCTGCTCGTGGGACCTGTTCATTCGTGTGCCATTCCATCTCCCAGGGGAGCATATATACTGCCGTGCAAACTTTTCGGTGCCAGGAACTTATTGTAGACATTGCCATCCCTGTCCTATATAGGCATACCAGGTACTTATTTACACCCGGGTAAAGTGAAACACTTGAGCGTATAGTGCCTTGTCAAAGCACACAACATCGAAACAATGATCTCTTAGCGTTGAGAGGGGAGAAATATGATATTTCTGTGAAAATCCTACACCAAGCCGTGATTGGACTCGGCAGCTACTAATGCAAGGCGCCAGTCGCTCTGGCCATTCCGCCATGCCCCTCTCTAATATAACCAGCCCCCACTACACTGCCTAAAATAAGATTTCTTTCGACAACTCATATGTTTATGGGTCAGGTCATCTCAGGTCAAGTCAATACAGGTTAGGTCATAGAGAGAAACAAACTTAATGCAACACATTTGGTAATAATAGCCAGGGCTGTTAGGGCAATAAATGGACTGTTTGGGGCAAATTGTTCCAAAGCTACCGAATTTGGCCCAGATGTCGACAGAACCCTACTTGATCGATTTTAAGTGGATGCCAAGAAAGGCATCGCCTTGCGCCACCGTAGGGACTAAATCCAAAATGGCCGCCACTATGTAACAGGAATATCAGAATTAAGCAATATAATAATTAAAATCTTCAATTACACGAAATAAAACTCGCTATCGAGAAGCATAATTTAGGATCCTTATGTTTTTAATAAGTTTTGATTGATTTCTCCTCAAAATGTCACATTTTTATTTCATTTATTGGCACAACGCCTAATTATCATGATTTGTTCATACCATGTCAAATAACTGCAAGTTTTTCAATGATTTCCACACAAGTACAACAATTATATAATCACAGGCCCACCAATAATAAATAAGCAGTATCAGTGATAAATAGTTTTAATAATTAATTATTGAACATTATTGAATTTGCACTTTTACATCAATAAAGTTAATACGACACCTGAAATTAGAAACGATACGGTACGGAAATGCTTGTCACTGTAACAAAGCGATCATCCTCATTTGTTGCAATTTCCCACACATCACTGTCAAAATGTGAACCCTATACCCCAGTAACAACGTTTCAGCAGATTCATCCCCGAAATATCACATTTAATGTAATTGAATGTTATTTATAGCAGATGCGCCATACATAATGATACAATTTATTAGCAACTAAAAGTTGAATCACATTAAAACGTAGCATGCAGAAGTAAAAAATATTTAGCAGAAAAATTATTAACGTATTTTTAAAAGTGTAATAAATTTTACATATAACGTGTTTTCAATATAAATAGTTTAAAAATAAATAGTTAATGTCATGCAGTCATTGCCAATGGACCAGGCCGTGTGGGATCAGTGTACGTTGGTATCATTTAGGTTTTGCTCTGGGCGCTAGGGATTTTGTTTTCTTTCTCAAATTTTGAATGATCCGTCCACATTATTTCAAATAACTGCATGATTTCAATAATTTTCAGAAATAACATTAATTATAGCAGCATGCCAATATAAATAGAGATCTCTGTTGCCAATATATATTGGCTAATATTATGGCTTAGCATGATCAATATCCAAACTTGATTCCTATAATAATTCCAAGACTATCCTTCTCTAAAAGAAAGGCATCGCCTTGCGCCACCGTAGGGACTAAATCCAAAATGGCCGCCACTATGTAACAGGAATATCAGAATTAAGCAATATAATAATTAAAATCTTTAATTACACGAAATAAAATTCGCTATCGAGAAGCATGATTTAGGATCCTTATGTTTTTGATAAGTTTTGATTGATTTCTCCTCAAAATGTCACATTTTTATGTCATTTATTGGCACAACGCCTAATTATCATGAATTGTTCATACCATGTCAAATAACTGCACGTTTTTCAATGATTTCCACACAAGTACAACAATTATATGATCACAGGCCCACCAATAATAAATAAGCAGTATCAGTGATAAATAGTTTTAAAAATTAATTATTGAACATTATTGAATTTGCACTTTTACATCAATAAAGTTAATACGACACCTGAAATTAGGAACGATACGGTACGGAAATGCTTGTAACTGGAACAAAGCGATCATCCTCATTTGTTGCAATTTCCCACACATCACTGTCAAAATGTGAACTCTATACCCCAGTAACAAACAACGTTTCAGCAGATTCATCCCCGAAATATTACATTTAATGTATTTGAATGTTATTTATAGCAGATGCGCCATACATAATGATACAATTTATTGGCAACTAAAAGTTGAATCACATTAAAACGTAGCATGCAGAAGTAAAAAATATTTAGCAGAAAAATTATTAACGTATTTTTAAAAGTGTAATAAATTTAACATATAACGTGTTTTCAATATAAATAGTTTAAAAATAAATAGTTCATTGCCAATGGACCAGGCCGTGTGGGATCAGTGTACGTTGGTATCATTTAGGTTTTGCTCTGGGCGCTAGGGATTTTGTTTTCTTTCTCAAATTTTGAATGATCCGTCCACATTATTTCAAATAACTGCATAATTTCAATAATTTTCAGAAATAACATTAATTATAGCAGCATGCCAATATAAATAGAGATCTCTGTTGCCAATATATATTGGCTAATATTATGGCTTAGCATGATCAATATCCAAACTTGATTCCTATAATAATTCCAAGACTATCCTTCTCTAAAAGAAAGGCATCGCCTTGCGCCACCGTAGGGACTAAATCCAAAATGGCCGCCACTATGTAACAGGAATATCAGAATTAAGCAATATAATAATTAAAATCTTTAATTACACGAAATAAAATTCGCTATCGAGAAGCATGATTTAGGATCCTTATGTTTTTGATAAGTTTTGATTGATTTCTCCTCAAAATGTCACATTTTTATGTCATTTATTGGCACAACGCCTAATTATCATGAATTGTTCATACCATGTCAAATAACTGCACGTTTTTCAATGATTTCCACACAAGTACAACAATTATATGATCACAGGCCCACCAATAATAAATAAGCAGTATCAGTGATAAATAGTTTTAAAAATTAATTATTGAACAATATTGAATTTGCACTTTTACATCAATAAAGTTAATACGACACCTGAAATTAGGAACGATACGGTACGGAAATGCTTGTAACTGGAACAAAGCGATCATCCTCATTTGTTGCAATTTCCCACACATCACTGTCAAAATGTGAACTCTATACCCCAGTAACAAACAACGTTTCAGCAGATTCATCCCCGAAATATTACATTTAATGTATTTGAATGTTATTTATAGCAGATGCGCCATACATAATGATACAATTTATTGGCAACTAAAAGTTGAATCACATTAAAACGTAGCATGCAGAAGTAAAAAATATTTAGCAGAAAAATTATTAACGTATTTTTAAAAGTGTAATAAATTTTACATATAACGTGTTTTCAATATAAATAGTTTAAAAATAAATAGTTAATGTCATGCAGTCATTGCCAATGGACCAGGCCGTGTGGGATCAGTGTACGTTGGTATCATTTAGGTTTTGCTCTGGGCGCTAGGGATTTTGTTTTCTTTCTCAAATTTTGAATGATCCGTCCACATTATTTCAAATAACTGCATAATTTCAATAATTTTCAGAAATAACATTAATTATATCAGCATGCCAATATAAATAGAGATCTCTGTTGCCAATATATATTGGCTAATATTATGGCTTAGCATGATCAATATCCAAACTTGATTCCTATAATAATACCAAGACTATCCTTCTCTAAAATGTAGCATATATGTGTAGGCTCTGGATTCTGCCACTACATGATCCAGAGATCCAGAGTGAGCCAGAGAAACCTAAAAAATAGTCTGTCCAACGGTAGAGGATGGTCTAAAATGAAAATTAGTTTTTCATTGATTACATTGTCAATTCCTAGTCGATTTTGAAATTTTGTCAACACTATTTTCTAGTCATTTGCCATATATGCTGTAAATATTGTATAGTTCAAAAGTGAGGACATTTGATGTGTAGAACATTTTTTAGGTATGACACCACTTTATAAACCCATTAACTTCATTCCGGTCAATTCTAAGAATTGTGTTGTACATGTATGTCAAATGGTTTCACTTTTGAAATACTCACTGGAAATTCGGGAAATGTTGTTGAGTATTTCAAAAGTGATCTTGACCACTGAAGAAGTAATCACAGGCACTTTAAAAGTTATCTTAACCACTACAAGGCTGCGCAGGTCACATCTTCAGTGGACAAGATCATTTTCTTTGTGGTCAAGTTCACCCTCGTGGTGGCTGAGAAGACATTTAAAGTGATTGTGTTGTCTTCTTTTGTGTTCAAGATCACTTTTGAGGTGACCGAGATCACTTTTTAGGGGCTGACATAAGATTGTTAGTGGCCAAGATCACTTTTGTAGCGCAGGAGATAACTTTTGGCTGTGATAACTTCTTCAGTGACCAAAATCACTTTGTAGTGGCTTACACAACTTTTGCAGTGGCTGACACCGATTTGTTAGTGTTTGTAAAGTGGCTGTGATAACTTCTTCAGTGACCAAAATCACTTTGTAGTGGCTTAGACAACTTTTGCAGTGGCTGACACCAATTTGTTAGTGGCTAAGATCACCTTTGTAATCGCTCAGACAACTTTTAAAGTAGCTGTGATCACTTCTTTATTGGTCAAGATCACTTTTGTAGTGGTCTAGATATTTTTTAAAGTGGCTGTGGTCACTTCTTTGATGTTCAAGATCACTTTGTATTGGCTTAAATAAATTTTTCAGTGGCTGACACTAGTTTGTTAGTGGCCAATATCACCCTTGTAGTGGCTGATATTACTTTTGAAGTGGCTGTGATCACTTCTTTGGTGGCTAAGATCACTTTTGTAGTGGTGTAGATACTTTTTTAAGAAGCTGTGATCACTTTTTCAGTGGCCAAGATCACTTTGTAGTGGATTAGATTTTCAGCGGCTGACACCAGTTTGTTAGTGGGCAAGATCATATTTGCAGTGGCTCTGATAACTTTTAGGCTGGCTGTGATCACATTCGTTAGTGTATTTTTGTAGTGATATGGATAATATTTAAAGTGGTTGTGATCATTTCTTCACTGGTCAAGAACAGTTTTTAATAATGCTCCAGAAAATAGAAACTTAAAAACAAACATTTATACCATATAAAGTTAATATGAACGAGATGAAGTCCTGCTGCTATTCACTAAAAAACGCTGTAAATTGTTCAAATGGAGGGATAAAATACAAACTTAGCACTTTGTTGCACATTTCATATTTAACAGAAATAAAATATTATGTATCCACGTTGAAGCCCTAGATATTTACTTTCAACTGCTATCAAAAATGTTGATACATTTTTTAACTTGTGTATTCATTGGGAAAAATGTGAAACACGGTCAATTTTCACGAGCTGGCAGAAAAGTGTGCAAATTTTAAGTCCAACCAAAAGTGTGTAATATGTTCAAATAGCTCATTATTTTTTTTCAAAATGGGTTACTTTAAGTCAACAGTAGTTCTAGAACATGTTTGAATCAAAACCAAACATTTATTACATACAAAATCAGCTGAGAGAAAAGTATTTGGAATTTTTACTGAAAAAGTATGAAAAATGAATGCAATTAATACCAACATAAAGCTCTCTTGTGCATTTTGCAATTATCGGACATAAAATATATTAGGTTACATCCATGTGAAAGTAGATTTTTATTGATTTTAAATATATTTATATAGCTCAAAATTTGACTACTCAGTGGACAATAATGTGAGATATGGTCCATTTTCCCGAGCCTGAAGAAAAGTGAACACAGTTTACGTCTAATCAAAAAAACATGTATTATGATTACACAACTCATTATTTTTATTCAAAATGGATTTATTTGCAGTAAACAATAGTTCTAGAACATGTTTGAATCAAAAATAAACATTTATACCATACAAACATCAGCTGAGAAATAAGTATTTTGACTATTTACTGAGAAAGTATGAAAAATAGGCAAAATTAAGGGTTAAAATACCAACTTAAAGCTCTCTTATGCATTTGTCATTGATCAAACACAACATAGTTTACATCTATGTGAAGGCCGATGCCAGTAGTGTTCCATTGTTATCAAATATATTGATATAGCTCAAAATTTGACTACTCATTGGGCACACATGCTATATATGGTCAATTTTCCGGAGCCTGAAGAAAAGCGCGTCAATTTTTAGGTCTAACCAAAAACGGCTGTAATATGTTCACATAACTCCTTATCTTTTATTCCAAATGTGTTTATTTTAAGTCAGCAATAGTTCTAGAACATGTTTAAATTAAACAGGTTGATTCTGGCCTCTGAGTAGTCCAGCTATGTGAAAATAATAGTGGCTTCAATTCCCCTTCCGGGTGACACCTTAAACCAGCCACGTCTGGTCTAGTATGAAATCTAATTATTTTCAAGCATTTTTTTTACAAAATTGTCTTTTTTGTTCAATAATTGTGAACAAATCCAATTATTTAAATACAAAAACAACAGAAGTAGCTAAATTGGCCATAACCATAACACATAGTGATATATCACGTGGTAATCCTTAGGTATCCTTAGTAAGGTAAACCACTAATCTGAATGGCGGCCATCTTGGATTGTGCTAATACACCGGCCCTGAGCGATTCCCGTCTTGGCATTCATCTCAAATCGTATTGAGATATAATTGAGTGTAATATGTTCTACATCTGTGCCAAATTTTGTAGCTTTGGAAGAATTTGCCCCAAAATATCCCCAACAGCCCCGACTATAATAAATATATTTATTATATGATGCCTTTATAAAAACACTCAATAAAAATAATATGTAATGAAATAAATCCCTGCTAGTATTTTTCTGCTATAAAGCGATAATTATTTAATTTGTCTTTGGCAAAGATGTCTAAACAATAAACAACATTAGTATCACAATAAACAAATTACAGGCACATGCATCTTTTCATGATAATGATTGATCAGCTAACACGAGACGTTAAACCGATGTTAATTTAATGTTTGGGTCAGCTTCGCAGATCGTGAGCCAATATTAAACTACATACCCATTTTTTTGGTGGGATTGTTGTTCTGCCTATTGGATTCACTTGATGTTTTCTTCATTAAGACGGCGCTCATTTTGTGTTTTGATCTTGAAAAGTAATAACGTAAATGGTTAATAAAAATGCCTCGTTTGAAAACTTCAATGGGAACGTGCTGTTTTCATAGTCACTATACTCCCTACCTTTTTGTGTTTTTTTCAAGGCGGTGTTATCTCGTCGAAAAACGAATGATCCACCATGCATTTTTTATTAAATGTCTAATCATGAAAGTGGTGATTATTAATTTTTTCATTAATGCTGTTCAGCATCACAACTGTCAGTTTATGCACATAAGATAAACTTGCATAATTAAAGCAAAACAATCAGGCAAAAATCATTAAAAATCATCTTTTTTTTTTAACATGCATGTCTGAAATTAATTCTCGTCCTTAGGCCCTTTTTCTCTATTAACTGGTAAATGTGCAACATAAAATTTAAAAAACTTAGGCAATTATAGTCTATTGACATGTTGTAGTTTTTCCAGCATTTGGCAGACATCATTACGCTACTCTGTCTTACCGACAGTCATCTTCAGAATGGCCATGCGTAGGTCACGTGTATAGGCATTTAGTATACACAGTAGGCCCACAGGTTGATTGCGAGACACTCACCCAACGCTGTTTCAATGTTAGGCCAACGTCAGCGACGCTGGCCCAACATTGAAACAACATTGGAGAGATGTACAATGTTTGAGGGGAAGTCCTCCTGACCAGCAAACACAAAACATTTGTATACCATTTATACAACGGGAAGGTTAATACTTTACCTCAAGTTACCTTTTTTAAAATTTCAACCACTTGAAGTTGTGTCTCGCTACCGCGACCCACAACTTCAAGTGGGTGAAAATAACACATAATTGTTTAATATGAGAACAAACATTTGCAAATCTTGAAGTGTATGTATACAGTCATTGATTCTCAATAACTATGCTTTAAAGCGACACAATCGGGCTAAAATCATAAAAAAATCGGTGATTTTATTTTGGCTTCTCAATATGACCATATGTTGTACACATTTCCTTAGAACTGCAAGTGTTTTAATTTTTGAGCTGCGCTTTTACCACTTGATTAAGATATAGAACTTAACGTATTTCTTATTTTTGACATGCATGTCCAAGATAGGAAATCAGAAATTTCGTCTCTATATATCTCACTCAAGTAGTAAATGCACAACACAAGAAATTTAAAAAAATTGCAGTTCTAGTCTATGATTTTAGCCTGATTGAGTCGCTTTAACTTGTCAAGGGACCGCCGTGGAAAATCTGTCAAGGGACCGCCGTGGAAATAAGTATTCTCACCAGAAAACTTTTCGGTGTTTTATTCCCTGGTGACCATGATTGGCGACCCATGATTTTTATTTAAGTGCACTATTGATTATGTTTTTGTCCTATGTCAATGGTTACTGCATAAATCTAATCTAATCTAATCTAATCTAATCTAATCTAATCTAATCTAATCTAATCTAATCTAATCTAATCTAATCTAATCTAATCTAATCTAATCTAATAAAACATTAAAAACGACCATAGACGTGCTCAGCAGTGAAAGGGTTAACGATGAATAGGCCCAGCAAACACGAGACGTTGAACCAATGTTGGGTAGATGTTGGCCGATCGTCTACGACGCTGGCCCAACATCTACCCAACAGTGGTTCCATCTTGTGTTTACTGTGGTCAGTTTAATGACATGGTATGTTTTCTTCTGGGTGTCATGGCCTTGCTTACATTGGTGACATCGCAATATCTCAATATCCATCCCAATAAACGAGTGTCAATAAACATTAACAACATAAAATAGATCTGTTTTGTTCTCTTTCTCTTAGGCTACCAGTGACGGATCCAGAATTTTGAAAAGGGAGGTGTCCGATTAAAAATTGTTTGGCTACCGAACGGACGGGAAAATAAATATGTAGATTTATGTCAATAAAATATTTTTTTTCTAGTTTTGGAGGTTTACCAGGGTAGTGCCTCAAGTTGAGGAGGTACTCTAATAAATTATGGTAGTCAAATACTGACAAGACCTATTTTGCTATTTTAGTCGATGCTCAGATAATTTCGTTTTGGTAAAGGGTCTCCCCTTTTGATCCATCACTGCTCACATTAAAGGTGATCTATCACCCCTTATATGGTATGAATAATTTTGTCCTTATCTGGGGTGATTATCTATCATGTGACCCTCTCAGAGGGTCACATGATAGCCAATCACCCCATATATGAGGTGATTGGCTATCATGTGACCATGTCAGAGGGTCACATGATAGCCAATCACCCCATATAAGGAAACACTTGTGCCCCATCTTCTGGCAACTTTGATTTATCTGTCACAAAATTATTCATACTATATAAGGGGTGATAGATCAATTTTATTGTTGCCATATCAGCACAATAGACTTGTTGTATGATCTTTACAGTTGATAGATCAATTTTATTGTTGCCATATCAGCACAATAGACTTGTTGTATGATCTTTACAGTTTTTCCTAAGCCATGTAGACAACGTGCACTATTGTGAGGGTAAATGAAACAATGGCCGCCAAAGCGCCCACCACAATGATAGCCGCGTCCTTCACCTTCATCGTCAAGGACAGGCTGCGACCAAGTAGTTTAAGGTGAAGGACACTGGGGATGACGAAGGACAGCGTGCAGCTTCCTAATGATCCTGAAACAAAACATACAGGTGTCAGGATCAAAGAGGGGGGGACTTTTTAATTTTTAGATATCTTGGACGTTTTTATGTATTATTTACCAAATATTCTATGATAAAGAATATCAGATATGTTTTATATTTAGTGAATATCTTTACCTGTGAGTGCATTGATGTAAGCAAACAGGTTGCGGAAAACAAGGGCTATGGCGATCACTGTGACGGCCAGCAGTGTCCGCACCAAGTTACGCTTCCAAGTCGGCACCTGAAACAGATAAATACTATATAGGTACAGCACAGAGGTATGCATGCCAGTTGATTTTGAATGGACGATATATTGATGGTGAAGTTAATGAACCTACTATTCATCACCAGGTGTTAAACCTTGTGCAGTACTGGCTGTATAAATAAAAAAAAGATGAAATGTTGACCCGAGGTTGACTTCCTAAGCCACAGTGTTTACCCCGAGAATGACTCCGAGAATGACCTACTTGCATTATTGTAATTATTACTTATAGAATGAATAAATTACTAGAGTAACCAATCAGAAAAGGAGAAATGTTGACCCTGCGGATGACCTATCACTTCACAGGACTTGCTTTTTCTAGTCATAAATTATAGAACAAAAATTAACTTCCATTATGTATCCCATTTTAAAAAGCGGAAGTCACACTGCGTCATCTCCTGGGTGACGCACTTTATAACATTGATCCCAAACTAAAGAACAGACATATTAAACAGATTATAAACCTAATACTTGTCATAGGCGTCCTCAACCATATCACAAACCTGCCATTCGAATAATTTGAAAGGATTATAGTTGAAAATGATTATTGAGCACATACTGTAGACCCCAAAGAAGTGTACAGTGACTGATCTCATCCCTATTTCCCCCTTCCCCCCCCCCTTCCTCTCCTCCATCCCCCCTTTTCCCTCTTCCCTCTCCACCATCCCGTTTTGCCTAGTCACACTTCCAGGTGCAGTAAAATATACAAGCACTTTGTGACCCTCATTCTCAGAGATATTTATGCCACCCCCTTTTCCTGTCTAGTCCAACATCTCCATTCACTTTTCCTCCTTATTACTCAGACATACAGCACATTCACATCATAAACATCCCCTTTCTCCCCTTACATTATCCTCTTCACCTTCTCTCTCTCCCCATCAGCCCCATTGACTTTCTCCTCACCCTTCCCTTCTACACATCCTGTCATTGGTTGGTGCAGTCCCTAGTGAAAACTACACCTGCCAATGACATAATGCTTCTACGCTACGACAATTAGACTTAGCAATGCAGGCCCCTTTCCTCTCACCCTCTTCCTTCCCCACTATCTTTCCCCTTCTTTGTTCTGATCTTGTTGTTTACATCATCAGGATCATAGCACTCGATCACTCCCTCCTCCAAATTTATCTATGTCCTTCTCCCCTCTTCCTCCATTCTTATTACTCATCTCACATCTTTTTCTTCTGTCTTTCCCATCTCTCTTCCTTCCCTCTTTGTTACTTACAGAATCTGTTATGGTGACAGCCACCGGCCGACTGTGTACGTCATAGCTCCTTCAACCATCCCACAACACACTCCACTCATCCCATCCCCTTCCTCTCAACCTCTTTATTACTTACAGACTCTGGTACAGTGACAGCTAATGACCGTTTGTGTGCGTCATAGCCCTCATCTTCATCCCCCTTCATCTCGCTCCCCTATTTTCACCAACGCCATCATCACCCTCTCCTACTTCTTATTACTTACAGACTGTGGTACGGTGACAGCTATCGGCTGGTTGTGTACGTTATAGCCGTCATCCTCGTCGGTCGTGTTACTTCTGTCGCTGCTGGAGTCTTCGTCTTCTGTTGAGTAGCTGTGCTTGTTGCTCACCAGGATAGCTTCATCTTCTGATTCAGGTTGAGGAGCAAATACACCACCTACATCAACAAATGAGTGAGTGAGTGAGTGAGTGAGTGAGTGAGTGAGTGAGTGAGCGAGCGAGCGAGCGAGCGAGCGAGCGAGCGAGCGAGCGAGCGAGCGAGGTGAGTGAGTGAGTGAGTGAGTGAGTGAGTGAGTGAGTGAGTGAGTGAGTGAGTGAGTGAGTGAGTGAGTGAGTGAATGAGTGAGTGAGTGAGATATGTAATACTGCTTTTATAACAATAGTAAACATAGTTTCTGACTTCAAGCTTCCTCGTTAAGGGATTGCGCCAAAGTGCAAAAAGTGAAGCCTCACATAATTAGGAAGAGTTTAAAGGAGTTTTTTTAGAACGATTGATCGAGAGAGAATGAGTGAATATTGCTATTTTTAACTTTCTGCACATTGTTGCAATATTGCTACAAGAGGATGCCCTGATCTTATGGTATTACTTCACGGGTTTCTCACGTACAGTATCATAGACAGCATATAGCCAGTGTCATGCATCTAAAAACATCTGGCCGAGGATTCGAACCAGATACATCCAGATTACAAGCCACAAGAAATCGAAAAACCACCACAGATAGCCGGTGAGATAGAAGTCACATTATGGATGAATAGGTGCTAAATCCATGTTGACCAAGACATTCACCAAGAATAGATTCAAAGTCTCTTGTCTGCTGGGAAAAAGCTACAATATGGTCCAAAATAGGGACCAATAGGGGGGAGTATGGATTGATAAGTGTAGCCTAGGTTTAGTGCTAACACAAGGGCTAGAAATTAGCTACAATAGGTGTAGATGTGTTCCTGTACAATTACTTTACCTTTAGCAAACAATGCAGTCTCCAGAATCTGGACCACGGGGAAGATCTGCAGGGGATACGTACAACACACGCCGACCAACAGCAACAGGTTGATTAGGAAAGACACCACAGAACCAAGGTCTATGTTATCACTGAAAGAAATAAAAACATATCAAATACTAAAAATAAATCAAGTAATAGAATATGTAGTTTAATCAATCTGCAACCTGATATGAAAGTTACAAAAGTTAAAAGTGAGAACCCAGGTCTATGTTCTCACTGGAAAATAAAACAATAATAACCAGTGATGTTTTTTTTTGTAAATGGAAAACGAATGCATATCTCCCATCCACTGTCTTAGCTAGGATTAGACAACTGCCCGTGTTTTTTCCTCAATCTTTGTAAAACTGCCCGTGCATTTCCTCCTTTATAGTGTAATTTGGACAATTTTTGCCCGTCATTTTGATTTATACTCGTCGAAGAAACGGTTGCACGGGTCGCTGGCTAACACAGTGAGTACTCCCATCCCTTGTTTGATTGAGGCAACATTATGCTATAATGTAGATTTGTGGGTATAATATATACACATTGTATCGTTAGGAAAGTAAAGGTTTTCATGCAAGAGCTTGATTACGTTGATGTAGTTAGTGACTTGTGCCTAGATCAGCCCATCTCACTGTACTAGTGTTAACAAATAAGGTCATGTTTACGATTACAGCCCAAAAACAAACTGAACAGCTCTATGGCAGTGAAGAGTATGAGAGTGAGTGCCAGATGAGCTGATGTCACATCACATCTCCCAGTGAAAACCAACAATACGAGAGTGAGAAACATCCTGTTTTAGATCGTGAAATATACGAGCTGAAAGACGGATCTGGAGAACAAATTAGTATGGACCTTCCGACAAACCTGCAAATATGCTGTTTTTGTCCTGTCATAATTTGTATTTCTCAAGCACTCATTAATTTTTTATCACCATTTGTTGAAAAAAACATAAATTACGAGCGGATATCCACATATACCGTATCCCCGCGCATAAACGTGCATGCACTTATATTTAAAGATGCACTTAGTTTTCGAAAACACGTGCATGCACTTATATTCAAACATAAACAATATTTTGAGAAGCATACATGCAGTTATATTCGAACTTGAAATGACCTTGATAATAAACAAATGATAAATATTTTGACAGAGAAATAAAAATGTGTAAACTTATTTGTTGTTTTTTTAACGACATTTATAGTACGTATAGCCTTATAAATACACCATCTTAGCATCGAGATGTGCATTATAAAACTTTATTTCAAGAAAACAACAAAATATTTGCATTTAATATATAAATATAAGTTTAGTTGGCAGGCGCAAAAATGTCTTCATTGTTTTAACAGCCAGCCATCATTTCATAGTGCATGTTTGCATTGTCATTGTTATCGTCAACAGTGGCATCCACACCTTTGTCTAGGAGCGCTCAAGACATGATCATTGTTGTAAAGACATAACGTTCTCATTGAATGAGATGAAAGACTTGTCCAACCACGGAGTCTCTCCCCACTGCCATGACACCTCCCCACTCTCCCACCCTTTGTGAACTGCTGTCGCCCACTTGTGCATTATTTTTTCTTCGCGGATTTAGTATTCCACAAGAATCTGTTTAGATGAGTGCAAAGTGTATTTTAATAATTCTGGCGTCTTAACAATAATCGGCTAAATGGGGGAGGGTGTTACGGGGTGATTTTTAAAATGTGATTTAATAGATTAATTTCTGCTTGTCGTTTAAGGTGTCAGATTTGGTGACACAATTCCTATTTAGAAGGGTGCACTTACTTTTGGAAAACAAGTGTATGCACTTATATCATGTATATTTGAGCATAAAACAATTTTAAAACATCACTAAAATAAGCGATTTCCACTTATAAGTGCATGAACGTTTATGCGCGGGGATACGGTATTTCATATTGAAAACCACAAGTGTTAGATTTTAAGTTGATGCTCATCAAAAGCAAAAACAAGTAATTGTCCCAAAGGAACAACGTGTGATACTGCTTACATCCCATCTGTCCCCTCTCAGGCACGATACTCCCTGCAGTCACAATGGTTAACCCCCTGAATATCAAACACGTCTATTTTTATTTTATTTTTTTCATCACGACTATAAATCACACCATATACAGCTGACATGAGTTTCGATCAGCAAGATTAAAAAGATACTTGTCTTACGATTTGGCAAATCTTAATACCATCTCAAAGCATTTTGTGACCAGAGTAGTATCTCCCTCTCAGCATGAGAGGGCTCTGGGTTATCCAGTAGATCTAGGTCAACTAGCCGGCCAGAATCCCACCGGCCGATGAGCGGCGTACTATTAAAAACAGGGTGTACGTGCGCACGTGCACAAAAAAAATCAGTACAGATAACCCGGCGCCTCGCCCGACGGGCTCGTGGGTGTGGCGCTGGTAACCATGGTAACAGCATGTCACAAAAGGAGCATTCTATATTACCGGAGCAGCTCCATGCCTAACGCAGATATGTAAAATTTCTTAACAACGTTGTTGAAATGAGTTACCGGATTATTGTAATGTACACTACACCTGATAGAATATCAGATCATAGATGTGCAAATTCAATAAGCATCATTGTTGTAATGAGCTGCCAGTGATGAGTGCTTATTTTACCTGATACTCTGTCCTGTATCATCGCCGAACCTGAGGTAGCCTAGTACCGCGAGAAGTGTCATCAGCGTAGTGTAGATGCCGACACAGAAGTGGAGGTATGTGGAGAAATACTGACGGGTGCCGTCCATACTGCATTCAACTGACAGAATCTGTTATCAAAAACATCAATTATGGGGTGTGCCCTTCCTTTTTTATACGTCGTTGGTGAACTCACATGAAATATACATGATATCTATACATGATATCGTCACAAAATGATGTCAAAAGTCGAAACCCGCACTGAAAGAATTAAATATTTACAATGGTCACAGACTTGTAAAATAGGTATTCACACGAAGCAGTTAAGAGCTGACTAAGCCAATTTTCAAATTGAATAAGAATTTTAGTCACCATGGTAAATATATCAAACTACTTCAGTACTGTATCATGTCTATTTAAGAGCTGAATGTTTATATATTTTCTCACCGTTCCTACAGCCTCGAAGCTCGCTGTGATCTGACCCAGGAACACAAACATGGTGACCCAGTTGGCCCAGGTGAAAGTGTCTGACACTGTGAAATCTGAAACAAAAACACAGAAGGTCAAACAGATTCAACAGAGGGCAGCAGAACAAACTAAACAAAAACAAAAAAGGTCAAACAGATTCAACAGAGGGCAACAGAACAAACTAAGCAAACGCAAATAATGTTTTCTGGCAGGGAATATTGTTCAGCAGTTGGCAGTGGGGCATGTGGCGAGGTTCTAATTTCTAGACTAAAAAATGTTTGGCTTGTAAATTATTTTGCATGAGATTTGTCAAAGGGAAGATGCAGAGTGGAATAATTGGCTATTCATTATGTGATACATACCTGATATGAGGTAGCCCACGATGCTGATATATCCTATAATGGTACATAGATTAGCCGTCACACTGATCGCACTGAGAGATCTGATAGTTCTGAAAAAAATGTATATTCTCAGTGAAATGTAAACAGAACAACATAACCAGTAATATTAGCACATGTGGTAGTAGAACCATGTATATATTAGGTTTATGTCCAGCATGTTCAAACCAACCAAACTTCATTGAATGCATAGATGTGAAAACCTTATTAGCCTCATTGCCAATCCCAAGCTTGCCAATCCCAGGTGTCACATGGCAAACTGGCTCACAGTGATCTCACTCAGCTCAATCACTGTGATGGTTACGACCATGTATGGATAATTGTAACATTCTAACCACAGGTGTCACATAGTACTTTGGGGGACAGTGCTCTCATTCAGCTCAATCACTGTGGTGGTTACGACCATGTATGGATAATTGTAACATTCTAATCACAGGTGTCACACAGTACATTGGGTTACAGAGCTCTCATTCAGCTCAATCACTGTGATGGTTAGGACCATCTTTGGATAATGGCAACGAGGTGTCAATTGGTACATTCGGCTACAGATAAATCACTGTTGTGGCTTGGGACATTTCCAGATAATTGTAGCGGGCTAACCCCAGGTGTCGCGTAACAGTGTGAGCCACTCAGCATTCAGCTTTTGTTTGAACTGAAAACTGAACATGTCCGCCAATGATTTGCTGGGAGAGGATTTCTCACTGAGCAGGTGTTTGACCATTGCCAATTATTCAAGTGAAGGCTGAAGGAGTTACAGATAAGAAGGGTATTCCCCCTGTCCCAGGGGAATACCCATCCTATCTGTACAGAGGGGATTTCCCACTGACCTAGTAAGTAAGTAAAATATTTGTTTTACTTCACTTTTCGGCCAGTATGGCCATTTAAGTGAAAATTCCAGGTATTACAATATCCCATATTGTAAAGTTAAAGTAGTAAAGGAAAGACAAAGCTAATAAAAGCATGTTCGTACTAAAATATTTAGTTTAAAGTGTTTGATATGATAAGATGACGATGCTCCTGGCACCTATATGTAACGAGTCTGATGACATGTTGTAGCGCTTGCACTACAACACAGTTTAGTGGGTATAAAAATATCAGTATAAATAATGTAAAATATGAAGTGATTATAAAATGAACGACTTTTCAAGTCACTATATCTCCATGAAATTGGAGTGATTGTGTAAAAACTACAAGTCTAAGTCAAAACAGTGTCATTGTCAAAACAAATATATAATATATACTATAATACTATATACTATAATAAAAAAAAGTAGACCCATTTAGACATAAATATGAATGACATAAACAATGAACAGAGAAACCATTAAGTAAGTAAGTAAATGTCTTCTTTACTTCACTTTTCAGCCAGTATGGCCAGAGAAATCATGAAACCACAAAAAATTCTCAAAAATTAAAGACTTACAGTGCCCCCACAGTTGGTAATAAGGTCTGTGATATTGGAGGACATCACAGAGCGATCACGAACCGTGAGGACACCGTAAGTCACCACAGGCTTATTGTACGGCAATGGCTTCTCTATGACATGCTGCATTATCCGCCAGGATGCCACAGAGAAACCATTAAAACAATGGAGTGAAAAAATAATTATATGGCAATGGTTTCTTTCGGACATCCCGTCCAACACCAGGATGCCAAAGAGAAACCACCGCAAACACACAAAAAAACAAATCGTAGAGGAATTATGAGTAGATCTACAATGAGTACAATGAAAAAATATATAAAATATATAAATATGAATATATAAAGAATATATAAAGAATTTGAACCGAAAACTATTCGAAAATAAACATAACAGCCTCAGTGAAAAACCCTTAACCACCAGAAAGCAAGCACAAAAAAACTTCACGTCAAAAAAATAGAAAAACCTGGTTCGGTGAAAGGTTTGGGTGTGCTTGGCCTTCTAAGAAGTTGCCCAGGGGGGACCACGCGGAGGTGACACCCTTCCCCCCCCCCCTCCCACTGACCTGGTGTGGGAATGTTGCCAATTATTCAAGTGAAGGCTGAAAGAATATACAGATAGGAAGGGTATCCCTCCTGCCCCAGGCCAGGGGGAATACCCATCCTATCTGTACAGAAGGGATTTCCCACTGACCTGGTGTGGGACTGTTGCCTCTGACAGCATCCAAAAAATACATGAGAAGAGAGCATTTACTGCTGAGTGCCTGTGACCTACGTATATATACATTACAAAAGCAAACAGCTGTAACTGTTCACTTAACCCCTATTCTGCCGATTTTTTTTACTATTTTTTCTTTTATTTGAAGCTTGAATTGCTTACGTAATTTCCAGTTTCAAATGATAAAAACTATTTATATTTATGAAAACATTTTTTGGATTAACTAAGCATC
The DNA here is from genome assembly GCA_964017125.1 of Flabesymbios commensalis. Lineage (NCBI taxonomy): Eukaryota > Metazoa > Annelida > Polychaeta > Terebellida > Flabelligeridae > Flabesymbios > Flabesymbios commensalis. The sequence goes on from OZ024904.1 coordinate 5,759,760, forward strand.
TACGAAAAACTTTTATTAAAATTTTGTGATATTTCTATTGATCTAAAACGTGACTCAAACCGTACATATATGCGGCCCCAGCAGCATAAGGGATAAGTAAGCAGTTAGTACTGTTTGCTTTTGCAGACCTCAGTGTTTTTTTCAAAGGGGGAAAAATGACTTACCTGAAATAAGTAAAGGGAATGAGGATGGGTAGGCACGCCAGTATGAGCAAAACAAGGTGGGTGTTTGTATCCAGCTCTGTGTAAATGTCTGTTGTCACTGTCAGTGTCTGTGTCGATGTCATCAACTCTGTCAATGCCATCGCCTGTATCGATGTGTTCTGATGCGTCATTGACACTAAACTGTCATTCCGTGGTTCTGACATTGTTTTGTTTACAATGTCTGTGATGACGTCACTACTAGTTGTGACGTAATCATGTAGCGTGCTATATGTCCAGTCTTCAATGACCTCACTTTTTGAGAAGCTGCTGATCATATTGTGCAGGGTATTTCCGATGAATACGGCATACCCTATACAGAATCCCATCTGGGTGTACACGAGAAACACATTAATCAGTCGCGACCCCCACGGGCCGTACGCTAGATGTGCCACATCACTGTACGTCATCTCCAGCTCCAGCCGACGCTTGTACAGCGCAGACACCTCATTCTCCCGCCGCCCGGCCTCCTCGATGCACAGAGCCTCCACCAGGTGTCGCTTGCATTCTATCAGCAAGTTACAGCAGTGATCCGTCAAAAATGCCACCACTGCTGTTATCACCAGCCCCGCCTAGTAAACAAAAATTAAGTATATATTTATTACTATTATACTGCATTTCAATCCAACATAAATTTAATCGTTTTGATTATCGAGAGGTGCAGTACAAAAAGAGCGGTTCATTTAAAAATGTATAAAAATAAAACAGTAAAATGGACAATTTAAACAGCTACTCATCCATGAAGATGGATAGCCAGTAAGTTCTACTCTCTCTACTCTGGTTCCCTGAACCACACTACGCGGCTGGGCCGAGCTTCATGTAGGCTCTGGTAGGCCCCATTGGCCAATGTTTGTGACTAGTTGCTATTTTTAGATGAAAATAAGGTAGTCCCGAATTCAGACATTTCTGAGAGGTCACTTCCCCGGATGTAGTGTTGTTTACAGCATTTTATTTCCCCTCTGACACACTTCCTATGACTTGACCTAGAAAATTATTCGCCGGCCTGAGTAACACAGGCATGAAAGTCACGTGACTAAGTAGCTTGGCCTCTTCCCGGCCACAAATGAAATTGACCAGGCTCGCTGGGCAATACTCTCTCTAGCAGTGACATCCTCCTGCATGCACCCACTGCTGTTTTTGGCCACTCCAACGGATAAGGGCCCATCCAGAGGATATGCGAGACTACCCAGTAAACAGTAAACAAAAAACATTTGTATAGCATTTGTGCAATGTTGGACCACCGTCGAAGACGTTGGACCGACGTTGTGCAAATGTTATACAAATGTTGTGTTTGCTGGGTAGTGAGAATCATGTAATCCCCTTCCACCAAACCATGATATATCACATTCCCTGTTATGTTGTGTTTACTGGGTAGTGAGTATCATGTAATCCCCTTTCACCAAACCATGATATATTACATTCCCTGTTATGTATCTAAATGCTGACTGTTCCCTGTGATTACTCATGCCAAATATCAACCTAAAGTGACAGTGGAAACACACAGATTGCTGACACTCCTGATAAAGTATTGATATATAACAAATAGCCCTATATTATCCAAATCGTTGCCCTATAGATCTTACATGATTGGTCGAGATGATTGTTCATCTCCACCAATCACATGTTTGTGATCAGATACACATTACGAATCAGAGGTTATGTAGGTCAAACTATGATATATATACTGGGTTTTCTGGTCTGGTGAACAAAAACAGGGAGTTCCAACCCTCCTATCACACATCTGTTTACAGTAGTTATTATTCATCTACAACTGGGGATTGTGCCAGCAGGTTCATAACAAATAAGAATTTTTTTGTAAATGTACATGTGTGATATTACAAAAACAATATGTGCATGTCCTAATTTTGATATTTTGATGAATAAATACCAATTTTTAATTAATTACGTTTATTGAAAATATGCCATAAACAGATAAATTCGACAGGAGTGCTTAAAGATTTAACCCTTATAGCATGGGGATCGACTTTAGTCGTCAGAATCTGACGTCTACAGCTTACAGCGCGGGGATCGACTTTAGTCGTCAGAATCTGACGTCTACAGCTTACAGCGCGGGGATCGACTTTAGTCGTCAGAATCTGACGTCTACAGCTTACAGCGCGGGGATCGACTTTAGATGGCAGAATCTGACGTCTACAGCTTACAGCGCGGGGATCGACTTTAGATGGCAAAATCTGACGTCTACAGCTTACAGCGCGGGGATCGACTTTAGTCGTCAGAATCTGACGTCTACAGCTTACAGCGCGGGGATCGACTTTAGTCGTCAGCGCAGCTCACAAAGAAGAGCTACTTGGGATATAACTAGGTATAAACATGATAGACATGGACTAATGCTTTAACATCCACACTGGTACTATTATTCAGAATGGTGGTGGTTTGTGAAGACTTACTCCAAATCCAGACAGATACAAATGATGACTTATCCCTAATCCACTCAGATGGTGACTTACCCCTAATCCACTCAGATGGCGACTTACCCCTAATCCACTCAGATACAGATGGTGACTTACCCCTAATCCACTCAGATGGTGACTTACCCTAATCCACTCAGATGATGACTTACCCCTAATCCACTCAGATGGTGACTTACCCCTAATCCACTCAGATACAGATGGTGACTTACCCCTAAAACACTCAGATACAGATGGCGACTTACCCCTAATCCACTCAGATGGTGACTTACCTTTAATCCACTCAGATGGTGACTTACCCCTAATCCACTCAGATGGTGACTTACCCCTAAAACACTCAGATATAGATGGTGACTTACCCCTAATCCACTCAGATGGTGACTTACCCCTAATCCACTCAGATGGTGACTTACCCCTAATCCACTCAGATACAGACCATACGCCAATGTCAGGAAGTTGGTCCCCACAAAAGCCTTTACGATGTTAAACAGGTCCCCGCAGTAGTGGTACCAACGGACCTTCATTGTCCTGTAACATAATAAGTGAGTGAGTGAGTGAGTGAGTGAGTGAGTGAGTGAGTGAGTGAGTGAGTGAGTGAGTGAGTGAGTGAGTGAGTGAGTGAGTGAGTGAGTGAGTGAGTGAACGAACCAAGGAACCAGTCAACAAACACACAAACAAACAAGCAAATCTAGCCAGCAAATGAACAAACGAATGAACAAACGAATGAACAAACGAATGAACAAACGAATGAACAAACGAACGAACGAAAGAACGAACGAACGAACGAACGAACGAGCGAGCGAACGAACGAACGAACGGACGGTCGGACGGACGGACGGACGGACGAACGAACGAACGAACGAACGAACGAACGAACGAACGAACGAACGAACGAACGAACGAACGAACGAACGAACGAACGAATGAACGAACGAACGAACGAACGAACGAACGAACTTATGAATGAATGAATGAATGAATAAATACATTTTATGAATTAAAGAATTAATGAATAATAAATAGGCTAATTCATTTAAAGGATCGTCATCGCTAAACATGGTAGTTTGCGTGCCTGGAGACATACTGAATATATACACTGAATGTATGCACTGAATGCTGGTCCTATTGTTGATTATTATTTTATTATTTATTGCTGCCCCTAGACATGTATGCCTGTCGTTATCCACAGCTTAGTAACCAGCATAAATAATAATAGCCGCAAATATAGTTTCTGCGAATTAATCATGGAAGTAATGTTAGGAAAAATAATTATGAAAATGCAAATATCAATAACACTGGAGGTCATCCTTGTAATTGAGAGAAATATCTCTAGTACTAAGTTTGAATGAAATCCACTCAAGACTCCAGGAGATATAGAAGCGTGTAAATGCATCTGGCAAACCGGTGGACATAACCATGATAACCGTGGTAGCGCCACCTGGAGCATATGCACTCTGCACTGACTAGGTCCATATGAGCATCACAGCAAACACACAACGTTTGTGTAACACTTATACAATGTTGGACCAACGTCGAAGACGTTGGGCCGACGTTGTATAAATGTTATACAAATGTTTTGTGTTTGCTGGGATTGTATATGAATATCAGTTGAATCCTGCAAATGGTTTGAGAGAAATATCGTTTGGCACACTGTCACTTGAAAAGGTGAAACGACGATGAAATCTAAAATATGCCAGGTAGTGTCACCTAAAGCACATCCTACGTACATCGTGGAGAACATGGTGTACATGTTCCATTGAAATCTAGTCAAATAGAGAAATAACAGTTTTCGCGAATTGTTGGAAGACGGACGACAGACGGACAAATTAATGATGAACAGAGCACCATGACATCTGGCCTTAGGCCTGATGAGCTAAACATCTAACCTTTTGTAAGAAGCAAGCTGTAATGTTGTCCGTGTCGTGTTGTCCCCGATTCAGCATGTCCCGTCTATCAGTGAATCTCCAGTTAAAGTCTCCCCTCATCTGCTCATAAACATACCATGTCATCAGCTAATCTGAAATCCGTCGACCCGCTTCATCATAATGACGTTCAGTAATCCGACGCTGTGTCAAGCACATTCACGAGGGAATGACCCAATGCGGGTATACCCTTTGGCAACTAATTTATAATTTTTGCCATTTTCACTCACTTGAAGTTGTGAAGATTACACATATTTGTGTAATTTGAGGCCAAACATTTGCAAATCGTGATGTTGAAATATTCATTTCCTTCCGAATAACAGTGATAAAATAGGTTAAAGGACATGTCCAGGTCTAAAATCATCAAAAAATCGGTGATTTTATTTTAGCTTAATAATATGACCATATGATGTAAACATGTCCATAGACTAGAACTGCAAAAGTTTTTTATTTCTTCCGTTGCGCATTCACCAGTTAGGCTAGATATAGAGACAAAATTCCTGATTTCTAATTATTGACAACCATGTAAAAAATAAGAAATACGGGAATTTCGTCGTCTCTATATCTAGCCCAACTGGTAAGTGCGCAGCACAAAAACTAAAAAACTTTTGCAGTTCTAGTCTATGGACATGTTTACATCATATGGTCATATTATTAAGCTAAAATAAAATCACCGATATTTTAATGCTTTTAGACCTGGGCATGTCCCTTTAACCTTTTCACTACCATACATGACGGAAATTTCCGTCGTCATTCGTCAATGAACGTAACCATAAAATGACACAAATTTTCGTCAAATATATACTATATTTATGTATTTTTCGTCATTTGAAGCTGGAAATTGCGTTAGCAATTCCAGCTTCAAATGACGAAAAATAGAACTCCTACACCAGTATATCTGGATCCTGGCATGCATCCCGGCCTGGAAGTCAAAGGGTTAATGAAACAGATTAAAAATTACAATAGCAAAGCTCAGCGCCTAAAAGATTAATGATGGCCAGCGTTAGGCCAGCATTAATAGGTTAATGAAACAGATTAAAAATGACTATATTAGAGCTTAAAGCTTAAAGGACTGATGATGGTCAGCATTAAACCAGCATTGTGCCAATGTCTCAGGTTTGAATTTAATTTTGACTGATTTAGGCCGACTTAATGATATAGATATAATGTAAATCTATTAAATTTGACTGCTTTAGGCCGACATAATGTTGTAAATAAAATGTAAAATCAATGTAAACAATTAATAAAGCGAGAAGACAAGCGGGGAAGACACGTTCCCCAATGTTGGACCACCGTCTGCGACAATGGACCAGCATTAAACCAGCATTGAGTCAATGTGTCGGGTTTAATGTCACTCTAACTACTTTAGGCCGACAGAAAAACTGTAAATATGATGTAAAAAACGATATAATACATTAGATAAAATAATGAGTAGTTTTATGCAGGCAGTAATCTCAGCCGCAATACTGTATATTATAACAACACTATTTTAACCCTTAAAGCGCTGAAATATATTTGTATAATCCATGGAAACCACAGGGTTTTTTCAATTTGAAATCATCATAAATGCCTTGGCTAGCTTTTTCTGCTTCTCAGATGGATCTATGGCCATTATAAGTATGTTTACTCTTTCAGTGCAGGGATCGACTTTAGACGTCAGATTCTGACGTTTAACCCTTTCAGTCCTGAATTTACCGTTGTCATCTTCATCCACTACAAGCCACGAATTGCTGCCGCAATTCTCGACTTGTATAGGGATGAAGATGATTTAAAGTGGGTGAAAAAATGAAAAAAATTGCCATGTATTGGTCAATCAGTTTCATGGAAATATTCATCCTAAAACATGTAAAAGCCCTAGTTATAGTAAAATTAAGTCTGTTTTCAGGGATGTCAAATAATGCTTTAATGCATCGTGAGGGCTTAAAGGGTTAGAGTCTTCTTATACGTTTGCAGCTGGAATTGCTAATGCAAATTCCAGCTTCAAACGATAAAACATATTTATATTTTAGAGAAATAGATATCTCCCGAATTTAATTTTTTATTAGAATGAGCATCTACCGCCAACTATTTTAGCAATTCCAGTGGTATATTATATTGGGTATGAAAATTGTTTGTATATATACGGTCTGAGCACTACAAGGGTTTTTCGCTGACAGGACCTTAAGTAAGCCTATTTGAGGATTCATTGGCTACAGGCAATCACGTCTAAATAAATCCAAATTAAAATTGTTTGTTATAATTTTTTGTTATTTGAAGCTGGAATTGCCAAATGACGAAAAATATTACAATTTATGTAATAATAACACCTTGAAAAATTATTTTTTCGAATAACTGAGAAACTACTACAATCTCTCACGTTATCATGGTTATGCAGAAACCCAGATTACAAGAGAGCGGGGTTGACCTGAGCGACATTTATGTGTGGAGAATGGCAGAAACCGTGTATAAACATGATGAACTACAGGCCTATTTTATGATTCATTGGCTACAGACATGCGCGTCAGAAAAAATAATAAAAAATTGTTTGTTATTAATTTGAATCATTTGAAGCTGGAATCGCCAATGCAATTCCAACAATATATGGAAAAATTAGGCCTACACCTTAGAAATGTAATTATTCGATCAACTGAGCGACTACTACAAACTACTTTACGTAGAGTAGCGCGCAGCGCGAGGTCTGACACGAGATTATGCACTATTTCTGGTATAAACCTTATAGTGCCTCTATTTATTCACCTGGTGAGGTAGGTGATTGTACAAAGCATTGGCAAGTAAGTCCAAGAGACAAGGAACCAGAGCAGAACTGTTGAACCATAAAAAAAGCCGTTTGAGCCACCAGCCACCAGAGTAAAGGGCAAATATTAACCCTTTTGAGATGTGCTCTGCTTTCTGAGCAGTGTGTTTGAAACCACCATCATTGAACCGTCATCGTTAGCCAACCATCCGTGTCCGCCGTGCCATCACCCAAGCTAGCAATGTAATAATAGAGAGCTCATTGCTTAAGACCAAACTCCGCCTCCTGCAGTGCCACTTTATGAATCTGCCATGTTATTTATGCAGAAACCGTATGTCTTATGGTTACGACAAGCCGAGATTAACCCTTTCAGTGCGGGGACCGTCTACAGACGTCAGAATCTGACGTCTGTATACGTCAGATTTTGAAGTATAAAGACGATCCCCGCGCTGAAATAATTACAATATTGATAATGGCCGTAGACCCGTAACATAGGTATTCAAATGAAGCGGAAAGAGCTAACTAAGACATTTATGATTTCAAATTAAAAAATTGTTTATACAACATTGTTAAAAGTCATGGGGACTCACAATGACTTTCGGAGTTCTGCAGAGACGCAAGTCAAGAGTCCACAACACTTGAAGCTGGATAAACGTTTATTAAGACACAGATCTATACAGACAGCTGTTTTACAATATGTACAAAAGAAAGGAAACGACCCACTCAACTGGGGTGTGACTGAAGCAGTGCCTCCAAATCCCTGAGCCTCACATTATAAGCTACAAGAATTTGTTGACTCTCTCTGAGCGAATCAATGGTCTGCGTCCGCTCACATGGTCTTTCACGAAGCCAACCATCGCTCAGAGAGAGTCTCCACTATCACCAGGCAAAAAGCGGTAACCAGCCACGACTCAGTGACTGGTTACCGCTCTTAAGCCAACTGATAGGTGAGAAGTGAAAAAGAAGTATCGCACCCAAATCTAGTGGCTTTATACCCTCTTTCACCTCTCATCAGTAAATGTCACATTACCATCTGAACCAGGCGTTGGCATGATGCCGGTCCACCACCTTAGGATGCTGGACCGGCATCGCGCCAACTACAACAAGCGACACACAGTGTTGGCCCAATTATTGTACCATCTGAATACAGCCCACATCAATGCTTCGGTGTCCCGTGTTGGTACAACGCTGGTCCACCATCTCCAGATGCTGGCCCAGCGTCGCACCAACGATTGTGCAAAAGACCCGCTATGCTACCAGTACTTTGACCCGTCGCCAATTATTACTGACCGCTCTGTCCTGAAAATAGAACCACAGCGCTGGTTCAATGCCGGGCCAACGCTATTAGTTCGTATTATGAACAAGACGTTGGCCCAACACTGGGTCAATGCTTACAACTCGTTTCATTTATATATAAATATGTTATTTTCCCGGTTGACCTCTTGGATTAATCCGAGCTGTCAAACAGACGCCGTCTTGATTACAGCAAACAAATCAAAACGTGACGACAGCCGTGCATAGTTTTGACACTCCCCGCCAGAGAGGGGTGACAATCCCCGAACGACTATCATCACGGCTCAATCAATATAAAACTTTGAAATTAATTTAAAGTAACAAAACAATGCTAACTTTAGAACCTCTGTGTTCAGTTAAACCGTCGTTTAACAACTGACAACACTCCTTTATCAAGGCAACTAAATTGACAGCAAAATGTGATACATTATAACACTGATCCCTTCATGTTATTCTAAACACTGTTTAGCTCATTACAAGAATACTCCAAAATCAGCAACGCATAACTAGGACGCGTCCCACCCCAATTTCATTCTGGCCTTTTATAACATGTTTACACATTTGTTTTATTAATTTCAATTTTCAATATTCCAATTCATAATGCACCCCTGTGTCAACTTATGTATCCCCTTTTTAATAACACAACATCTAACTAATTAACGCACACATGATCATTAATAATAGTATTTCGAGTCGTATATAATTTCAGATGCAACCAATAATGAGATACAGTGGATACAGAGTCACACCTAATTGAATTATAAGTTTAATCGTTGAATTGGTTTTACTCGTCTACCATTTCTGGTGTGGTAGGTGAGGGAGCCGCATGAATCACCCGTTCACGCCGCCTCCTCGCCCATCACATCAGTGGGTTCTTTACTGCTCGTTATAATTGGATCGACCAGCGCTTTAGCCTGTTTAGCTGTGGTTTCTGAAATTCCAGAATGTAAATCGTCAGTAGTCTTAGAAGGGGTGTCAGAGTCAGTCAAATGTAACAGTTCATTAGTAGATTAACCCTGATCCCATCCTTCCAGCTCATACAATCTCTGGATAGGTCGATTATATGTCTTGTCACCTATTTTGACGGTGGCTGAACGGACAATGTTGTCACTAGATTCCCTTACATTTACAATGACACCCGTTGAGCATGATATAGGCTTATCAAAATCTTCCTGGATTAAGACCACTTGACTTGAGATAGGGCATGGTACGTGTGGACTTGTGATGTTTGCTCCAAATGTACGGCCCGCATGACGGCGCACATGAAAAACAAAATACATATATATGCCAGTCCCTGTTTTAAATGTTCGAACCGGAGGACGACACATTGATAATTGGTAAATTGATAATTGCCTTCTTGTCCTTCCAAGATAACGCCCCGGAATGACGTTTGTTTTCGTCAGTCTTAGAGGATTTTCCCTCCATGACTAGTTCTACTGAATCAATCATAGAGAATACCTGAATACAGTGGCAAGAAACAAAATACATATATATGCTAGTCTCCGTTTTAAACGTTCAAACCGGATTACGGCACCTTGATAATTGTTTAATGGTTTATCTTTTGCCTCCTTGTCCTTCCACGGTAACGCCCCAGAATAACGCGTGTATTCGTTAGTCTTAGAGAATTTACCCTCCACGACCAAATCCACTGAATCGGTCATAGAAGATACAGGTGCATCAATTCCTCTACTCCTCAACGACCAGAAATCGTGTACGTCCGAACAAGGATGCACACCATTCCCGGCAGTCGGAGGAGAGAAAGAGATGCAACACAAATCATTCTGGTTATTTGAACAAGCACCTGAATCTGTCATAGAGAAAACAGAGGGTGTTTCAATTGACATATGTGAATCATTCTGTTTATTTGAGCAAGTACCTGAATCTGTCATAGTGGATTTACCCTCTATGACTGATTCCACTGAATCAGTCACAGAGGATACAGGTGAATCAACTCCTCTACTTCTCAACAACCAGAAACTGTGTACGTCCGAATAAGGACGCACACCATTCCCGGCCGTCGGAGGAGAGGAAGAGATGCAACACAAATCATTCTGGTTATTTTAACAAGCGCCTGAATCTGTCATAGAGAAAACAGAGGGTGTTACAATTGACATATTTGAATCATTCTGTTTCTTATCAAACAAGTACCTGAATCTGCCATAGTGGATTTACTCTCTATGACTGATTCCACTGAATCACTGAATCAGTTACAGAGGATACAGGTGAAGCAATTCCTCTACTTTCCAACAACCAGAAATTGTGTAAGTCCGAATAAGGACGCACACCATTCCCGGCCATCGGAGGAGAGGAAGAGATGCAACACAAATCATTCTGTTTATTTGAAAAAAGCACCACAATCTGTCATAGAGAAAACAGAGGGTGTTACAATTGACATATTTAAATCATTCTGTTTATTTGAACAAGTACCTGAATCTGTCATAGTGGATTTACCCTCTATGACCGATTCCACTGAATCAGTCACAGAGGATACAGGTGAATCAATTCCCCTATTTCTCAACAACCAGAAATAGTGTATGTCTGAATAAGGACGCACACCATTTCCGGCTGTCGGAGGAGAGGAAGAGATGCAACACAAATCATTCTGGTTATTTGAACAAACACCTGAATCTGTCATAGAGAAAACAGAGGGTGTTACAATTGACATATTTGAATCATTCTGTTTATTTGAACAAGTACGTGAATCTGTCATAGTGGATACAGGTGCATTAACCCCTATACTCTCCAGCGACCAGAAATCGTCAACGTCTCTACACGAACCCCCATTCCCGGCCGTCGGAGGAGAGGAAGCGATGCAACATAGCACGGAGGGGGTTATGTTTGACATATTCGAGGTGCTGTCGTTGTTAAAACAAGCCCCAGAAATAATATAACCTAATTTAGAATTCTGGGCGACAAACCCACATGACAATCTGATAAAGTCTGGTTGAATTATATCCCAATAATGGTTGAGACCAATCAACATATGTATTTCTATACCTTCATCTGCATTTAAATAGGACACATTGAATTGTGTTAGTTCTGGAATCAAATAACTCGACAGTTTTGGTTTGAATATTTTAGAACTAATCGTTTTAACACCTAAACATTGTACCTGAACAGATGATGACAAATTTACTTCATGCAGGTTTCTCGGGCCACTTTGAGTCACATTACTACTACCGAACGACCCTTAGGTCAGCTTTTCTATGGCAAGATGCTTTGTTTCAAGTTTGTCAAGTACTGAATTTTAAATGAAGCTACGATCACTTGCACTGTCTAATAAGATATTAAAGTCCTCCACTTCTCCACTCTTGGTCGTTAATGGGACAGATATCGTTTGTAACAAAATAGTGTTGTTCACCTTGGTTATCAGACCGATGAACCCTGGAAATTCAGTTTCCTCATCAGTTCGGTCCCCTGAGACGGTCTGCCTTCCAGCTAGAGAGACATTAATGTTATTGTGGGACACGAGGTGTTGTAACGAGTCCTGTCTTTCCTGGCCTGAATCACGTGCGTAATTGGGTGGTACATTAAGATTCGTATAGACTGAATCATTTCTCTCCTCGCCTTTTACTAGCGAGTTCATTCTGCTATCACTACTAGGTGCCACAATATCACGACTAGGTGACGCCCTAGACACATTGACAGCTTTGTTAGGCCTACGGCGGACAAGACCCAGACTCCGATTTTCACCCGTAAAGGAGGAGCTGTTAATAAATTTTGAGGTATTTGTTTCGTCACTACCATGCACCCCATAACACAGTTTAGATAATAGAGGGTGATGCGGCGCATCGCAGTGATGACACTTTATCTTAGTGGTGCAATTTTTGGCCAAGTGATTGGCTTTGAAACACTTATAGCAGGCGCCGTAATTATAAATGGCTTGCCTTCTCTTTGTAACTGAGGACTTCAAAAACTGGTCACATGAGACAAGCCTATGATTCTTGCCGCATGTGAAACAGCGATCGCGGGTGGTGAGTAAACTTGTTCACTTACTGTCAAAGCACTGGCTGTTGGTAGTCGCTTTTGTGGAGTAGATTTACTAGATGACATGCTTGTGGCCTTCGCAGCAGATGTAGAAAAGCAGAGGGCACGTTGACGGGTAGTTACAGAATCTTGTAGGAAGGTCAGTAAATGTGGCAGATCCCCTTCCTTGCCCTTGCTCATGTCCGCCCATTCCAATGCCAACTGACAAGGCAGACGGCTAATTATAATGGGTGTAATGATTATGCCATACTTGGCGGCATCAATTCCGAGAAACGACAGACTTCTGACGTGTGACTGTACAGAATTCCCAGAGACATTCAGTGTCGCGTGAATTTAAAACCTTTGGAGGGTTTAATTTCAATAGTTCTTGCAAATGTTTAAAAATTAGTTGATTGGAGTCGCCAAAGCGTTCCTTCAAAATGCTACAAGCGTCAGTAAACCCTGCGTCGGTCATGGCGATGCCGCTCACAGCGTGCGCGGCATCCCCCGACAAAAGCGAGTTTAAATACACAAATTTGGATGAATTCGGAATGTTTTGTGAAATGACCCTAGATTTTAAAGGCCTGCCAAAACGCGTTGAATTTCAGGTACTCACCACTGAACGTTGGGAGGCTTAATTTAGGCAAATTCACAGCAGGTTTTCCTGCTGGTGGTGATGGGCGTGAAGCAGACCAAGCCGATGTGGACACAGCTGGGGATGGCACTGACTGGGATGAAAGACCGGCTGGCACAGACATCGTCATAGAAGTGACAGGTGGAGTCTCCTGTAGATTGAGCAGATCTCCTTCGGTGGTGACAGTAGTGGGGTTGACATTACCTGCATCAGTGGCTGTGATCATCTCCCGTCGCATTGTTTTCAAGATGGCGGCGCCCTGCAGTCGCGTCTGTAATGATGTGACGGCGAGCCGGCTGTACCCATAGCGGTGGTCCAGCTCCTCTTCTGAAAGCCATACTAGTAGAGATTCATAAATCCTATCTGCTGATTTATGAAATATGGCACTGGTTTCAATGGCTGAGACCAGCACCTCTTGTTCTTGTCCCGGCGTCTGACCCACGGCCATTTTCACGGCTTTCTCAAGAAATGATAGAGACTCTCTGCATTCTCTTAAGTTGGCTTCCAGGCGCCGGGACAAAGTCTCTGTACAAGCTCGTGGACTCATATTGATTACAGGAAAATAAATATACACTCGTGTAGCACTCTCTAGCTGGGTCAAATTAAACACTAACCTGTACCCAGATAGTCCTAATGACGGTCATCAGCACAGACCGGCCCACTCTTGACTTTTAACTCTCTGGAGTCAGGAGTCATGAAGAGTCGTGACTCGCGTCTCTGCCCAGGTTCTCCACCATGTTAAAAGTCATGGGGACTCACAATGACTTTCGGAGTTCTGCAGAGACGCAAGTCAAGAGTCCACAACACTTTGTAAACTATTGACCTGTAGTAACAGTAATAATAGTTTCAGAAGGCAGTTGAATTATTTGAGTTGAGCAGTGTGTTATATTAGCTGAAGGCATAACGGAAAACAATTATTATTAAACCATTGTATTTATGTATGAAGTTGGGCCAACGTTGGGTCAGCAATGCCAGAGTTGTGCGCATTGGGCCGGCGTTGCCACTAGGACAGGTGCGAACATGCCTCATTATATCATTGATAGTGAGGATGTTCTGCCAAACAGACATTTGTGGATCCAGGGCACGGTTGGAAGGCCATGAACAAGGTCTAAAACGTGAGGTCTGCCCACTAATAATACAGATATTATGTAATCCTTATTATATCATAAAGTAGCTAGGTGTGAGTAGTAATTAGATTCAAATAAAAGGGTCGATAGTGGTCATGCAAACGTATCTCTGAGACCCCACCTTTAGAGGTAAAATGGTGGCAGAGATGATTGTGAGCAGCTAGACCAAAGAATGCTGTTTTGGGGTTGGCCCACTGTCTGCGACGTCGGACCAACATTAGTCTAGCATTGGCTCAAAGTTCCATGTTAGCTGAGTTACTTCTGTGAACACGGCTAGAAGATGGCACAGTTATTCTATGTTATACTCGAGAAGTCTGCCAGTGCGCAGGCGCAGAATTTATAACATAGAGAAAGCCAGAGAAAAAGAGCAAGAGAGCTCTGGGAGAGATGCGCGAACCACCATAGAGTAAGGACTGACTATTGTCTGTGAGCATGTTATGACCATGATGTAAGTGTATTAATAAAGAGGTGAGAAGATGATCCTGACCATGAGACCCAGCACAAAAGTTTGTTGTCAACAAGCCCGTTATAAAATCCAACGATGTTGGTGAATCTGGAATGCGTTAGATTGTTAAATCCGTGGACTTTTAATTTGGACTCGCAGTCCAAAGTATTTTTCATTGGCTTGGTTGCCAGGATTTTTCATTGGCGAGCTTGCCAGGATAAGTACCTCAGGAGGAGTGTCATCACCTCAGAGGTACGAACAATGATTAAGCGAGACAATCAGCTTAATTGGCGAGCTACACTTTTTATTGACAAACAGTGCTATCAGGATTATTCTCACCTCAGGAGGAGTGTCATCACCTCAGGAGGTACATAAAATGAATAAGTTGGAACCTCAGCCTTTTATTAGCTAACCAACATGATTATTATTGCCTCGTGAACATGACCAGCAACTCGGGAGGCACAAAAAATGACTGTACGTGGTATAACATAGCTCAGGCTGGAACTTGGCCAGCTTCAACATTCTACAGCTGGCTGGGCTAGTTTCGGGCAGCGCAAGGGAGGAAGAAATGAAGGAAGAAAGAACAAACGAAAACAAGGAACCAATAAAGTAACGGATTACAGATTTTGATGGCAACCTCCCTGCTGCCACTTATTTCGAATGAAGGAATTATGTCTCTCTCAGTTGCTCTTGCTACGGATCGGCTGCGATTCCTTCAATATGCTTTGGCAAGTCAGTCAGATAAACTGTCAGCAGTAGAAGTCGTAGGAGTAAGAAGCATGCATGGACTTACATGTCAGCGAATGTCGCGCATGTCAGTGAACGTCAACGTGGTGAGCATGGCTCGAGTATTGGGCTCTGGTATACTCGTAACAGTTTAATTTAGCCTACGACTTGTGAATTTCGGACATAGCTAGAGATCGCCTCAGACGTAGATAGATGTACTTGGCCAGAGGCAGCATTGGCCCATAGTGGTACCGATGTCTGAAGCAAGGGAGGTGAACAATGATTTGATATCACTGCAGAGAGTGCTACATGTAGTTTTTCTGAATGCAGACAGGCAGAACGCTGAAAAGCGGAAATTTCCAGCAGGATGAGTCAGCCTCAAGCAGATAAGACAAAACTGACGATTCACACTTCAGGCCGAGTAGAGACAAAATTTTGGCAGCTGTCCAAACTCTGCCAAAACTAAATCCCAACATGATAACCTGCCGCTGATGAATCACCGGACATCGTACCTGCTACAGTCAGCTGGACCCACCATTGCCGGCTGAGAGGAACCCCAGGAGGTGAATCACAGGGAGCTGAGGACCCCACTCCTTTGATTCTGCACCACCGAGTAATTAGCATGATTAATCACACAAGGAATAATCACGACTCAGACCATTGGGATTGGCTGAAGAAGGCGGAACGCCCAGGAATCTCTGCTAAGCCATTGGATAAACGAGTGCGTGAACGCCCCACACGTGATTGTGCTACGCACCCTCCTGTGCTCTGTCGTGTTTGTGTTCAAAACCCCTTTTAGTGGCCACACCCATGTGGCAGTTGTGTTAGACACCCCCCCCCCCAATCCGGAAAGTGAATGGTGCGATATACCATGATGACGTCAACAGACACTCACAAAAGAGGTATCAGTAACAATGCTATACAACTTGAGTGACAATTTGGTAAAATTTAACTGACAATTTTGTACCAATTGAGAGATAATTGTATAAAAAATGAGTTAAAATTGAGGGACACTTTTATCAAAATGGGATCAAATTAAGTTTGTTGACACTGTTACCTAAATACACTAAAATACATTTGCTAGATAAGTAGCAATGATAGTTTCGTGAAAATTGAGTGACAATTGAGTGAGATGTGGTTAACAGTTTAAACGACCTTGAGCCAACAATGGACACTCCGATCCGCGGGTGAGGCGTGGCTTATTGAGCTTCACAGGTCAAGTTAAATAAACTGTTTGGCACGGATATTTAAATACGATTTTCAATCACTTAACCAATAGTAAGTTAATTGAAATAATTTTTCTGTGAAGAACCCTAGTTGAGAAGAATTCAAGAGACTGTTGTAGACAAACTGTCGTGGTTACTCTATTGAACTGTTGCTGATAATTTGAGTAAAATTATTTTTTAAATGTTCACCTCACCAGTAAGCCAGAGACGTGTATTAGTTGATACAACTAATTATTCTATGTCTATGATTAGAATAGAATGTGGGTAGCTTGTGGTGTTTGATCCACAAGGCAGTACGGGCGCCACACGAGAGGCGACCCCAGACCTGAGGGGTACGGGTCAGGGTTGTGATCCTGTAATGTGCTGGGAACGTACATAGTGCATCAGTGCACCGGAGGACGTGAGCTATGGACAGTGCTCATGGGGAGATACGTACTAGTTCTTTGCCCGTGAGCTGTCTCGGTCACGATCCTTAGGTGCTGCACTGGTACCTGCAGGTGGTACAACGGGGATGTTGTACTGGAGGTTGCTTGGTATGAATATGGTGCATCTATATGTACAAGAGAAGGTGGCATATAGACATGGTTCATGGAGAGATAAGCGCTTTCTCTGCTCCTGGACTGTCTCGGTCACGATTCTTAGGTGCTGCACTGAAACCTGCAGGTGGTACAACGGGGATGTTGTACCGGAGGCTTACGGGTACCACAGCGCGCCGATAGGCCAGGCGTGGCATGGTAGTCGAGGCGTCAGGCCGACGCCATGGTTTGTACGGGATAAGGTTTCTGTAAGGAGCCAGTACAAGCTGAGATAAGCCAGGGATAGCGCTGGTAAGCGCATGGCAAGAGAGCCATTGGTACCGCTGGTCAGAAGCCGTGAACGGCGCTGACAAGCACATGCATGGACGCGTGTCGGACAGGCTGAGCTATTATTATAAGCACGACGCCGCCGCTACGCAATTGCCATGCAAACACTTATACATGGCGTGACCATGTATACATTGTTATAATATATATTTTGCTTGATATACTGTGCTAAATATTTTTATGTGGATTGCTGTGTGGATTTAGTTAGATATTGACGGACGTGTGCCCTCAGTGTGATGTGCTGAGAAAGCAGCACATATCTCGTCAACGAAGTGGTTGACGGACTAATTGCTATTTTGACTTGTGAGAATGATTACACCGTTATGACTGTCCTGACAGACGGATATAAGACATACCACATAACCAGCGAAGCATGGACAATTAGAGGTCTCCAAAACCCAAATTATACTGTACCTGTTTGCTTATGTGTTGTCAAAATTCAACCGTTACAAGTGAATGTTTGCAGTGGACTATATGTGATGATGTCTTCTAAAGTGTCAGTATCTCTCAACAATAGTTTTAGACTTAGTGGTGCTTCGAACATTGGAAGCCATATCAATTCATAAGTCTAATTGGAAGAAATTACCTCAAATTCATGTTTTACAGATTGCTAAAATATGAGAGACACCATGGTCCACCTGCACGGTGTGGGTCGCCACCCACCGTGGTGGCTAGGGTGTTTCTTGGAGCGCAATGGCTGGTATGGATGTCGTAGAATTTACCGGTGACAGACACTCTGTATGAGAGAGTAGGACAGGACGAGTGACACCTTTCTCATTTCCTAGGGAGAAGCGTGGTCAATGTAAGTGTTATCTGAATACAGGTGTAACCAGTCAGCGATACACGTACGGACACTAATCAATGTACGTGTGAACTCTGAATAATACTGCAATATACATACGTGTGAACTCGTCTTAATATGTGTGTGACTTATAATCAATATATGTGTGAAATGTAGTAACTAGATGTGTGGCCTATTATATATACTGTCGTATTAATCACACAACCTTCTTTGATATGAGTTAAAACGGGATTTGAACTTTAAGGGAGGGGCGTGTGTAAACTATTGACCTGTAGTAACAGTAATAATAGTTTCAGAAGGCAGTTGAATTATTTGAGTTGAGCAGTGTGTTATATTAGCTGAATGCATAACGGAAAACAATTATTATTAAACCATTGTATTTATGTATGAAGTTGGGCCAACGTTGGGTCAGCAATGCCAGAGTTGTGCGCATTGGGCCGGCGTTGCCACTAGGACAGGTGCGAACATGCCTCATTATATTATTGATAGTGAGGATGTTCTGCCAAACAGACATTTGTGGATCCAGGGCACGGTTGGAAGGCCATGAACAAGGTCTAAAACGTGACGTCGGAAGCTACAGGTCTGCCCACTAATAATACAGATATTATGTAATCCTTATTATATCATAAAGTAGCTAGGTGTGAGTAGTAATTAGATTCAAATAAAAGGGTCGATAGTGGTCATGCAAACGTATCTCTGAGACCCCACCTTTAGAGGTAAAATGGTGGCAGAGATGATTGTGAGCAGCTAGACCAAAGAATGCTGTTTTGGGGTTGGCCCACTGTCTGCGACGTCGGACCAACATTAGTCTAGCATTGGCTCAAAGTTCCATGTTAGCTGAGTTAATTCTGTGAACACGGCTAGAGGATGGCACAGTTATTCTATGTTATACTCGAGAAGTCTGCCAGTGCGCAGGCGCAGAATTTATAACATAGAGAAAGCCAGAGAAAAAGAGCAAGAGAGCTCTGGGAGAGATGCGCGAACCACCATAGAGTAAGGACTGACTATTGTCTGTGAGCATGTTATGACCATGATGTAAGTGTATTAATAAAGAGGTGAGAAGATGATCCTGACCATGAGACCCAGCACAAAAGTTTGTTGTCAACAAGCCCGTTATAAAATCCAACGATGTTGGTGAATCTGGAATGCGTTAGATTGTTAAATCCGTGGACTTTTAATTGGACTTGCAGTCCAAGTATTTTTTATTGACTTGGTTAAAAGGATTTTTCAACTTGAAGCTGGATACACGTTTATTAAGACACAGATACAGACAGCTGTTTTACAATATGTACAAAAGAAAGGAAACGACCCACTCAACTGGGGTGTGACTGAAGCAGTGCCTCCAAATCCCTGAGCCTCACACTATAAGCTACAAGAATTTGTTGACTCTCTCTGAGCGAATCAATGGTCTGCGTCCGCTCATATGGTCTTCCACGAAGCCAACCATCGCTCAGAGAGAGTCTCCACTATCACCAGGCAAAAAGCGGTAACCAGCCACGACTCAGTAACTGGTTACCGCTCTTAAGCCAAGTCATAATCACTGTGATAGGTGAGAAGTGAAAGAGAAGTATCGCACCTAAATCTAGTGGCTTTATACCCTCTTTCACCTCTCATCAGTAAATGTCACATTACCATCTGAACCAGGCGTTGGCATGGTGCCGGTCCACCACCTTAGGATGCTGGACCGGCATCGCGCCAACTACAACAAGCAAGACACAGTGTTGGCCCAATTATTGTACCATCTGAATACAGCCCACATCAATGCTTTTTGGCATCTTCATCTATCCAGTTGTCTGCCACCGGCAGAACCTGGATAACCCGTATATGTGCTATGTGTTCAGAACCCCCCTCCTCCCTCCTCCTCCCTGGCCAATTCACAGTCGATTCAGGCGGCCCAAACAATCTGACCTGAGTGTGACCTTCACGCAGCAGTCAGTAAACCGGTGACGTCATAATGAATATTCATGTTGCTCGCACCCCTCATTTTCGTACCCGCTTCACACACACCTGTTGTCAAGGTCAGACTGGTAGTCTGACGGTCAGACCTGATACGGCAAGGTGATGCTTCGGTGACCCGTGTTGGTACAACGCTGGCCCACCATCTCCAGATGCTGGCCCAGCGTCGCACCAACGTTTGTGCGAAAGATCCGCTATGCTACCTGTACTTTGACCCGTCGCCAATTATTACTGACCCTCTGTCCTGCAAATAGGACCACAGCGCTGGTTCAATGCCGGGCCAACGCTATTAGTTCGCATTATGAACAAGACGTTGACCCAACACTGGGTCAATGCTTACAACTCGTTTCATTTATATATAAATATGTTATTTTTCCGGTTGACCTCTCATATTAATCCAGCTGTCAAACAGACGCCGTCTTGATTACAGCAAACAAATCAAAACGTGACGACAGCCGTGCATAGTTTTGACATATTCCAGCTTTGTAGCTAAGTGTTAAGGAGTATGAGTGATTTCTGCCAATATAATAATTGACTGAACTTCATCAAATGTCCAGATGCAGATCTAAAATAATTGTAAGTAAAAACACATCTAGTTTGAAAACGAAACGGGTGTTGTTGATTCATTTAAAGTGGGGGCTGATCCAGAATTTAAAAAAAAAGGTGATCCGAGGCCAAAAAAATACTAGTGCATCTATATTTACTAGGGTACCACCACCCTAGTAAATTTAGAATGTCAAATAATAATTCTGGCAATTTTGATCGCTTTTTTAAATTTTGGTAGGTCCGCAACCAACCCCCAACCACCCTCCCCCGCCCCTGGATGAGGCTGGATGGTAAATACGGAGGAACTAATTTTGATTAATGAAAAAACATGGTAAATTAAGGTTTTAAATAATCTTCTCGTGTGGCCCCTGACCCCCTGCACTTGACAATCGAACTACCATTCAACGATTTAGATTAGGTCTATTTTTCGATAGAAATCTAGAAATTACCCACATATATTTAAATCTTAGGCCTGCTGATAATTGTTAGAAATTACTCACATATTTTAATGGTGCTGGTGATGATGTAACGATGATTTGTGTCTATTTAATGGGGCGTATTTGATTTGCGCGTTCTGTTTACGGTTCATGTGGCGTTATCAATTCATTTTTAAATGCCTTTGTCCAATGCTGGTTCAATGTTGACCCACCATCTACGACGCTGGCCCAACATTGAGGCAACGTTGGCTGATCAGTCAACCCGCATCAGTTTTCTCGCTATTATGTTTCAAATCAATAATTGAAAGTGTGTGTGTGTGAGTGCATTATGACGTTCATCCTGGTAGCTTTATTTTGATTTTATTGATCATTATCTGATTATTACTCCACTGGGCCCGTATTCTCGTACAAGTTACGATATATCGTAGGCTTCTGATTGGTCGAGATGGCCATCTCGACCAATCAGAAGCCTACGATATATCGTAACTTGTACGAGAATACGGCCCCTGCGTATTTATATACAGGAGCAGATAGTAAGTGTGATGTATATGTTCAGCAGCGAGGCGTAAATGGATAGACTCAGAACCATTTATTTGTTTTCTACATGATAATAATATTTAAAAAAAAAATTACACAACCAAGCAAACGCAAAAACATTTGTATAACATTTACACAACGTCAGCCCAACGTCTTCAATGTTGGTAGAACATTGTATAAATGTTATGCAAATGTTGTGTGTTTGCTGGGATAACAAGAGACTCCCACTAAAGAAAAAAATGTCGCTGGCGTGGAAGAAAAAAAAACTCGAAAAATTGAATTTTGGCAAATCTATCAGTTGTTGAATAATTATACAATGAATGCATGGACAAATGAATAAAATTCGAAAAATAAATTGCAGCTGAAAATATTTAATCGGTGCGCACCAGATCATTTGGTGCGCACCAATTAAATACTTCTAGTTACAATTTATATTTTTTTATTGTCCATTAAAATGCCCTGTATTAAAAACACTGAATTCCATCAATTTAATTAAGGCGAATTTATCTTTAATTATACAATTAAATGAAAATATGGCAGGGTGGTTTTGTCTCCAAAAAACATTTAAATAAACATATACAATATACCAATTGTTTATGATTCTATTGTTTGCACAAAATTAGACCTGGAAGTGAATTTGTATATATTTTTAAATTTAATTCGGTTGGGTAACATTCCGAAAAGTGGGAAATACTAGGCCCTATATGAACGAAAAGTTCAGCAAGTTTATGTTTTGTTTTATGTCAAATGTCATTTTTGACTTCTCGTGTTGTAATGGTGGTTGTTGGATTTAAAAAGATAAAATATTATTAAATATTAAAACTTCAGCTGCTATAAATGTGTGGATTAGAGAATTTCTCTCTCGTCTGTAAAAATTAATGAAATTAAAATTTACATTTTCCGTTATATTTTAGGTGTACTTCGTAACAACTAGTTATATAATTAATCATATATCGCATTATAATGCTTAATATATTTTACACCTTAAAGGGACTCAATCAGGCTAAAATCTTCAAAAAATCGGTGATTTTATTTTGGCTTCTTAATATGACCATATGATGTAAACATGTCCATAAACTAGAACTGCAAAAGTTTTTAATTTTTGTGCCGCGCATTCACCAGTTAGGCTAGATACAGAGACGAAATTCGCGTATTTCTTATTTTGGACATGCATGTCCGAAATAAGAAATCAGTTGTGAATTGAATAAGGAATAAACGTGACGTGTGCTACAAGTTAAAGTAGATGGTCGCCATGATTTATTAATAAATATTGTGGCGCACAATGCAATGACACGCATGCGCACTCATTCAGTCATTCAGTCAGTCAGTCAGTCAGACAGACAGTCAGTCAGTCAGTCAGTCACTCACTCACTGCTCCGTGCTTTGCCCGTATAATAACGTGGTGAGCATGATTCACCGTTAATTGCACATAACTGCGATTACCCAGTATAATATCGACCACGATACATATTCTTTATGCACCATTAATTGCTATTTATTAGTCACACATTATTATTACGCCTTATTATTATTACCATAATTATATATAGTTATATCTGTTCTAAATCTATGTTACCATGCTTACCACGCAGGGTCCGCATGTCTACCGCATAACTAGTCAGAGTTTGATGAAAACACATGGTTTAGTGTCAGAGTTGGATCGACTTTAGACGTCAGAATTTGACGTCGCATAGCAAAAGGTGTGTTTTTCTTTTCGCTTCATTTGAATACCTACAGCGGGTATTCAGTCCGACAGTGGAAGATGCAAACTGGCCGCCTTCGGCCCGCCGCCAACCCACCTTCTCGGGCCGCCAGAAAAACGCTGATCACAGCCACTGGTGGCCCACTGGCGGGGGCCGCTGGCGGTCCACTATTAATGCCGCCCTTGGCCCGCTGTCGGACCGCCGGCAGAGGCTAGCTGGGTATGTTATGGATCTTCCAGTGCAGCGATCGACATTAGACGTGACAAAATGTTGGCTTAATATCGGTCCAGCGTTGTATTGTCAGTGGGCCAACATTATACCTCCAACGTCAGATCTTTTTTTATCATGGTCATGTGGGTGTAATAACACAATAACACGAACATATATCATAAAATTGTCAACTTTTAAGGGGGAATATAGTTAAACGCTAAGGTGGCCATTCAGTAATCTCAAATTTTGTAGCCAATATACTCGCTACAACCCTATCCACTATTATATAGTATGGATACAGCTGTTGCTGATATATTCGCTAGAACCCCACCCACTACTACATGTCTACAGCTGTAGCCGATATACACGCTGGAACCCTACCCACTACTGTATGTCTACAGCTGTAGCTGATATACTCGCTACATCTCCACCCACTACTATATGTCTACAGCTGTAGCTGATATACTCGGCTTCAGCTGCTATAAATGTGTGGATTAGAGAATTACTCTCTAGTCTGTAAAAATTAATGAAATTAAAATTTACATTTTCCGTTATATTTTAAGTGTACTTCGTAACAACTAGTTAAATAATTAATCATATATCGCATTATAATGCTTAATATATTTTACACCTTAAAGGGACTCAATCAGGCTAAAATCGTCAAAAAGTCAGTGATTTTATTTTGGCTTCTTAATATGACCATATGATGTAAACATGTCCATAGACTAGAACTGCAAAAGTTTTTAATTTTTGTGCCGCGCATTCACCAGTTAGGCTAGATACAGAAACGAAATTCGCGTATTTCTTATTTCGGACATGCATGTCCGAAATAAGAAATCGGGAATTTCGGCTCTATATCTAGCCTAACTGGTGAATGCGCGGCACAAAAATTAAAAACTTTTGCAGTTCTAGTCTATGGACATGTTTACATCATATGGTCATATTAAGAAGCCAAAATAAAATCACCGATTTTTTGAAGATTTTAGCCTGATTGAGTCCCTTTAAAGTGTGTGACAAACATTAACACTTGAATCTATCTAGTGAGCACGCAATTAAAAAGTATAAAACAATCATGTGAATTTAATTATCATGATTATAGTGATCAGCATTATATGCCATGGTCATCATTATAAGTTAGTTTTCACAATTTTTTTATCGATTCTGGTATGAAAGAAAAACATCTGGTAATTAAATGTAACGTTAGTGCTGGTAAGTGATGAATCGAAATGAATGCTAGAATAACAACTGGGCGTGAATGTTTTGTAAAAACATAATCAGAAGACGATATCTACAAGTTCATGGGATCACATATCAGTTCAAGGTCTTCTGAAGTGAACAGCGATCAAGAAAGGCCCCAGTGTTGCACCAATATCGCAAGCGGATCCAGCCAAGTATTATATAGCCTATCAGCATAATATCATTCTTAACAGACGTTGATTCAGTGTTGGTTAAGTGCTGTGCGGGCGTCAGCGACGCTGGCACAGCACTTAACCAATCAATATGTCAACATCTGTCTTTGCCGGAATAGTTAGCTGGACTCGACGCTGGCCCAACATTGACCACCATTGGGTCAATGTGTCGTGTTTGCTGTATTAAGTTATAGGTCGACATAGCTCAGTAGTCAATAGGCCAACCTACAAACCACAGATCTACATCATAAATAAATGCATAAACTTACCGACGGCGTAATTTGAGACTGTCCGATGTACAGCTGTCAGCGTATTTAGTTGTCATACGAGATAGAGTTATTATTAAGCTTTATACAGTGATATAGGCCTATAAGGCTGACCAGCTGATAGCTATTGTATACTAGGCCCATCACGCTGAACTGTCATCGCCTACTGATACATGTTCTCAACGAGGGGTGTCAATGTGGGGCCTAAAATCAACCGTTATTTTTTCTAATTCCGCTCATGAATTGTAATTGTTACTCTACACTAGTCCGTAATAACAGACTCTGTACGCGACACATACATGGTCTGAAGGCCTCGTCAGCCTATTGTTGCCAGTCAGAAACAGTAGGCCTAGTACAAACTCCACTTGCGTAACGGATCGACGATTGTATATATATATAGGCTAAAACTAAACAAATTACAATAAAAAAAACAATTAATGAATTCATAAAAATCGGTTGTCAATTGAATAAGGAATAAACGTGTGCTACAAGTTAAAGTAGATG